>CM076572.1:1401303017-1401735843 GCA_034641835.2 Pinus albicaulis
TGTTAACTCCTCTCGCAATATTCAGGCCCATTAAATCTTGATCCTGTTGCTTTTTGTTCAAAAGGAAGCTGAGGACAAAGGCTTGGAGGAAAAAGAGCAGAGGGGAAAGAGGACACCCTTGCCTCAATCCACGAGATGCTTTGAAGAAATCTGTGGCCCTCCCATTCACCAGAGGAGCAATCCAAGGCTCACTAATACAAGCCTTAATCCAGTTGATGAATTTGGGACCAAACCCAAACTTGCGCAGGACATCCAGCAGAAATCTATGTCTCACTCTGTCAAAGGCGTTTTCAAGATCTAACTTGACAACCATTCCTTTCTCTTTGCAAGCCACACTAGAGTGAATCGCCTCTTGGACCAGGATAAAGTTATCCACAATCTGTCTTCCCTGAATAAAGGCTCTCTGATTCTCAGGAATGATGCCTGGGAGAATGATTTTTAATCTGTTGGCAATAACTTTCGTAATCAGCTTGTAGCCTATATTACAGAGGGAGATTGGGCGAAACTTGCTGAAGGTGTTGGCGCCTTTCTCTTTGGGAATGAGGGCCAGAAAGGCCGAATTGGTGCTTCCCCCAATTTTCTGACACTCTTTAGATTTCCGAATCATTCTGCATAACTCTTTCTCCACAATCTGCCAACAGGACTGCAGGAATCTGGCAGTGAAACCGTCAGGACCCGGGGCCTTATCTGGTTCCATTGCAAAGAGGGCGCTTTTTATTTCATTGTTAGAGATCTCAGCTTCCAGGAATTGGTTATGACTGGCGAAAATCAGGGAGGGTACCTCATTCACAAGGTTAGAACCATGACCCAAGCCTCCTCTTCACTATAGAGATTTTTGAAGTGGGAGAAGGCCGCATTTTTTATGCTTCGGATTTCTCGATACGTGACGTTCTCAACTTTAATTTCAGAGATGGAGTTGCGGCAATTTTAGGCCTGAGCTTGCTTATGAAAGAAGGATGAGTTTCTATCTCCCGCCTTGAGCCAGAGACTGCGGGATTTCAGTCTCCAATATTCTTCCTCTACCAAGCTAGCTTTCAGGAGCATTTGCTGAAGATTAGCCTCCTTATCAAGAATTTCTTTGGTGGTCTCTACATTTTCCGAAACCAGATGATGCATCTCAAGATGTTGCTGTAACATTTTCCTTTCCACAGCAGGATTAGGTAAGGTTTTGACCCAGGCTTTTAGGGCAAATTTTACTCTCCTAAGTTTCTCCTCCCAAACAAAGAAGGCAGAGCCTTTGACTGGGATCTTCCAGCTTTCTTTTATCAGAGGCAAGAATGACTGTTCCTTGACCCAATGAGAGTTGAATTTAAATGGAATGGGACCTTGGTTCAAATGTGCCAGCAAATCAAGTTTAATGGGGCGATGATCGGAAACACTACAGGGAAGAATAAGCATTCTAAACTCTAGACCAAGAAGAAGAAAAGAACTTTGAACAAAGAATCTGTCTAACCTTGCAGTGATATGTCCCGGGACGATTCTTTTGTTTGTCCAAGTGTACTTCCCGGACAAAGGCTTAATATCTATCATGTCCCAGTCTTGGAGCAGCTCCTAGACCCATTCCCGCGTCGGGTCCCTAACAATGCTTCCTCCACGTTTTTCTGACAGTGATAAGGTGAGATTTAGATCCCCAGCTATTATTATGTTTTCCAAGTCTTCAACATTTGCCAGACCTCTGATAGAGTCCCAGCAGTTCTTTTTCTCTCCTACGCTGACAGGAGCGTACACATTAAAGAGGGAGAGAATCACATCTGTTTCTACGTGCTGCAGCTTTGAGAACAGCCAATGGGTGTTATTAACTTCTTTGATCTTTATGAATTTTTTAGCGTCCCAAATAGTGCCCAGTCCACCTGAAGCACCTCGAGCTGAAGCGGCTTGTCCTTCACTTTTCTTCCACAATTTCTTACCTATCTGGAGGAAGGCATAGTCCTCCATTTTAGTCTCCTGGATAAGGAGCAGATCGAGAGATTCTGATCTAATCAAACTTCTTATGGCTTCTTCTTTTATTCTGTTCCCCATGCCCCTACAGTTCCAGGAGACGATCTTCATCACTTTTTTTTAGGATGGTGAGCTCCTCTGGAGCTCTGAGACTGATTTCTATTCTTCTTCGGAGTATTTTCCAAGAGTTTCTCGAGGGTAGGTTGGCTTCCCTGAAGTTTGTCTTTGTAAGTCTCTTGCTCTCTTTTTTCCCGAGCAGATTTCCGTCCTCTCAATGATCTTCTAGCCGAGGTTTGCGAAGCCCCTATTTCTCCTTCTTCTTCTGAATCCTCCGAACCTTGCCCTTCCTCTGTCTCTTCTATGAGAATCTCTTTTGATCTGTCTTCATTACTATCCACTTGCTTTGGTCCCGAGGGGGACTCTTTGAGGGTCGATCCTTCCTTCTGAATCTCCGATTCTTGGGAGCCTTCTACTGCAGAGCTTAACTGAGAAAATTTGTTACCTTGCTCTTCCATGGTAGGGGTTTGGATTCTAGGGGCTGCCTGAGAAACATTTCCATTTGAATTACCAGCTCGAGCGGCTTTATGGGAAATTTTAGTTCTTTTAACCTGAGTCCATCCTTCATCCTTGCCTTTCTCCACTTCACTATTCTTTGGACAGTTTCGAGCAAAATGGCCATAGACCTGGCATTTCCGGCACCTGAACGGAAGCTGCTCATAATCCAGCTTTTGCAGATGAGTCCAACTTCCAACCCTGATCTTTACTGCCTCGGGCAAACCCACCTCTAGGTCGACTTCAACACAGATTCTAGCACAGTCGTATTGGTCTTTGTTATTTGCTCGATCAATGAATTTGCCCAAGGTGTTACCGATATGCTTTAGAGACTCCCAGTTCCAACAGTGCACTGGCAGATTGGGCAGCCTAAGCCACACAGGGACCGCATTGGGCACATCAACTGCTGGGTCAAAATCGGGCGTCCACTTGTTGAGATACAGCCCCTGAGGACCCATGAAATAGGGACCGTTCCGGAAGATCAGATCCTTGTCATCCTTATCGGAGAACTCAAACAGAAAGAAACCCTTTCCTAGGAAATACGAGGTGACTCCATTTTTAATCAGTGGTGCCCAGTTTCTAGCAACCCAACTTTCCGTGGTTTTGGGGGAGGGCCAGAGGCCTGTGAACTGTCCGACCAAAGCTCGCTCAGCCAAAGAAAGGGCTACCTGAATCGGACCTTCAGGAGGGAGCGAAATCTCAGGAATGTCATCCAAACGTTTCACAAACTTCACGGCCTCCGAGACTTTCTTCTTCGGCAGGGATTCCAAGAGCTTGAGAAATGCTTCAGCATCAGAGGGGGGAGGCGGAGGGGGCAGCTCCATTGTTGCAGCGACCACAGATCCCAACGAACAGGACCAATCCCCTCAAGCCATCGCAGAAGATGGTAAATTGTACTTATTTGCATTGATGTTTTACTATTAAAAGCTTGCCAAACAATGGCAATGCAAAACACACATTTTTTACTAATGAACACCACATCATAAAATTAAATGATGTTAACAAGTTTATAAACCATTTGAAGTTGACGAATGTTATTGAAATTGGACTAGAACTTGTGCAACTGGCTGGTTTGACTGCTTTTGGCATTGGACAGGTCAGATTCAGGGATTCTGCTAGTTATGGCTGATTTTGTACCAAATTGGCCAATGCTATACTAAACCGGCCTTAAAGCACTGAATCATATGGAATTATCTGGTTCAGTATCATACAATGTGGACAGGGGCCACCAAATCTTATTTCTTTTTAAAATGACAAAAAATCACTTAAAGGGAAAGTGAAATGCCTAACCTTAGGGACCTGCTACCCACCAAAAGTGGGTTATAGGAGAAAATTGCTCCTCATTCTACAACCAATCAATTAGCAGCCATATTATCTTCAGCACATAGTATTATTCTAGAGTTCGACACCCATTGCCCCAGACTCTGCTCATATTTCTCTCCCATCCAACATGCTTCTTGAAGGGAGGTGGGTCATTTCTTGGCAGGTACTTTAAACCTTTCATCCTATGCACATTGTGGAAGGAGAGAAGTCAAATTTTGTTGATTTTTGGTAGCATCAGATGTGCTCTAAGCCCCAGGAGGCTTAGACACATGCATTACAAATAACCCAGAAATCGTTTTGGGAAATTCCACCCAGGAACAGTTTTAGAAGAAAAAATAATTATTTTAATGAAGACCCTAAGTTTAACTTAGGAAATTAAAATAATTAATCAGTATTAATGTAAACTGTGGGTGAAACTTCCAGAAAAAGCAGATCAAGTTTAATTTAATCTAAGCCGTTGATTGGAGATCTAATCTCGGCCGTTGATTTGTCAACGAGAAGAGTATATAGGAAGGCTTGAGGGTCATTTGTAAGATACACCGAGAGGATCTAGTGATCGAATTTTTCTGACGGAGCAAGTGCTCGGACGAAAATAAAATCTAAGTGATTTTTGTTTGCAGTGAGGGGCAGAGTAATTCTGGTTGGAGATTTTTCCTGACTTGGGAATACATCGTGGAGAAGACAAAGAGCAGATTAGCAGAGGCAACGCTACAGCCTTGAGGGAATCCGAAATTCAGCTAAGGGTCAGCCAGATCTAGTGCCAGCGAGCCGGGGTATGAGACCAGTGCCGGAGAGTTAGGGTGTGAGATTGGAAGAGGCCAAAAGGGCAGATCCAGCCAGTGGAAGACCAACAACGCAGAAGCCACGCAGTCCCCACACAAAGTGATGTAGAGACTGCACAGAGCATTGAAGGGCTTGCCATCCGGAGTTTGTTGGTCAGTCGGGCTTCTAGAATCAATGTGAGATTTCTCTCACTAACTTTATGTCAGTCATATTCTCTGCAGGGATTGCCAGAAAGGAATCCCAAAGTTGTATTCAGAAAATTATTGCATAATAAATAAACCCTCAGATTTACTGCACCAGTTTTCCCACATTGGGTTTTTCCGGGGACGTTTGTCCAAAAACAACGGTGTCCTGTGTTTGCATTATTTTTCTTGCTCAGTTTCTAGTTTCACAAATATATTTTTATGGGTGAAGGCAACTTCAGTAACCGCTTCGATATTTAGAGAAGAAATCCTAAATAACTTGTTTAAATCAGATTTGCAAGTAGGAGAAGTAGTTCAACTTGTTGTAGTAGTGATTCCAGATCTAGGATCTAGGAATTTTCTCATGGTATCAGAGGGTGTATTGTGAAACAGGAAGAGTAGATGTAGCGCGAGAGAGAGGCCGAAAAGCTGCAGAAAACAACAATTCGAATCCCTAGAGGGATTGGGCAGTCCAGGCCTGAAGGCTAAAGTTTCTGGGTAGATCTCTCTTTGAGTGAGTCGACAGAGAGGTAAGATCTCCAGATCATAATTTTTGCCAAGCCAGAGGGAGCAACGTAGAGCCTCAGCACAGAGCTGGTGGGACACAGTTTCTGCAGGCAGATTTTGATTTTGCCAGGTGGAAATTCGTCAAAAGAAGAAGAAGTAACACAGTGAGGGAATTTTCTCTCTCAGGAAATTTCTAGCCAGGAAATTTTAGTTTTTCCAAGATCTAAGCAGCAGATCCGAGCAACAGATCTACGAGCTCCACAAGGAGTGCGTAATCATGCCCAACGCTGCGCAGAGGGGGAAGAAGAGCAGATTCGTCCTATTTGACAGCCATGGCAGCTCACGGGCTTAGAGATCAGGACCGATTGGAGGGAGCCTCCAACTATGTGATCTATAAGGCAAGAATCTCTTGTCTTCTGGACGAGTATGATCTGAAGCTCTTCGTGGATAGCACGGTAGTAGTCCCTGCAGATTTGGATCAGTTCAAGAAATACAAGGCTAATATAGCGAAGGCGAAAAGGCTACTCCTTGATGGGGTCAAAGATCATGTTGTGTCCATATTGCTAGCAAAGACACTACCAGGCAGATGTGGGAAGGCTTGAGCACACTATATGAGGGATCTTCCGAGTAGCGGAAGATGTACTTACAGCAACAACTGAGGATGGTGCAGATGCGGAGAGGGGAACACATGATTCCATTCCTGACTAGGCTTCAGGAAATCCATGACCAACTTCAAGCCATGGGGTCTACCCCTTCTTCTTCAGCTATGGTGAGACTGGCATTGAACGCAGTCACCGAAGATTGGCAAGTATTTGTCCAGAGTATCCTGGGTAGAGCAACCTTGCCAGGTTGGGAGAAGATGTGGGTTGCTCTTCAGCAAGAAGAGCTAAGAAGAGACTTGGTCAAGTGCAAACTTGACGGTAGCAGTGGCAGTGGAACGAAGGTGAAACAGGAGGAGGAAGATGCAGCCCTTGCATCCAAGGGACAACAGGAGCAACAGAGATGTAAGAAAGATGTCTCGAAGATCAAATGCTTCAAGTGTGGTGAGCTTGGTCACTACGCTTCCCAGTGTCCTCTGAAGCAAAATGACTAGGATGAGAAGCAAGATCCGAAGGTTGCAACTGCGAAGATCGATGATGATGAGTACGCTATAGTGCTCACGCATCTCCGGGAGGGAGATGGGGCGACATTGAGATGTAAGTTCACAAGAACTTCAACTTGGAAGGATCCTGGAGGAGTCCACCTCTCGGATCACAACCTTGCTATGGGTGCCCTTATTCAACAGTAGCAGGTTGGAGGAGTTTTCTGTTGGTGCAAAGGAGTTCAGAGACGACAGTTGCAGTGGATAACAACACCAATTTCTGAGCAACGCAGAGCAGAGTTGCAGCAACGTAGTGAGACGCAGTGCAGAGCAACAACAACGCAGTGCACTAGAGGGACAATGCAGTAGCTATTAGCAGTCAATGTTTTCAGCATCAAGATGCATCCTGAACACTTGTTCAGATTTTTGGACATTTACAGTTGCTTCTTTCAGTAGCTGAGTTGCAGTGCAGAGTTAGTAGTGGTAGTGTTAGCAGTAGATGTAGCATTTGAGAGGGAGTTGCAGTACGGATGTAGTGTTGATCGTGGCAAGGTCAGCAACAGTACAGTGCAACAACAGCGTAGTTGTTGATGGGCAGCATCAACAGTGCAGAGGGAGATGCTCCAGAAGTCAGAGTAGTATGTAACAGGGCATATTTGTTAGAGCACATTCCTCGCTAAGAGGGAGTGTTGATTTTTGGTAGCATCAGATGTGCTTTAAGCCCCAAATTTTGTGGAGAGGCTTAGACACATGCATTACAAATAACCCAGAAATCGTTTTGGAAAATTCCACCCAGAAACAATTTTAGAAGAAAAATTAATTATTTTTAATGAGGGCCCTAAGTCTAACTCAGGAAATTAAAATAATTAATCAGTATTTATGTAAACTGTGGGTGAAACTTCCAGAAAAAGTAGATCAAGTCTAATTTAATCTTAGCCATTGATTGGAGATCTAATCTCGACCATTGATTTGTCAACGAAAAGACTATATAGGAAGGCTTGAGGGTCATCTGTAAGATACACCGAGAGGATCTAGTGATCGAATTTTTCTGACAGAGCAAGTGCTCGGACGAAAGTTAGATCTAAGTGATTCTTGATTGCAATGAGGGGTAGAGTAAATTCCGGATGCCTGAGCTAGGAATACATCGCTGAGAAGACAGAGAGTGTGAAAATTCTTAGATCTCAACAATCTAAGGAATCCTACTGCAACAACTGAATGTACTTCTTCTATTAAGTAAATTACGTTACATAATTAATTTAGATCTGAATTATTGAAGCAGCTATTGAAGCAACCTACACTAAAATTGATTCAAAAACAAGGAAACTAAACAAGGAAATCATTCACACATATGACACGTTTATTTTGGACTAAGTCCTCGGAAAAACCCAATGCGAGAAAACCGGTGCAGCAAATCTGAGGGTTTTATTATTATGCAGTAGCAATGTCTGAATACATCTCTGAATACCCTTGGGTAATTCAGTTACAAAGAGAAATACTGGCAAAATAATTTGTGAGGATTTGCCTCACTCAATCACTGATTTTTCGGCTGATCCGGATGAAGAAACCACTGTCTCAGAGAAGCTTTGCGTAGATCCGAAGTTGGAACTTCCAGCCACTACGTCACCCCCTTCCAGGCTCAGCATTAGCCCTCAACCAAGTCGTTTTTCCTTTTTGGACCCCAAGGAATAGCCTGCCGGTGCCACTTTCCAGATCCTGGCCTCTGAAACTGATCCACCAGCAAAATTCCGAAAACCCTTCCTCTCCCTCTGCACTGCTTCCTCTCCCTCTGCACTGCTTCTGCGTAAGCCTATGCAGTCACTGCGTCAGCCCTCTTCCTTTAGCGCTGGCTTGGCTAGATCACTTCTGCTTGTCTTTGATTGATGCTCCACCGGCTGAGAAAATCTCTTCCTCTCTGGATGCTATCTATACCTCTCACTGCTCAGATCTCTAGCTCAAATTTCTTAGCAAACCTGCCCTAGAAATTTCGATCTTCGATCAATTCAGTGTCTCGGTGTGTTTTCCAAATGACCCTCAAGCCTTCCTTTATAGTCTTCTCGTTGACAAATCAATTACCTAGATTAGATCTCTAATCGATGGCTAAGATTAAAACATGACTTGATCTTCGTTTTCTAGAAGTTTCACACTCTGTTTTATTAATGCTCTTTAATTATTTAATTTCCCTAAGTTTAGACTTAGGGTCCCTATTAAAAAAATTAATTATTTCAATAAAACATAAACTGAGTGGAATTTCCACAAACGGTTTCTGGGTTCTTTGGAATACAAGTGACTAAGCCTCTCTACCAAATTTGAGACTTAGAGCACTTTCTGATGCTACAAAAATCAACACTCCCTCTTAGCGAGGAAAGTGCTCTAACAATTATGTCTGCTGCATACTGCTTTGTCCTTGAAGCATCCTCTGCGCTGCTGATGTTGATCACAAACACTGCGCTGCTGCTGCCACTGTACTGCTGCCCATGATATTGCCACTATCATTGTTGCATCTGTACTACAGCTCCCTCTCAAGTGCTGCATCTGATATGCTGCTAACACTGCCACTGTGAAGACTGCATTTGCACTGCAACTCAGCTGCTGAGAGAAACAACTGAACTCACCCACAACTGAACGAGTGTTCAGTGGATGCACCTTGGTGCTGAAGAATCTGACTGCTAATAGCTACTGCGTTGTCCCTCTGATGCACTGCATAAGCACGCGCTGTTGCTGCTACGATGCTACTGTCTTTGCTTTGCGTTGCTCCAGAAGTAGGCGCTGCTACCCACTACACTGTCGTCTTCATCAATTCTCGGCTCCATCTGACACTCTTACATCTCGCTACTTTTGATCATGGGCTCCTATAGCAAGGTAGTGATCCATGAGGTGGGCTCCTCAAGGATCCCGCCCAACTGAAGTTTAAAAAACTACAACTCAATATCACCCCACTTCTCTCTAGGAGAAGCGCGGGCACTCATTGCAAAGTCATCCTCCTCGATCTTTGCGGCTGCAACCTTCGAGTCATGCTTCTCATCTTTGTCCTTCTTCTTCAGAGGACACTGAGATGCATAGTGGCACATCTTGCTACATCTGAAGCACTTACCCTTCGAAACATCACGCTTCGGTTTCCCTTGCTCCTGCTGTCCCTTCGTTGCAAGGGCTGCGTTTTCCTCTTCCACCATGGATTTCGATCCGCTTCTGCTGCTACCATCCAGTTTACACTTGATGAGGTCTCTCCTAAGCTCTTCCTCCTCAAAATCTGACCACAACTGCTCCCAACTAGGTATTGTTGCCTGACCCAGTATGCTCTGGACAAACACTTGCCACTCCTCCGTGACATTGTTAAGTGCCATTTGTACCATGGTTGCAGTTGTAGGTGTAGCATTTACTGTAGACAGTTGATCTCAAACCTCCTGAAACCGCATGAGGTGTGAGGCCACGCGTTCCCCTTTCTGCATCTGGATCATACAGAGCTTTTGCTCCAAGTACAACTTCCGCTGCTCGGAATATCCCTCATATAGATCATGCAAAGCTACCCACATATCTCTGGCGTTGTCCTTGCCAGCTACGTGTGAGACAATGTGATCCTTGACACCATCAAGGAGCAACCACTTTGCCTTCACCATATCAGCCTTGTACTTCTTGTTTTGATCCGGATCTGTAGGTTAAGCTACCACGTTATCCACGAATGTCTTCAGACCATGTTCATCCAGAAGAAACTTGGCCCGTTCCTTCCAGATCATGTAGTTGGAGTAGCCCTCCAACCGATCCTAATCACGAAGTCCATGAGATGCCATCTCAACCGAAAAACTGTCGAATCTGCACCCTCTTTCTCCCTACTGCGCAGTCCCTAGCATGCTTACGCACTCCCTGATGGAATTGTAAGTTCTGCAGCTCCTCTACTGCTTAGCAATTGAGAAATGTTGATTTCCTCAGCTAGGAAATCACTGAGGAAGAATTCCCTCAGTATGTGATCATGACTCCTGACGCTTTTCTGCCTAGCAATAGCTTCAGAAAGCTGCGTCCCTCTGTCTTCTGCATGGAGGCTCTGCGCTGCTCCCTTTGCCACTGCAAGATCTCGATCTGGAAGCCCTTTCTCTCTGTCGACTCACTCAAGGCGAGACTACCACGAAAATCTTAGCCCTCCTGGCTAGAACTGCGCAATCCTTCAATGGATTCGTTTTGCTGCATGACAGCAAACACGACCTTCACTTCAGAAATCTGATTTGTCCTTCTTGTTTCACATCAATGCTCTGATACCATGTGAAAATTCCTAGATCTCAACAGTCGAAGGAATCCTACTGCAACAACTGAGTGTACTTATCCTATTAAGTAACTTACATTACATAATTAATTCAGATTTGAATTATTGTAGCAACTACTAAAGAGACCTACACTAAAATTGATTCAGAAACAAGGAAACTGAAAAAGGAAATCATTCACACATATGACACCTTTATTTTGGTTGAAGTCCCCGGAAAAACCCAATGCAGGAAAATCGGTGCAACAGGTCTGAGGGTTTTATTACTATGCAGTAGCAATGTCTGAATACATCTCTGAATACCCTTGGGTAATTCAATTACAGAGAGAAATACTGGCAGAAGAATTTGTGAGGATTTACCTCACTCAATCATTGAGTTTCCGACTGATCCAGATGAAGAAAACACTGCCCCAGAGAAGCTCTGCACAGATCCAACGCTTGAACTTCTAGCCACTGCGTCACCCCCTTCTAGGCTCAACGTTAGCCCTCAACCAAGTCGTTTTGTCTCTTCAGACCTTGAGGAACAACCTCCCGGTGCCACTTTCTAGATCCCGACCTCCAAAATTGATCCACCAGCCAAATTCCAAAAACCCTTCCTCTGCCTTTGCACTGCTTCTGCTTGAGCCTACACAGTCACTACGTCAGCCCTCATCCTTCAGCGCTGGCTTGGCTAGATCACTTCTGCTTCTCTCTGATTTATGCTCCATTGGTTGAGAAAATCTCTTCCTCTCCTGATGTTATTTCTGCTCCTCACTGCTCAAATCTCTAGCTCAAATTTCTCAGCAAATTTGCCCCAGAAATTTCGATCTTAGATCAATTTAGTGTCTCGGTATGTTTTCTAAATGACCGTCAAGCCTTCCTTTATAGTCTTCTCGTTGACAAATCAACAGCCCAGATTAGATCTCTAATTGATGGCTAAGATTAAAACATGACTTGATCTTCGTTTTTTAGAAGATTCACACGCTGTTTTATTAATACCCTTTAATTATTTAATTTCCCTAAGTTTAAACTTAGGGTCGCTATTAAAATAATTAATTATTTTAATAAAATATGAACCGAGTGAATTTTCCACAAACGATTTCTGGAAGTGTCTAAGCCTCTCTACCAAATTTGAGACTTAGAGCACTTTCTGATGCTACAAAAATCAACAGAGAGCAGATCAACGAAGGCAGCATAGCAGCTATGCAGAGGCAGCGCTGCAGCCTTGAGGGAATCCGGAATTTAGTTGAAGGTTAGCCAGATCCAGTGCCAGAGAGCCGGGGTGTGAGACCGGAAAAGGCCAGAAGGGAAGATCCAGCTAGTGTAAGATCAACATTGCAGAAGCCACACAGTCCCCACACAGAGTGACACAAAGACTGCGCAAAGCAGTGGAGGGCTTGCCATTCGGGGTTTGTTGGTCAGTTGGGCTTCCAGAATCAGTGTGAGATTTCTATCACTAATTTTTTGTTAGTCATATTCTCTGCAGGGATTGCTAGAAAGGCATCCTAGATTTGTATTCAGAAGATTACTGCATAATAAATAAACCCTCAGATTTGCTGCACCGATTTTCCCACATTGGGTTTTTCCAAGGACGTTTGTCCAAAAACAATGGTGTCCTGTGTTTGCATTATTTTTCTTGCTCAGTTTCTAGTTTCACAAATATATTTTTATGGGTGAAGGCTGCTTCAATAGCTACTTCGATATTTAAATAAGAAATCTTAAATAACTTGTTTAAATAAGATTTGCAAGTAGGATAAGTAGTTCAACTTGTTGTAGTAGGGATTCCATATCTAGGATCTAGGAATTTTCACAAATTCCTCATGCAAGATTAGCCCCTGTGCACTGAGTAGTGAACTGGCCATCTAACTAAAGCTGCTTCTAGTCTAAGTGAGTGTGAATTTTGTAATCTCGGAGAAGAGTAAAGTGTTAAGTGCTTTGAGTTACAATTAGGTAGTAGTTGAGTCAACACAAGGTAAAATATCCTAGAGTATCAGTGTGGCTCAGTGGAGAGTCTATCCCATTCAATTAGCAAAGAACTAGAGAAATAAACCATGTGCATGGGTAATGTAGGGGTTTGGTGGACTGAAGTGAGGAAGGAATGGATATAAGAGAGAATGATGCACATGAGTAAGTGCATGTGTGCCTTAGTCAACTAAAGGAATAGGCAAGTGAAGTGGAATCATGTTAGTGTTAAAGTGGAAAAGGGCTAGAGTGAGGTGGAGTGAATCTGGGGGCGAATTGGTGGAAGGATAAGGCCACGTGCATGGGTGAAGATGGAGTGGATTTAGTCCAGTTGAGGTTGAACTAGAGAGAGAGAGAGAGAGAGAGAAAATTAGGCTAAAGTGAAATGGAGAAAAGAGAATGCCTGCATTTTTTTTAACTCAAGAGAAACCTCGTAGACTCCTCCATGCATGCATGTGACTTAGTTAACTCAAAAAGATGCCGAATCACTCCTATGCTATGCATGCATCCTAGTAGTGTGCAGTTGACCCACTCAAGCAACCCAGTTAACTCACTGAGTCACCCAATCCAACTTGGATGACTCACTACCTCACTCCAGTCTCAGGTCATGCATGCACTTAGATCTTACCACGGTTCACCCTCACAATCTACCTCACATCCAAATGCTAACGCATGTGATCACTAGAGACTGCCATGTGTCATCACTAGAGGATGCTAGGTGTCACCCCTACATGAGCATTTCTAAGAATATAAAATTGTCTGCATGTCCAGAAAATCATACTCTCTGGACTCAAGTTTTGCGAGTCTGAATACACCATCAGGATCAACACGCAAAACCTGCTAAAATATAAAAATCTGGCATGTCAATGAAACCACCCTCATTGGACTTGATTTCAGTGAGGAGTTAGAATATGTGGCTATTTCTGACATGCAATCCCTGCTAAAAATAGCCCTATCTCAGATGTCGCCCGAAAGTAGCGCATCGGAATTGTGAGCTCTCAAGGATTCTCAAATATACCATCACAACTAGATGACTCTCCAAGGTATGCTCAAGATCAGCTCCAAGGGATTCATCAAATAACCTTCAAGTCTGCTCAGAACTTTGCTCCAAAACTCTCTGTAAAGATACTTCAATTTTGCTTTAATGGGGATGCTTCATAGTGCTCTTAGGATGTCTTCAACAATTGCTTCAAAGTGACTTCAACAAGTTTCTAGGCCTGCTCAAGATATATGGTGGAGTATGCTTCTCAATAGATGCCCAAATTTCCTCAAGTGTCACCTATCCAAAACACTAGAAGTCTGCTCACAAGTCTTAGCGCTGCCTTCAAAGACTGTTCGAAAATTCTGCTAATAGCTGCCCCCTAGATGCCTCTATAAGTACTCAAGGTAAGCTTCAGATCATCCCCAAGAACTTGCATTAGAATCGGTTCAGGAGCTGCTCCAGAAATCTTCAAGTTCTGCGCTAAGGTCTGCACCAAAGATTCTTCAAGTCTACTCAAACTCTGATCAAAATCTTGTCAAGGTCTGCTCAAGAATTTGATCTAAAGACTGCTTAAATTTTGATCCTGAAACTGATCCGAAGTTGGTTCCAAGTATGATAAAATACACAACCCAAGTTCTGTTCCAAAAGGAGCCTGAATACTATTTGCTTTTTCCACAGGTCTGAAGGTGCTTTCACTTCAGGACTGTCCACAAGTTAGATGACTGTCCTTCAAGGATATGGAGCCCTAAAAATGTGCCTTCACAAGAGAGTCCGAGCCTCTAAAACTGATTGCTCTCAAGGTTTGAGGCTTACAAATATTACTGCCCACAGGTCCGAGTTTATGCAGATCCGAGCTTTTCCACTGGCCAGAGATCCAAGCTCCAAGTCTTCTCAGTTCAAGCCTCTTACAGGACTGCAATTCCAGAGCCGAGGTTATCAAAGTTCGAGGTATTAATGTTCACACACTTGTTACAGGTCCGAGTGACTGTCTTTTGTAGAAATTTCTGAATCTTAATTCTTATGCAGAAATTATTTCTGTTAATCCGGTTAAGCTTCTCCTACTTCTACAAGTTATCAATTGAATAAATTCAAGTTAACATCAAAGCAAAACACATAACAGATCTCTACCAATTCAAATCTAGAATAAGCACATGCACACATAGACAAAGTGACAGTTATTTCTGGACAAACTATCCCCGGAAAAACCCAATGTGGGAAAACCAGTCTTTGGCTGTTGGAGGGCTCTATTATTAAGAATATTTCTGAATACACAACTATGGGTTCCAGATATGGAAAACCCTACAGAGAAAACTTTAGATCTGCAACACTTGGCTGATCAAGGACCAACAATACTGACTGATCCACACTCTCAAATGGGATTTACAGAACTCAGCCAGATCTAGGCCTAGAAACCCCAGATTTGCCCTTGAAAGACATTGCGTCAGCCTCTGAAGGCCTCCAAATGCTCAATGCTGTCACTGGAAGGAATTGCGTTACCCCAGACTGGGTGATGCAGTCACTACGCTGCCCCTAAGGGTCTCTGCGTAACCCCTGAAAGGCTTCCTGAAAAATCACGCTATCCTTGCTGCTGCTGCTGTTGCTGCCATCTGCTGCTGCTACCTTCCTCTGCGTTGTCTTTCCTGATCTCTTCTCTACTTCTTGTGTATTCTAGACCCCGGGATCAGATCATCCCCTTGGTCTAAATTCCCCTCTCTGCAACTGAAACACTTGAGAATTCTTAGCAACCCCGCCCTAGAATCTCAGCTTAGCTTCAGTGCTCTGCCTCTGTGTGTCTTATAAATTACCCCAAGCCTTTCCTTTATACTTTTCTCGTTGACAAATCAACGGCCAAGATTAAATCTTTAATCAACGGCTAAGATTAAAAGAAAGCTTGATCCATGTGACTTAAGACAATTTCATCACATGTTTAATTAAATTCACTTTAATTATTTTATTTTCCTAAGTTTTAACTTAGGAAACACATTAAAATAATTAATTAATTTAATATCTCCTAAACTAGATGAAATTTCCCAAATCCATTTCTGGGTCTTGTAGATTAGGTAAACTCTAGTCCTTCCTCAAAATTTGGGACCTAGAGCACAACTGATGCTACCCCAAATACACAAAATCTCAACACTCCCTCTTAGCATCAAGGGTGTGCTCTAGCAATACATCACACTTATGCATTACATGATTTTGGGCATTGGTTCTGTGCTGCTGAAGCTTGGCCTCCTACCACTCAACTCTGCACTACTACTGCCATTCTGTACTGCTACCCATGACTCTGCCACTGCCATTGCAACCACTGTACTACAATTCCCTCTCAATATGCTGCAGCTGTGCTATTCATAGCACTGCCACTGCTGATCTGCTGCATTGCAACTTCAGTTGTTGAGAGAAACAACTGAAACTCCTGACCAATCTTTGACAAACAAGTCAGATGGGCTGCATCCTCATCACTGTAGCTCCATAGGCTACAGATCTGTGCTGGCATCTAAAGAACGATGCACAACTACAACTCTGCCTGCGTAATCAGACTCCCTCTGTGCTACTGAAGTCACATCAGCTCCTTGTGCTGAAATCTATTACGCTGCTGCTGCACTGCGCTGTCCCTCTGAAGCTCTCTGCGCTGCTGCAGCTCTGCACTGCGTAAGCAACACTGCTCTGCGCTGCTGAAGTCACATCAGTCTTTGTGCTGCTATTGCTTCTACGTTGCTGCTGTTATGCTTTGCGTTGCTCCTCCCAGCCTCCGGATCTGCCTCTACCTTTGTCTCATCTGTGATCTATGCACCCACTGCTCCACTTGTTCTGCTACAATCTTAAGGATGCCGTAGCTCGCTTGTGATCCAAGAGATGAGTTGCTCAAGGATCCCGCTTTACTTCCATGTAGCTCCTCTACATGTCCATGTCATCCCACCTTCGTGGTTCATGAGCACTCATGGCTACATCATCTCTTGACCCATCATTTGCCACTGCTGCTTTGGAAGAAGATGCTTCCTTGTTCTTTTTCTTTTCTAGACAATGGCTGGCAAAATGTCCCATTTCGCCACACTGGAAGCACTTGATCTTAGAAAGATTCTTCTTCTTCTTCGGCTGCTTCTTCGATGCCAAGGCTGCATCTTCCTCCTCTTCCCTCTTAACCTTGCTCAACGCAGGCTGTGCTGCTTCTTGGTGAACCTTCGTAGTTCTTCTTGCCGCAGGATCGACCACAAGTTGTCCCAATCTAGGAGGTCCGCTCTGCCCAAGATATTTTGGACAAAGGTTTCCCACTCATCCGTGACTGCATTGAGGGTAGTCCTGACTATCACTACAGCATCTACGGTTGCACCCGTTGCAGTCAGTTGATCGCTGATTGATTGCAATCTAAAGAGGAAATGCTCGATGTCTTCTCCCTTGGTCATCATGAATGACCTCATTTGGGCCTCCAACAACATCTTTCTTTGGACTGATTTTTCCTCATATAGGGAAGTCAAGGCCTTCCACATCTCATTAGCTGTCCTCTTCTTAGCTATGTGTGGCACAATATGATCCTTGATACTGTCCATTATCAGCCGCTTAGCATGCCCAGCAACTTCTCTATGCTTCCTTAGGAGATCCACATCTGTCGGCGTGGCCAGGGTCTGCTCTGCATGATCTCTTAGACCATATGCCTCTAGGACAATCAGGATCCTAGCTTTCCATACCAAAAAGTTTGAGAGGCCCTCTTGCCTATCCTGATCACGCAGTCCATCAGGAGCCATCTGCTCAGAATGTGTCGGAGCTCCTCTTCTCTATGCCAGAGATCTTGGATCTAGGGTCCTTTTCGAACTAGGAACCTCTGCTCCCTCTGACACTTGATTTCCCTCCTTGGAAATCTACCAAATCAAATATGATTCAGCTTCTTTTTGATCCTCTGACCAAACTGCAAGTTTCCTTTGGCAAGAAACTCTCTAAGAAGCTGATCTCTTCCCAAAATTTGTCACTTGTGCTAAGGTTAAAAATATGAAAACTGCAGAAGATTAACCCCACCAGCTCTTCTGAATTTCTGTAACTTTTCTGCAGGCTTTTTCTAAATCTGACAGATTCAGATCTGAATCACACTGGCTGGCTTCAGACTTAACCAACGCTGTTTCTGAGCTGTCTCTGCGCAGTAATTGCGTGGGCTTGCTAGGACACAGCGCTGGACAACGTCACCCTTCCCTCTGCGTGAATCTCCTCCTGAAAACTGTGTTGTCCCTTCAGATCTGCTTTTTTGCTGCCTTTCTAGCTGCTTTCTGCAGCTAGATCCTTCAGATGCTTCAACTGGTGACCCGTCTAGATTTGCAATTGCTCTGATACCATGTAGAAATTTCTGAATCTTAATTCTTATGCAGAAATTATTTCTGTTAATCCGGTTAAGCTTCTCCTACTTATACAAGTTATCAACTGAATAAATTCAAGTTAACATCAAAGCAAAATGCATAACAGATATCTACCAATTCAGATCTAGAATAAGCACATGCACACATAGACAAAGTGAAACAATTATTTCTGGACAAACTGTCCTCGGAAAAACCCAATGTGGGAAAACCGGTCTCTGGCTGCTGGAGGGCTCTATTATTAAGAATATCAACACACAACTCGGGTTCCGCATCTAGAAACCCTACAGAGAAAACTCTAGATCTTACGCACTCGCTCGATCTAAGACCAACAATACCGATTGATCCACACTCAAATGGGATTTACAACTCGGGGCCTGCATCTAGGCCTAGAAACCCTGCATCCGCCCCCGAAAGACCGCGCCGCCCGAAGGCCTCCAAATGCCTCGGGCCGCGCTCAGAAGGGGATTGCGCACCGAACTGGGTGACGCAGTCACTACGCTGCCCCTAAGGGTCTCTGCATAACCCCTGAAGGGCTTCCTGAAAAACATGCTGTCCTTGTTGCTGTTGCTGCTGTTGCCGCTGTCTGCGGCTGCTGCTGTTGCCGTTTGTTGCTGCTACCGTCTGCTGTTGCGACCTTCCTCTGCGCTGTCTTTCCTGATCTCTTCTATGCTTCTTGTGTATTCTAGACCCTAGGATCAGATCATCCCCTTGGTCTAAATTCCCCTCTCTGCAACTGAAACACCCCCTCTCTGCAACTGAAATACTTGAGAATTTTTAGCAAGCTCGCCCTAGAATCTCAGCTTAGCTTCAGTGCTCTACCTCTGTGTGTCTTACAAATGACCCCAAGCCTTTCCTTTATAATTTTCTTGTTGACAAATCAACGACCAAGATTAAATCTTTAATCAATGGCTAAGATTGAAAGAATGCTTGATCCGCGTGACAAGCCAAAACAGAGATAATCAATGGTGGCGTTACGGCGATCAACAAGATGCTTCTACCAACAAAGTCTCCAATAGGTCATTCAGCCAAGTGTGTCACACACAACCCCAAGACAAAGAATACTCCACAGATATGCAGCACCAAGAACGCAGCTCCATCGCCATCAAGAGAGAAGAAAATCCTCCACACATTATGTATAATGAACTCCAAGTCTCTCCAAAATATAGGCATCTTTGCGGGTGTGTGACACGTCCTTTAAGACATTTAAGTCTATATTATATTCCAGGCCGACCTAGCAAATAAGTGGAATAAATTCAAAGTACATGTTCTGCTCATCCGATCGAGATGATCTTTAGATCAATCTTACACTTCTCCAAAAGAGGAATCCAATGAAAATATTGGGATCGTCATCTGAGCAGCACAACCCGGAGTTTGGACCTAGTTGTCCAATTTTAACACTCCCTCTCAACTAGGGAGAACTTCGTCCACCAGTGCAATCCAAACATCGTGCGTCATCCCGCCGTAACTTGCTTTGCTAGCCTCCTTATTTCAGAACAGAAGTGGGTCAGTTACAAAGACATCATTCCCGGCTGATAGATTCAACCCAGAGGTCCGAAACCTCCATAGGACTCACAAAGAATCTCATATCAACTCGAAGTTGGTTTACCTGACCTGAAGTCAGTAGGAGGTCCGAAACCTCACTAGGACTCAAGAGAGTCATATACTAACCCAAAGTTAGTTTCACTGACTCGAAGTCAGTTGGAGGTTCGAAACCTCGCTAAACTTGATCCCAGATCAAGTGGTTGGACACGTGCCATCCTAGACATAGAGAGTACGACAATCTCCGATGCGTCCACCGGTCTTGCTATGGTCTCTATTCACATTTCCCACCTCATTGGCCAAATGAGAGGTACTTCCCATGAGTCCGAAACTCCATGGGTAGGATGCATATGGGGCACAGATCAGAGAGAGGTAAACCATCTCAATATCATCACGGTGGGGTAGAAGCACACCAACTAGGTTCGGCAAGCCTAGCCCTGTGGTTGCTTATAACACCAGAGCTATCCCCAAAACCCCTTTGGAGCTCCCAGAGCTCATTGTCCAACAGGACCCTCCAAATAGGGTCGTTCCATGATTCCAAGATTCTCACAGAAGGTTAGGAACATGACCTTCCCCAAGGGCATTGTGAGAATATCCGCGACCTGCTCATTAGTTCCTGTATGATCGAGCCTTACGACACCTCGCTGTACCATATCCCAGATAAAGTGGTACCAACCATCAACATGCTTGGATCAATCGTGGAACCCAGGATTCTATGACAAATGAATCCCCCTCTGGTTATCACAAAGGATAACGGTAGCATCTAGCACATGTTTGAACAACTCATTGACAAGCTTTCGCAACCAAGTGACTTCACAACAGGCCTTACATGCTGTAATGTATTTGGCCTCAGCGGTGCTCAAGGCTACCGACTCCCATTTCCTGGCCGAAGTAGATCTACGTGTGAAGCAGTATCCAGATGTGCTCTTGCACTCCACCACACTGCCAGCCTAATTGGCATAAGTATATCCAAGGAGTGTCATGCTCCTGGCAGTGTATCTCAGCCCATGGTTTATCGTGCCACAGAGATATCTCAAGAGTTTCTTGGCACCAACCCAGTGAAAGTGATGAGGCTCAACCATATGTTGACTCAAAGTGTTCACTGCAAAACATACATCTGGACGAGTGTTCTCTAAGAACATCAGGGCCCCTATGAGTTGACGATACTCAGTAGGATTTCCTAACACGGGCCCAGCAGCGCTGCCACTCAACTTCTTAAGGTTGAGCTTCATTGATGTCAACACTAACTTACAGTCCACCATATCAAATCTTTCCAGAAGCGTCACAATGTGTTTTCCTTGAGAAAGGAAGATCTCGCTAGGCCTCTGCCAAACCTCCAGGCCTAGGAAGTAGTGCATCAGTCCTAGGTCCTTCATTTCGAATTCAGCAGCGAGCACCCTCTTGCACTGATGAATGAGAGGGTCAACACCTATCAGGAAGAGGTCGTCCACATACAACACCAGAATGAGAGGCTTTTCTCTATCAACCTTGAAGTAAGGGTTCGGATCAACATTACTACGAGTGAAGCCCAGCTTCATCAGGTAGCAATCTATCCTCTTGTAGCAAGCCCTGGGGGCTAGCCAACCTGCAAACATGGGTGTCTCGATCCTGGATTTCGAATCCCAGAGGTTGCTCTTCCTACACCTCTTCCTTTTTCGCACCATGCCAAAAGGCGGTCTTCACATCCATCTGATGATCCTTCTGTCCTTGCATAGCAGCAAGGGTAATAATAGATTGTAGGTGCAATAATAATCAGTGCCTTCCTAGAGAAGTCTCAGGCAACACATTTTCCCATTAGATCCATGCTTGATCTTATAACGAGGTGACAACAGCTTTGTCCAGTGGTCTAGGGACCATATCCCATACATCATCCTCGCATCCTTCCAGACTTGATGCTTTACAACTTCTTCAAATGATCTAGGCTCATATTGTACTCATGGTAGCTAGATACCTATTTATATGGCTTTTTTTTTTTTTTCTTCCGGAATTTCCCTCTTTGAAGCCATATAGCTTTGAGCCATGAGGGTCTTCTTTCTTTCAGCAATGATATTAGCTCAGAGGCATACACAGTTGTATTCTCCCTCTTAATGCCAGCTTCTCTTGTGAGAGAAGACATCTATTAAATGAGGGCATCCCAGACACCAACTTGCAAAAAAAAAAGGAGTTTTGTACTCGGGGGCCTGAATCTTATTTTCCCACTGTCAAAGCCATCCAAGAATCATAACCATACATTGTCGTATAGCTGTCATGCATCTTGATATGTATCATATACTGTCATATCATTAATTTTAGTGTTGCCATGATTTTATCATATACATCATTTGTCCAAAATCTTCGCAGGCTTTGCTGACCATGGTTTCAAATACTTGACAGTACGTGACTGTCCAAGGGTGCAGAAACTTCACAGTTCACACTTTATCATTACGCTCCAATGTAAGACTGATACTGTCACAAGCTTACTGCTATTATGAATTTCGTAAACATGGGTATGACTGTCTATGTCACTGTCATAATGACAGTGACATAGAATCAAAGATTACATTCTTACTTCCTTTCTGTGGTTGTTGCTGCCCACAGCCTTTACTGTCATTTCGATTCTCATTTATCATCACTAGAGATGCAACAGAACCCATGTTAAGCATGTACAAAAAGGCTGACACTACCCATTTTTATACTAGACTTGGGCCTATGGTTTAAAGACAGGTGGCAGAAGGAAGATTCCTTTTCCAGGTACACAGATTATTACAAATATATATTACACAGGACCATCAGTAGTAAGAAATGAGTGAAATAGCCCATCTTAAAAAATAATATATATCATCAGCCATAATCTTTATTTCTATAGTATATTCTGGAATGCAATTTGAGAATGAAATCATCCTTTGGAGCTTCCTATTCTCCTGTCCCTGCAACATTGTCTTCCTTGGAACTAGGAAGATTTATCACAAAACATTTGCACATAGCTCTTATATGCCTTTGAAGATATGCTCTAGCCCACAGACATTCCTAGAAAAGATGACTTCAGGAATGTGGGCATCCTCTAGAAAATGCAGTTTCTCACCGTAGAAGCTTCCAACAATCCTTTTGCTTAGGAGTATAGACAGATAGAGGTCTCCCTCTTAATCCCAGAATGTCTGCCGGTGCCATCATTTGTTCTTGGGATCTTGATCTTAATGGTTTCCAGGTGAGATTGTAATTTCTTTAGGTTTGGGAACTGTACACAACCGAGGATGATATCTTCAACTGCATTGCTTCAAGTTCAGAAAATCATGACTTGTATTCAGATTTCTGACTTTCTGGCCCTCATCATATTAGACAGATTTATGAGAACCATAACACATATCTACAATTACCAATAAATCCACATGATCTACTTTGTCCAACATGCCAAATGCATCAGCGTACATGTTAATTTTATGAAATGTTTAGGAGACAGTCCAAGAGAATGACGCACCTCTTTTCATCGTTCCTTGAAATAGTGAACATTAGTCTCCAAAGCTCATCCCTCTAGTAATCCACAACAATCTTAAACGAGGCCAAGAGCTTCAGAAGGGCCATAACATTCACCCTGCTGTCATGGCAATTTTTCGGGCCGAATCACCATATTTTCGTGGCGGCATGCCCATGAAGATCACGATCACGCTCTTCTCAATATAAAAGAAACTTTACCACAACTACTTTATTGACAACAGGCCGTCGTATGTTACTGACAACCTGCTGAATGGCATCTCTTGATTAATAGGCATATGATTCCATGATCACCTCTTCTTTAATAAAAAAAACTTTCATACTTAGGTCTTTCCTGGCAAGTGGTTGGCTTCTGCATTCGACTCAGCGAAAGGTTTTAAATTTTATGGTGACAGAAACGGTATTTTCACATGCAGTACTTTTATTAAAAAAATATGTGTGGGCTCCGGAGCACTCGTTACTAGCTTTGCCGCATCGGGGGCCTTAAGGAATGCCATCAATTCATTCCGCAGGGTTTTCGCCTCTTTCATGTGGCGCATTCTGTAATTTCTGAGGCCACAGCCGTTGGCTCTGACGTGGAGGATTTCGATTTCTAAGTGGACGCCAACAAATGAGAGTTTTGGCGTCGATTGATTTCGGTGATTTATTATAGAAGGAAATTTCAGAAGGAATTGGCGTCGATTGACTTTCTGCTTAGCCATCAAAGGTTTTAATTCCGTCGCCCCTTGAATCGCGGATTCAAGCCTCCCTTGTCTGTCGCCATTTATCGCATACACGTGCTCTACAGGGGAGCTCGAATTTCCAATATTCATGTGGAACTCATAGACAACAATTAACCATAGACCATTTGCCCAAATTCAATCGGCAGAACTTAGAAAATAAATCCCGCTTTTGATATTCTGCGTATCTCCTTGTAGTGACCACGGCTAGGCCCATTCACACGATTTGTTACCAATAGAAGATTGTGGCTTCCTTATTAGTGACAACGGATCAGAGAGAGAGCCCTAAATTGGGTCTTTCGTCCATCAAACGATTTCCGTTGGTTGCTGTAAATTAGTTGCGGCCTTCACACAAATATGCATAGAATTTGTCCATCAGACAATTTCCGTCGGTTGCTGTAACTTCAGCTGCGGCTTTCAAAACCCACACAAATATAGAAGAAACACACGAAATGCGCCTCTACACAGCCCATCTCCACAACAAATCTGAATGATTTGTTTCCAAAATGATTTGGTTAGGGCACAAAACAGCCCCAAATCTGCCCATGCTATCACTTGCTGTGGTGGTATGGCCTGCAGCCTACCACACAGCCTTGTTGTAGCTTACGATACCCTTATTTGCCTTTTGAACAATCCCCATCTCGCTGCCCTAGATTTTGGGCGTTGTCTTCTCCTAGCTCTGATACCATGTTAATTTGAGAACATGTTCTATGCCATTTCAGATTAGGGCACAAAATACAGAAGCAGATAGAACATACCAATAGATTGATGGAAGACAAGCCAAAACAGAGATAATGAATGGTGGTATTACGGCGATCAGCAGGATGCTTCTACCAGCGAAGTCTCCAATAGGTCATTCAGCCACAACCCCACGACAAAGAATACTCCACAGATACGCAACACCAAGAACGCAGCTCCATCACCATCAAGAGAGAAGAAAATCCTCCACACATTATGTATAATGAACTCCAAGTCTCTCCAATATATAGGCATCTATGGGGGTGTGTGACACGTCCTTTAAGACATTTAAGTCTATATTATATTCCATGCCGACCTAGCACATAAGTGGAATAAATTCAAAGTACATGTTCTGCTCATCCGATCGAGATGATCTTTAGATCAATCTTACACCTCTCCGAAAGAGGAATCCAATGAAAATATTGGGATCGTCATTTGAGCAACACAACCCAGAGTTTGGACCTAGTTGTCCAATTTTAACATGATGCTACCCCAAATACACAAAATTTGAACATCTTTAAGGTGAACCACTATTCCGAGCTCCACAACAGTCAACGAGCTATCACAGATGGGTCTGTAATCCTTATCCGAGCCTCTGTAGTAATCTATAGGTCCGAGTTGAGGTGACTGTACCTATCACAGGGCTGAGGTAAAGAATTGGCCACAAATAACTTAAAGAATTTGCCCAAGCAATGTTCTATGTCCTCCTTGGCCTCCTTTTGCTTCTATGCTTCTTATCTGAGTTTCTGGACCGAGTTTGATGATTGGAATGACAAGTTTAGACATCAATATATATACTAGTCGGCTTGCCAATCATTATGATTTTTCTATCTTATAAATTCAATTTCTCTCAACATATGAGGAGTTAGAGGGTGAGTAAGGGCTCGTTGGAAAGGGGAAAGTGATCTCGACAAACTTATGCCAATTCCATCTTCAAATATGGTCTCTTTACCATCAATAAAATTATATTTGTGAAACTGTCATCATTATTTTATCCATGGCAGTCTTTAGGATTTTATCTTTATGTTTTTGGAATTCAAGGTAAAGACTCCTTATTCATTTAAGGCTTGACATTAATGGCATGGACCTATTAGGATTAGGGCTTCCTTAGGGCATCATGAGCATCATTCGGCAAGGCTAGTGTGTCTTTTCAATATGTCTTCATGCGCATCTTCAACAAGGTAACTTCTTTCTTAGGGCATCTCCAACAAAGCTTGGGCAATGCATACAAGGGCTAGTTATTGGCTTGCCATCATTAATGACCGGCATGGCTGGCTTCAACAATGCAAATGTGATATCCTAGTGACAACATTGCTAGGGCTTTGTTATGGCAAGTGCATCTTGAATTTCATTAATATACTCATGCACCTAGGGTCTAGTCAATTAGTTAGGGTTTAGGTCTCCTAAGTTTTGCACAATATCTAGGGTTAGGGTTTGCTTCAACAATTCAATTATGATGCCATTGATGACAACTTTATTCAACAACATTTTATCCGAGAGGAAAAGAAAATGAGCTATGCCTCTTGTTGATGCCCTACAATAGTGTAAGGGCTTTCTTCATATCACTCCGTTGTGCTTGATACTAGATAAACAAACACCGTAACTGTAACTAGCACTTTATGGTACTTTTAATTTGACAAATGCTTTCTATTTTTAATGATCATATGTGTTGTCCTTCCTTGCTCAGCCATATTATGTCAATCAACTGTCTTAAATTTTGCACTGTGCCATTATGTATACATTTTCTTCATATTACTCCATGCTATTGGTAAGTCTAATTCTAGACTGTAAACTATCACTTGTTTTTTTCATATTACTCCATATTATTGGTAAGTTTAATTTTAGAATGTAAACAATCTTGGATTGGCTGAATTATGCTGTTCGTTTTTTATTGATTAATTCTTAATACATATTAAAGGAAATAAGTTAATGAAGTTTTGTGTAGTCCAGCCTCAGTCATATTACATTACAATGTTTGGTCATGTTCTAGGCATATGATTTATGTGTATTGGGTCAATAGGAGATGATGCCAGATGGCGATGGCAATGGGTTCCTCTTTCTCTTCTTGTGGGTTTGAAGATAGATTCAATAATCCCACGACAGCTGGGAAAGGAAAACATTCAAGATGGAAACTACTCCAATCAGAGTCCATTCCAACGTGCATATGTTCGCATCAAGTTTTTGACTCCAATCTTTGGAAAACTAGGTGAGGTTGGATCTTTCAATATTTTAATGGTGTATTGTTAGTTTTGAAAATTACGATATGTAATTGCTGCCTTTGCCTTTTTCGTAAATCAAACCTTCACTGTAGAAGAAACTCTTTAAGTTCTTTAACATATCATTATTGGTACCTCATGATCTACCAGCGGTGTCAGTGAATCTTAAAATTTAAATTACAATGTATCATACATCTTAGGATAGCTGGGGTCTTAAATTTTAAATTACAATGTATCATACATCTTAGGATAGCTGGGGTCTTAAATTTTAAATTACAATGTATCATACATCTTAGGATAGCTGGGGTCTGGCAGGTGAAGCAGTGCCTGTGGTTTGTTGGTGATGTCAAGATGTTGGGCTGTGCAGCCCTGCAGCCTGAATTGGAGCTTTTCCCAATTCCTATGCTGTCTGTTAAAAGGGAGTTTGAATTAGCTGGTACAAGGTTCACGGTTCAATCTAATTTTGAGGTAAGTAGTTCTTCTTGGGAAGATCAACCCTGTCTGTTAATTTTTTCATTTTTTGGTGATTATCCTAATTAATTGTTTCCTTGCATCATTTGCATATTTGGGTGTGCTATTGTCTTAGTCTTTATTATATGCTATGAAGAGTTAGTAGAAATTGTATATTTTACTTGACAAATCTTCGAGTATGAATTGTTTGTTTCAGTGCCAGGAAACTTGATACAATAATCTGGGAAGCTGACATAAATAACTTTTGTAGGCCAATAATGGTTCAAATAAAATGAAAAGACATTGTTGGATGTTACGTCTTGATTGGCATCCTGCAGGCAGTGTAAGTGATTATGTATGTTTTTTAAGTTCACAAGCATTTTTTTAAGTTTCATGCCCAGCTAATCATGATGTTAATACATGTTATTGAGCAAAAGTCACTTTGGTTGCTTTTACAGACAACAATACAAGGTTTTTCTGCTCAAGATTCAGTTGCAGTTAAATATTCGAAGGGTTTTGCTTTGAGTGAAGATTGTAAAGCGGTAATTCAAAATTGTTCCTTACCTTTGTTTGCCCATTGCTGGATAAGTGATTTAGTTTCCGTTTTATGATGCAAAAGTTCTTCCCACACCAAAGAAGCATTGCTTATTTTTTGTTTTCATCCAGAATGGGGCAGGAAAGAGATATTTGTTACTGTTACCACTGAAACTCTCATAGAAGGAAAAGTCTTAACCCCAACAGGAGAACCTAGAGGCAACTCTCAGGAAATCCACCCACTGTCACCTAGGTGGCCCTGCCCCACTCTTTAGACTAAGGGGTTAACCTAGTCAAAGGGGGAAACCCTACAAGTCAAATCAACCTAGTTTGTTGTATAGGAGGAGTTCTCCTAACTTAGACTCGATGAAGGCTACCAATTTGAAACTACTTACTATCAAGGTGTAAGACAAGTTTACGCATGTGCAAGTAGTTTATTAAATCTGTACGTTCAACAAACTTTAAATGATATGTTACATAGACAAGTGAGCTTGTTATAAAGTGTGATCATATTATGCCAGAAAATCCAAAAGAAAGAGTATGGCGAATTAAACATGCTCAATCTTCAGCATCTCATATACCATGGAAACATGGAACTACTAAGTCTAATTAAAGTTATTATATGAAGCAATTATATCCAAAGAACAGATATAGAGTGGATTTGCAATTTTAATTTTGAGTCTTAGAGCATGACAATGTGAATGTAAAACTTATGAAATTTGATGAAATATAGATTATAATGTTAAGTTGTTAACTCTCAGACTCTACTCTAGGAGGGAAAGTCCTAACCTCAAATAGGAGAGCCTAGAGGAACAACGGGAAAGCTACCCACTGTCACCTTGGTAGCCTTGTCCCATGCTTCAAACTAAGGAAAGAAGAGAATACCCCAACCTTTTGGGGAATCCCTATGGTCTATCTAGCCTAATCAGTTGTAGCAATGCGAGTTATTTAGGCTAAATTGACTCAGATAATTGATCATCTTTATTCATTCTTAATGATAAAAGGGGAGTGCAAGCGTGTGAATAGTTTGTCAATTTACCAATTGTGAACAAGCCCTAAAGGATATCAGATGAATATGCTCATTTAAGATTACACCTGGAAAAGTAAATTGCAATTGAGAGATAAGTTTTAATCTATAGCAGTGTTGCACATATCGTGATATTATCACCAAACAGCCCCTCGCTGATATTATCACCATTTTCGCAATAATTTCCCTGTTTTGAATTTATCACAATAAATAATTTATCATGATGATTTAGGTATTTATTGCGACAATTTCGAAATTATCGCCCTGTCATGTTAATTTCAACTTTTAGTTTTTACCATTTTTTTCTTTTAACCCTAATTTTTTCAAAGTGAGTTGGGGAATTGAGCTGTGAGGATACTCTGGCTATTTCCATCAAGCAAGCAAGGGGAAGTCTATTGTTTTCATTTCCCAAGATTCATCTCATGAGAAAGGTACCCTAGTAGTTAATGGTAATATTAAATTCTTAGGGTAAAAGTGACATTTTCCTTTATCTTTCATTTTTGTCATTTTACTTAAATTTGTAACATTACGATTAATTGACTCAGGATGTTTGAGAGTGGTTCCGACCTCATTAGATTTCATACGGAGATAGTAAAATTTTAGATTGCACTCAAAAGCCCACAGAGTTGCTTATTAGGATTTCAGGATTGGTGGAATTGCAATGTTTCTACTGGATTCCGTGAAATACGAGGGTATGGAACTAACATTGAATCAAGATCACCAAGCCCTCTATGTAACTGGATGTTAGTGGCATTGATTGTTGAGCTCCTCCTTTGTGACCCTAGTAAAAATATACACTTCACTCAAGCAAAATCATTGATTAGGATCAGTGTCGCGAACATCTCGATTTTATCTCGAAATCACGATTTTTTGTCCTAGCCGATGTTAGTTGATTTTTAAAGATACTTTTATGGTATCTTAATTTTGACAATGTTTGGTGATTTTTTACCGATATTTTCTTGATTTTTATGTTTTTTGGTTTTCCGGACCCTTGCCGATTTTATCCCGATGCTGATGTTCGCAACATTGATTAGGATGCTAAGCTTTTTCTATCTTATTTTAATGCTTAGTGGGTGATCTTGATGTGTAGGATCCTAGTATAGGCAATGATTTTTATGTTATGTTGCTATTTGTTGTAGCATGATTTTCTTTGGATTTGAGAGGCCACTAAGAACCTCTCAGTGTCTATTTAGTATTTATCTATTTTGATTCAGAGATGGATTACACTCAGTGATATTTACACCCTTGCTGTACACATGAGAAATTTTGTATATTTTGTGTAGAAGAATTTGGATTCATATGGATGCATGAATTATAGGTTCTTTTCAAAATTTGAATATTTAACGTATTTTTTGGTTGACTAATCTTTTAGTCTAGTTTTGATAACATTGCTAAGGATGATGTGACCACTTTCCATCAAACAAAGAAGGGGAAATCCATTGTTTTCATTGCCATGATTCATCTCAAGAAATACATTTATTTTTGTTTTGATATAATTTTGCATCATTCTAATAGAGCTTATGACTTAGGACAAATATCATATTTCAATATCGATATTTGATGTATCACCTGGCATCTTATACATCTTATATATCAATTTTATTTTCATATTTATGTAGCAATGTGTTTGTTTGATGTTGATGTTGTTTTATAAGCTAAACAAAATGACGATTTGTTTAAAGTTTCTCGATAATTTCTGATATTTTCCCTAAGTGCCAATATTGCTGACAATTTAAATTTTGGACCCCCGGCAATAAATTGCCGATAACGGTAAATGTAGTAATGCTCTATAGACCATTCACTGCAAGTAATTAATTGCACCATGATATCTAAAATGTATCCACTGCATTGAGTTTTGTTCTAGTTATGCAATAAGAAATCATGAAAACGACGCAGCTGTTGTGAAGAAATATTTCCAGAACTATGGATTAGATTTAAAACTATAACAAAACTTGTTCATAAACCATAGTTACTCTTTCTATGAGATGTGCTGTCACAAGAGTCTGCTGTGTAATGAGATTAAAATCTTGTGAACCTGCAAGATATCTTTAAGATTTCAACAGAGTAACATTTATTGGAGGAAAACACCATGACATTCCACAACAATACTGAAGATGCTACTCTAAATAAAGTACTGGTTAAGAGAATTTGCGCTTATGAAATGCTCAAAGTTTAAATGTTGAACTTCCCAAGAAATATACCATCTGTTATAATTTAAGGACAAAAGTAAGTGGAATGCTTTTGTCTTTTTGCAGATTGTTCATACCATTAACAATTAATTCAACACATATCTTTGATTGCAAACCAGGTTAAACAATTTGGAACAAGAGCATCGATGTATATTGTAACAACCCCCATCCTAATCCTCACCTTAACACCGATTAAGAGGGGGGTTACTATACTGACCCAAGATCTCAGGTGACATATGGAAATGGGATCTAAAAATTTCGATCTTTTCAACTTACTTAAAACCTTAGTTTGACATCACCATTGCGTTCGTCTCGCTAAGATGATTCCGGTGATATAAAATTTTATCTCAATTCGACCTTCAGATCAAGAGACGTGACCATTGCAAGTTTGGCAAATTAAAGGGTGCCACGTCATCAATCTAGTCACATGGCTAGTTTCCCAATGCCACTTGGCAATTAATCATTGGTTGCTGACCCGTTTATGGGTTTGGGTTCCACGACCCTACGCTTTGCATTAAAATGCAATTCATTTGCATATAAGCATGACTATATATATATATATATATATATATATATATATATATATATATATATATATATATATATATATATGTGAACCACTTGATGGCCATCATATGCCGCCAATCTTCCCGTCTCTAGAGCTCCATTACCCGACTTCTCTCCCTTTTGCACCTTTGCAAACTTTCTAGGGTTGACGCTCCTGATTGACCCATCTATGGGCCCACACATCTGCGCCAATGGCTAGGCATTCAAGCTCACATGTCTACCATAGTGACTCGGGCTTACGTCATTCCGCGCTTGCTCAAACCTTCGTTTTGCTCGCACTCCTCGGGAAGTAACCTTCAGGCTTACGTGCCTTGGTGGGTTCACACTACTGCGCCATCAATACTTTTGATTGGTCCTGGGATTTCATCTCACCTACGACTCTAGTGGTGCCACTTTTGCCATCCTAGCCTGACCTACGTCATCCTAACGTTCCTCTCGCGCAACCTTTTTGTGGGCTTCTGGGAACGGGACCTATGGGTTTTCGTCATTCAGGGTCTTCCTTCGACTGTTAATTTCTCTCCTTGATCTCAGCGGACCATTACACTGGCTTCACGCTTGATCATGCGTTGCAGTCATATGGGTTAGCGACTTGGCCTACAAGCCCACCTTCTCGTAGCCCGTTAAGTCCTGCTGCGACCATGAATAAGGTTTAAGGGCTAAGGATATGGCTTTTGCTGCACTCATTTGCAAAGGTTTATGACCATGGCTTTGCCACTGTGGTTCTGTCTAGGACTTGGGCCATGAGCGATATACTCGAGCTTGAATCTGGTGGTTTTATAAAGGATTTCTACCACCTTGAATTATTACCATAGTTGGGTTGAGGGAGGCACCTCTCTTCCATATATTGGTACAGTACTCTCGCACACAAATACACAATTTACTTCACAAATGCTACCAATACTTACATGGGTGTGCTAAAACTGTGTTTATAGGACATGCATATATATAACTAAAATATCCTTCCCGAGCTTATAAATATTGAATCAGGACTTAATGGAAAATTATTTTGGCAATATTTTAAACAAGACAGGGACTTGTCCATTTAAATTTAGTGAGATCCCTATGCCATTAGCGAATCACAACCTTTCAGAGATTTGCAAGATTGTTAATAGTAACCAGAAAAACAAGCTCATGGGAGCAAATAGGGCACCACACGATGCCCACAACTTCTACAGGAAGTCAACATTCCATAGTTAAATAGGAATCTCATTCCCAATTCGATTTACAAGCCCAAACCACACACTATTCTAACACTTTAAAAAGTCTCAACAACAAATTAATCAACCATGTGAAGAATTTATTATAGACCAGGCTTCATGCATGATTAGCACCAGTTCAAGTCCGAAATGCAAACATATTTTCGTGGTGATTAAAGAGCATAAGAGACACTTATCTTATACATTGAAAAAGTGTTCCAATTGAGAGTGCGACGTCAACTCTCCACCCAACCATGAACAAGCTGCAACCAAGTCTTTCTTGCAATTGTCACCCCCAAGCCAGATTCCAATGTTTGAGGATGGAATGCTAAACCATGTAAGATCAATAGTCCTAGCTAGAGCATGGCCTCTAATGTAATCCCACCTTTACCCACCAACCAATCAAATAACCAAATGCACAAGGACTCACTTCCCTCAACTGTTCTCAACAACTTTCCGCTATCATATTACACAGCCTGATCTCGATCAGTTTCATCATAGGGTTCTTTTATATCATAGAGCATCACATCTCTGAACCACGAGAGAAATATTTTTATGTCATGGGAAGGTTGTTCAGTGCCAAGCTACCGATCAATCAGTAGGTTCTTCAGTCCACATGCTTCACAGTGGTTTCTTTTGTCCTAAGGCAAGCCACTCTTAGTGGTTTCTTTAGCCCTAGACAAGCCACTACTCGATTATCAGAGGAGGATAGCTCAATATGCAAATATGGAAAGGTTCTTTAGTGCCAAGTTGCTGATAAATCAATAAGATCTTCAAACCACAAGCTTCCCAGTGGTTTCCAGGGTGTTGTCGCACGGAATGTCTAGGCACCGCGACAACGGCTCAGATCGGGGGCTGTCACCTTTATCCCCAATCTCTCTATCTAAGCTGTCTCCTTGCAAGCTAAGGGAGGTAGACCCTAACAGAAATGAAAGACAAGAATTGGTTGCAAATCAACCAATCTAGGGGACACAGCTAAAACACCAAACACTTGATAAGGTTAACGAGATTTCACAGATTAGTGATATTAAAACCAGTGCCTTATGGAGTTAAAAGATCCCGTTATGCAATTAAAGCCCAGTAATGGATGTAAAACTGCTGCTATGAAAATACAAATGACCATAATGATATTCAGTAAAAAGTACCACAATCATTCATTAAGATACTTAAGCTAATCAGCGAAACTTATCATGAAATGATCATTTAGATTAAAATGCCAGATGCTTTCCATATTCTTGAATTTATGATGTTTCAATATAACCCAATCCAGAAATTAGAAATGCTCCTATATAGTCAAACTTTAGATAAAAATTTAAGCTCATTTGACTAGAAAATATTTTAGAAATTTTTTGGAAATTTTAGAAATTTTTTATATTTTTTTCTTATTTTTAAATCCTAAAACGAAAAATTTAAAATTTAAAATCCTAAATCTAAAACTACAAGCTAAAACTAAACAAATCAAAACTAAACCTAAATTAAACTTAAACTAAATAACAAAAATTAAAACTAAACTAGGACTAAAAATTAAAATCTAAAAGCTAAACTAACTAACGTATAAACTAAACTAATGTTAATAAATGAAAAAATTTAAAACTAAAATAACAAAATCGAATAAAAAAAAGAAATAAACCTAGAACTAACGTTAATCAAAACTAACCATTAAAAATCTAAAAAAAAATAAAATCTAAAAGCTAACAAAAATCAAAATTTCAACTAAGGATAAACCAAAAAAATCGAATCCTAATGTATACACCTAAACTAAACGCTAACAAATTAAAACTAAAAATAAATAAACAAAATTGAATCTAAGTCTAAAAACTTAAAACTAAACTAAACAAAAAAAATGAAACTTCTAAAAATCTAACGCTAACCAAAACGCTGACTATAAAATTTAGTTCGAACCACAAAAAAAAAAGAAATATGAAATTAAAACAACAAACATCAAAATGAAACCCGATAGCATATGTAAGGTTTTTGTTTTGTGTTTTGTATTTTCTGTTTGCAGGTAGGAAGGCGTGAGGATCGACGGCGAATGCAGGAGAGGCATCGACGGAGGAGCTGAAGGCTGGACAAGGGCGGAGGTCGACGGCAACAGAAAAGTCTGCGAGGAAAGGGCAAGGCAGTAGGTAAAGGGAGCACGACAGGAGGGACGACAATGCAATTCGATTGAAGATGTAGATGGAAGCGGACAAGGAGCTGGGCGAGGACAGCAAGGGTAAGATCGACGACAAAGAAAAAGTCTGTGGGATGTTGGCTGCGGAGGAAAGTGTAGGGACAGAGGAATGAAACACAGATGAGGGAAGGCGGAAGCAAGGAGCCGGGTGTGATGGAAAAGAAGATGGGAGAAGGTAGCGTTTAAAAAAACAAACCCATACACATCTAAAACGTTCAGCAAACTTGAAATTTCTGATGCTCTTTGAATCGAAACCATGTAGATCTGCCCACAGATGCGATTCTGAGGCCAGATCTGGCTCAGATCTAAAAAAAATTCTGAGCAAACCCTGTAACCTGCAAAACCAGTCAGATCCTAAAATTATTTACACCAAAAAATTAAACCCTTACAACCCTAATAAAAATACAAATTTATAAGTTAATGTACAGATCTGAGGCTCTCATGGCCAGATTTGAAACATTTCAGCACAATTTTTAGAAATTTGAAATTTTAAAGAAAGGCACGAGTCCTAGGAGACCCTGTAAAAAACACAAATTCGTAAGATAGATTCAGGAAATTAGAAACAATGGGCTTTTTCAGATTTACGAATTTGAGAGTTGGCTGGTCCAACTGAAGACTTCCCCAGACGCTCAAATCTAATTTTTTTTTTTTTCCATGCACACTTAGATCTGAACTTTAGATTGATAGAGATTTAAGAAAATAACATGAGATTCTTCAGAAAAACCAAAATGTCATTTTATGAACCCAGAAAACTGCACAAGATACCTGTATGCAGATTAATCCATGAAAGCCATCAACCATAAAAATGCAAAAATAAAGTAGCAGAGTTTAGAAATGAATCACCACATAGATCTGGAAAAGGAACACCAAAGTTTGTAACCCCAAAGTCTTTATGCTTTATTCATCAAAAAAATTTACAAGAGCTTTCAAGACAAGTGCACGATCCTCAGATCGGATGACTCAAGACTGACAAAGACCTTTAATTTATAGGACAAAATCTCCAACGGCTAGTTCGGTTGATCCATGTCAAAATAATTTCGATCGTCGATAAGATTTGATCATCTTTTAATCTGGACCGTTGAGATTATAAATTTGGGGAAAAACGAATTTATCATTTAAATCCATTTTAATTAACTCAAAAATAATATTTTTGACTTTGAATTAACCACCTAGGACCAAGGGTCCAAAATTTCTTAAAATTCTCAATATTCCCTTGAATTGGGGCTTTTAAAAAATTATTTTTTAAGGACCAACGAATTTTGCCTTTGAAGAATTTTATCCTCACCTAGGACCTAAAATTAATTAAATTTCTAGCTTAAGATTTTTTAATTAATTGACCAGAAAATTTAATTAATTAATTGAGAGGGGATTTTAATTATTTTTTCCAACCCTCTTTACATAAGATAATACATTTAGACACATGAAAGGGGAATACCTATTCGTATAGACCCTCAAATAGATATCCAATTCTGCGACTCAAAACATGATCTAGTAGACCAAGTAGCTTGTAATAAAATAATCTAGCCAAATAGTTAGGATTATTCCCAAACTACTTTTACAAGGACTCAATAGAAAACACTAGGACTCACTTAGCATGTTGATGACAAAATCCACCCTAGCTTTGGGGTGAGGCTGGAGGGGAAAACTCTGCTGATAACTTGTGTCGAAAAACACAAGTAAATCAGTGAGACAAAAAACCTCCTAGGATAGAAATCGTCACCAACATACTAGGCTTACCTAGGTTGTTACATACATTGACGGTCTTACTTAGATCATAAACATGCAGAACGAGTTTACATCATTCATAAAATTGTCGACTGATGATGGAATCTGAATGGCGCGACCACGTCGAACATGATGAATCCCATAAAAAAAATGGGGGTGTACTGCTATGGGGTCGTTGACAAAGTGTGGTTAACATCTGGCTCTACTTGGGGACACGTTGCTTCATCAGAGGAATGTGAGAATCCAGAATCTGTATCCAAGCAACACACAAAATTACATAAGTAGCGTCCATCCAAATATCATCATATAACATTAAGCACATGAAAATAGAAGCTCTTCTTTTATTTATTATTCTACTTAACATGAAAAGTAAATCTACTCCAAGTACAAAAATGAAATGCTGAAATAACAAGGAGTAGGGTTAGAAATACAATACAGAGGATGCCCTGTGGCATCAGATGTGCTCAATATAGTGCATGCTGAGCATTTGCTTGCTTTCAGGCAAGTCTGTTGGCTGCTTTTCAGAGGTGCCATGTCCAATCTTGCATAATGTAGGACTCTGTCTTATCCGAATGTCGAGCTTCTCGCGGCCATCGGATGTATCGAAGCGCTTCCTTATTCTTTTTCTTTTTCGCTTCAAACTCTTCTTCGTGGAATATTGTATTGTTGATGATGTGGAACATTCTTCTTGTGAACTTTCAGACGAAGTAAACAATATATGTGTGACATGTCTTTCTTCATTTTGCATCTGCTCTGTCAAGGGTGATGTATTAACCTGATTCCCTTCGGTTTTCCTTTTATCTGGGTCGCCTTCAATCAACCACTTTTCAATGGAAGAAATGGTCTCCTCATAATAGGATGGAGCTTGCTTCAGCAAATTGGGAGGCCTATGATCTATTGACAATTCTGACTTGGGTTGGACATTCTGTATATGTGATCTTTCCATTTTTTCCAAATTATTCTGAATAACAGTCATTTGATTGGAATGCTTAACCTCTATGGTACTGATTTCCTTTGCTTGACTCTTTTCAACAGTCAATAACCTATGCTAAAGAGACATTTGATCGGTTTCTATGTCCTTTATAATTTTATCATTACCCGCTTTCATGGCCATGAAGCAATTATGAATATAGTTCATTTCTTTCTTATGATTTGCTTCCATGGTGATCAAATGATTTTGCATGGTGGCCATTTGATTAGAGTGACTGAATTCCATGATCGTCATTTCTTCAATATGCTTTTCTTCCATGGCAATCATTTGATTGGAGTGATTGAATTCCATGATTGTTATGTTTTCCTCTAAGGCTAACAACTTGTTTTGTATAGCATCAATTTCCCTGGTATGATCAGTTGTTAATCTTGCTTGGTTAGGTTCCATATTCTTAATGATTTGAGCCTGGTTGGCCTCCATGTTCTTGATTACCTGAGCTTGATTTAGCTGTATATCTTTAACCATTTGAATTAATTCGTTAACAAGATGCTTATCGTTGTCAACACTGGTTTGACAACTTGTTCTGCTTCACCACTATCATGGATTTGTGCTATCATGGTACAAGTGGATTCATCCCGAGAATTGTCTGGAAATCTCATGCTGATAGTTGAGTTTTCTACACGATCAATTTCATTATTTTGCACAATACTGGGAGCACAAGGCGAATCATCTGGTGCCATATATTTTTCTACAAAAGCTTTGAGGATACTTCACCAAGAAGTAATATAACCCCCAGGCCAATTATCCAACCCTTTCAGAACATCACCATCTAAGGAACAACAAAAGAGATGTATCTTGATATCTTCTCGTTTATATTGTGAAGGAAGAAAGTGTCTGTTTATTATATCAGCAATCGTTAAGAGATGTTTTCGAGCAGCAGCTGAATTACCACCTGAGAACACAGGCATTTTTCGAATGGCTTCCATTGGCATGTCACTTTTATCCCCAATCTCTCTATCTAAGCTGTCTCCTTGCAAGCTAAGGGAGGTAGACCCTAACAGAAATGAAGGACAAGAATTGGTTGCAAATCAACCAATCTAGGAGACACAGCTAAAACACCAAATACTTGATAAGATTAACGAGATTTCACAGATCAATTATATTAAAACCAGTGCCTTATGGAGTTAAAAGATCCCGTTATGCAATTAAAGCCAAGTAATGGATGTAAAACCGCTGCTATGAAAATACAAATGACCATAATGATATTCAGTAAAAAGTACCACAATCATTCATTAAGATACTTAAGCCAATCAGCAAAACTTATCATGAAACGATCATTTAGATTAAAATGCCAGATGCTTGCAATATTCCTGAATTTATGATGTTTTGATATAACCCAATCCAGAAATTATAAATGCTCCTATATAGTCAAAATTTAGATAAAAATTTAAGCTCATTTGACTAGAAAATATTTTAGAAATTTTTTGGAAATTTTTTATATTTTTTATATTTTTATTATTATTTTTAAATCCTAAAACAAAAACTTTAAAATTCAAAATCCTAAATCTAAAATTACAAGCTAAAACTAAACAAATCAAAACTAAAGCTAAATTAAACTTAAACTAAATTAAATCTAAAAATTAAATAACAAAAAATAAAACTAAACTAAGACTAAAAATTAAAATCTAAAAGCTAAACTAACTAACGTCTAAATTAAACTAATGTTAATAAATGAAAAAATTTAAAACTAAAATAACAAAATCGAATAAAAAAAGAAATAAACCTAGAACTAACGTTAATCAAAACTAACCATTAAAAATCTAAAAAAAAAAAATCTAAAAGCTAACAAATATCGAAATTTCAACTAAAGATAAACAAAAAAAATCGAATCCTAATGTATACACCTAAACTAAACGCTAACAAATTAAAACTAAAAATAAATAAACAAAATCGAATCTAAGTCTAAAAACTTAAAACTAAACTAAACAAAAAAATGAAACTTCTAAAAATCTAACGCTAACCAAAACGCTGACTATAAAATTTAGTCTGAACCACAAAAAAAAGAAATCCGAAATTAAACGACCAAACATCAAAATGAAACCCGATAGCGTATGTAAGGTTTTCGTTTTGTGTTTTGTTTTTTCTGTTTGCAGGTAGGAAGGTGTGAGGATCGATGGCGAATGCAGGAGAGGCGTCGATGGAGGAGCTGAACGCTGGACGAGGGCAGAGGTTGACGACAACAGAAAAGTCTGCGAGGAAAGGGCAAGGCAGCATGTAAAGGGAGCATGACAGGAGGGACGTCAATGCAGCTCAATTGAAGAGGCAGATGGAAGTGGACAAGGAGCTGGGCGAGGACAGTAAGGGTAAGATCGAAGACAAAGAAAAAGTCTGTGGGATGTTGGCTGCGGAGGAAAGTGTAGGGACAAAGGAATGAAACGTAGATGAGGGAAGGCGGAAGCAAGGAGTTGGGTGTGACGGCAAAGAAGATGGGAGAAGGCAGCAATTAAAAAAACAAACCCATACACATCTAAAACGTTCAACAAACTTGAAATTTCTGATGCTCTTTGAATCGAAACCATGCAGATCTGCCCACAGATGCGATTCTGAGGCCAGATCTGGCCCTTGGGGGTTAGATTTGGCTCAGATCTAAAAAAATTTCTGAGTAAACCTTGCAACCTGCAAAACCAGTCAGATCCTAAAAATATATACACCAAAAAATTTATTAAACCCTTACAGCCCTAATAAAAATACAAATTTACAAGCTAATTTACAGATCTGAGGCCCTCATGGCCAGATTTGAAACATTTCAGCACAATTTTTAGAAATTTGAAATTTTAAAGAGAGGCACGAGTCCTAGGAGACCCTGTAAAAAACACAATTTCATAAGATAGATTCAGGAAATTAGAAACAATGGGCTTTTTCAGATTTACGAATCTGAGAGTCGGTAGGTCCTACTGAAGACTTCCCCAGACACTCAAATCTAATTTTTTTTTTTCCCTGCACACTTAGATCTGAACTTTAGACTGATAGAGATTTAAGAAAATAACATGAGATTCTTCAGAAAAATCAAAATGTCATTTTATGAACCCAGAAAACTGCACAAGATATCTGTATGCAGATTAATCCATGAAGGCCATCAACCATAAAAATGCAAAAATAAAGTAGCAGAGTTTAGAAATGAATCACCACATAGATTTGGAAAAGGAACACCAAAGTTTGTAACCCCAAAGTCTTTATGCTTTATTCGTCAAAAAAATTTACAAGAGCTTCCAAGACAAGTGCATGATCCTCAGATCGGATGACTCAAGACTGACAAAGACCTTTAATTTATAGGACAAAATCTCCAATGGCTAGTTCGGTTGATCCATGTCAAAATAATCTCGACCGTAGATAAGATTTGATCATCTTTTAATCTGGACCGTCGAAATTATAAATTTGGTGAAAAAACGAATTTATCATTTAAATCCATTTTAATTAACTCAAAAATATTATTTTTGAGTTAATTACCCCAAAATTTTGACCTTGACTTAACCACCTAGGACCAAGGGTCCAAAATTTCTTAAAATTCTCAATATTCCCTTGACCTCGGGCCTTTAAAAATTTATTTTTTTAGTACCAACGAATTTTGCCTTTGAAGAATTTTATCCTCACCTAGGACCTAAAATTAATTAATTTCTGGCTTAAGATTTTTTAATTAATTGACCAAAAAATTTAATTAATTAATTGAGAGGGGATTTTAATTATTTTTCCAACCCTCTTTACATAAGACAATACATTTAGACACATGAAGGGGGAATACCTATTCGTATAGTCCCTCAAAAAGATACCCAATTCTGCGACTCAAAACATGATCTAGTAGACCAAGTAGCTTGTAATAAAATAATCTAGCCAAATAGCTAGGATTATTCCCAAACTACTTTTACAAGGTCTTGATAGAAAACACTAGGACTCACTTAGCATTTTGATGACAAAATCCACCCTAGCTTTGGGGTGAGGTTGGAGGGGAAAACTCTGCCAATAACTTGTGTCGAAAAACACAAGTAAAACAGTGAGACAAAAAACCTCCTAGGATAGAAATCGTCACCAACATACTAGGCTTACCTAGGTTGTTACATACATTGACGGTCTTACTTAGATCATAAACATGCAGGACGGGTTTACATCATTCATAAAACTGTCGACTGAAGATGGAATCCGAATGGCGCGACCACGTCGAACATGATGAATCCCATAAAAAAAAATGGGGGTGTACTGCTATGGGGTCATTGACAAAGTGTGGTCAACACAGGGCAAGCCACTCTAGGTGGTTTGTTTAGTCCTCAAGCAACCATAGGAGGATGGGAGTTCAACACGGTAAGGTTTCGGAGCTGGATAAGATATTGATGGATAAAGAGATCACCTTTCCACGTAGTTCATCAGCAAATTAAGCACCAGAGCTTAAGCCCCAAGGCAACTCCTGGTGGTTCATCGACCCTCACAAATACTTGAGTGTCTCTTCCCAATCCAGTATTTTCATCAATCCACAAACTTCCTAGTGGGTTCTTCAGTCCAGGCAAACCTCTCTTAGTGGCTTCATCAGCCCTTGGCAAGCCACTGCTTTCTGTCTTCCACCAACAAACCATCTAGGCTTCTTCAACTAGTCTATTTTCAGTTTGAGTTCTCCCTCTCTCTCAAGTTTCCTCTTACTATTTTCTTCCTTTTTGTGAGGAATTTCTTGCTTTATTTCCCCTTGCGCAGACTTTGCCCCTCCCAAATGGAAGAATGAGTGTTTCCAGGAGCCTCTCAACCTCCCACCGCTTTTCTGTTCTTTCTTTGCAATCACACATAGTTTCTTCCCCAACAGGAGCCTCTTGGCCTCCCATCCCTTCAACCGGAGCCTCTCATCCTCCAACCCTTCCACAGGAGTGTATCGGCCTCCAATTGCTTCCATAGGACCCTCTCAGCCTCCAATGCTTCCACAAGAGCCTCTCCAGAATTGATTAACTGTCTGTTCCCTTCTTGCCACGTGCGTGAAAGAAAATGCCCTCCTTGAAAAAAATCCCCCTGCCTTTCGGTCACAATGGTTCTTGTTGACCACACGTGTCAACAGTCCAAGAAACATAGTATAAAGTGGTGGAATACTTTTTGATAATCATTGTAATCCCAAATTATGCAAATATTGTAAAACTGATTCTAGTATGACTATTTAGCCATGTAACAACACCTAGGTAAGCTTATGATTCTTCTCAAAGGATTTCATCTTAGGGATTTTTTAATCTCCCCAAATTATCTGTGTTTGTAAACACATATAATTGAGAGAGTTTTTCTCCCAAATATACCCCAAAGTGTGAGAATTTCAAAATTGAAATGCTATTGCAGCAACTGCAAGTTATTCTTCTAATTGTTAATTTAATTTAACAATTTGTTTGCTCACACAAACAACGAATAATTCTCTATTGCAACTTTAGAAATAAACCGCGGAAAAAAAATAGCGCTGGAATCTGAGAAAATCTAGCACACACACATATAAAAATGACACCGTTATTTTTGGACAGAAGTCCTCTGAAAAACCCAACCTGGGAAAACCGGTGCAACAAATTAGGGTTTTATTATTATGCAAGAGTGAAATCTGAGTACAATAATCTGGATGTCGAATCTGGAAATCCTACAGAGAAAAATACTGGTAAAAATCTAGTGAGGAATTTTCCTCATCCCGTAGGCAAATCCGACTCTTAAGACTGGCCTTTGAAACCCTCTGCGAATTTCCCTTCGTGACCCACTGTGCGGGCTTTGCGAAGGCTCTAATTCGTACGACTTGGATCTCAAACTGAGCTGCTTCTTCTGCTTGCTAGTGACTTTGGAAACGCTTCTCCCGTCCTCTACAAAATTCTTATGCCACTAGAACACTGAAACCACTTCCCAAATTTGCAAATCGAATTGCCTTTAGAGGCTATTGCGCAATTCCCGCATCAACCTCACTGTGGCTCTTCTGCCTCTCTGCAACAATCACTGGATCTGGAAATCTTCCTCCAGCCTCACTGTCTCTGCCCCTCACTGTCTCTGTTTCCTCATTGAAGCTCGACCTCTCCGGCAACTGACTTTTGCTACTCTTGGAAAATCGAATTCTCCAAGTGTTTCTAGTGTATTCTCCAAGTACTCATCGATCCCTTCTTATATCTTCATGTTGGGACTCCGACGACCAAGATTAAATCTTAGTCGATGGCTCAAATCATTCCTGGATCGATCCGTGCGAGTTTCTAGAGAATTCTCAGCTAGACTTAATTAATTATGATTAATTAATCAATTTTCCTAAGTTTAGAATTTGGAAACATTAAAAAATTGGTTAATAATCTAATTAAGTAATCTCTAGGTGGAATTTCCAGAAGCGATATCTAGGCTTTGGAGATCTCATGTATTATAGCCTCTCCACCAAATTTCTTTGCAAGAAAACATCCAATGGTACAAAAACTAACACTCCCTCTTAGCGAGAAATGTGTTCTAGTGCTGCACACCTTGTCACAACACCCTATCCCTGTATCATCTTCTCACACTGCTGATGTCTGGCTGTTGCAGCCCACCAACTTCTGCATAACTTTGACGCTGCTTCTGTGCTGTTGCTGAAACTGCCATACTGCTACCAACCCTACATCTACAATGCAACTCCCTTTCATCTGTTGCAGCTGCAACTGCAACTACTGCAACTGAGAAGCATACTAAATATTGAATCAACTATGTTCAGTATGATGCATCTGTCCCCAAGTCCTGACTGCTACTAGCTACTGCACTATCCACCAGGGAATCTGTGTTGATGCTTGTGAAAATTCTACTGTAGAATCATGTTTTACTTCTCCTACTTGATAAAATTATACAACTTATCTTCAGAAATAAGATTCAGAAAAACACCGAATTAAACACAACTAACAACCTACACATGCAGATCATTTACTGAATATTACACTCATTCAAACAAAGTGACACACTGATTTTTGGACATAAGTTCCCGGAAAAACCCAAAGCGGGAAAACTGGTGCAGCAGATATGAGGGTTTATTATTGTTAAGTAGATTCTGAGTATAGTAAATCCGGGCTCTAGATATGGTTCACTCGACAGAGAAAAACATAGATCTGCAGCTAACTTGCTGTTCCTTTACCAAAATTCTGACTGATCCACACCCTCAAACGGGATTTACAAGACTCAACCCGGATCTGGCCCTAGAAACCCTAGCGCTGCCCCTGAAGTCCCAACGTTAGCCCTGCTAAGCTTTGCGTGCCACTGCGCTGCTCAAAGAGTGACTTCGCAACCCCAGAGTGGGTGATGCAGTCCTTACGGTGCCTCTGGAGGCCTCTGCATAACTCTGAAGCTCTCTGAAGTTGCAACGCCGCCCCTTCCTGGGCCTGCGTAGCGCCTGAAGCCTCTGCGCTGCGTTGTTGAAAATTTGGAGGGCTGGTGATTAATACAAATTCTCTTCTTGATAATTACTTATGAGCTTGCTTGTGTTACTTATGTCTTCTCTTCTTTTAGCTTAGTTAATCTTTCATCAAGTCAATTATCAAAATGCACAAGACACAGAAGTTAGGCTCCTAGAGCCAGGGCAAAACCTCTCCCTCTTGGAGAGGAAAACCCGCAAAGAATTCTTCTTATAGATCTTCAAATGACAAGTACCATGACCAACACTCGGACTCTTGACCTAGATATGTTTCCAAGACCTTGATTCAGCTTCTTCAACTTTGACTTCTTCTCTTCACCAAATTGCTTAGTTCTGCATCAGCACTGGAGACCTTGATCTTCACCTTGCATATGCTGGTAGTTGAATTGCTTGAACAGTAGGAAGGTAAATCATAGATTTACCTTCCTCACAATGACTGCCTCATCACCTTATGATTACTGTCTCTAATTCTATCTTCAAATCAACATCCCTTCACAAAATATATGTAAATGTTTGTAGATGTTCTATGCTTGATGCAACTTTACTTTTATCCCCAATATCAAACAACAATCACATAAACAAGAAAGTAAAATGCTGATAGAACATACCAGTAGATCGATAGTAGACAAGCCAAAAATATATCATGTGTGTTGGTGCGTTACGACGGTCAGTAGGATGCTTCAACCAGCAAAGTCTCAATATGGTCAGCCAACCAGAAGTGTCACACAACCCTCACGGACAGCCAGATCAGTCAACCCAAAGTCAACGTTGTCCCAATCAACGGCCAACGCGAAACAACAACAACAAAAAGTCAACGTAGCCTGGTCATAGTCAATGGTCAACCTCGATTTTAGTGCCAAAAAATGCAAACTAGGGAAATCGAAATTTTGACCAAGTTTCAAGTCAGTTTGACCAAGCGTTGACCAACGTCAACGCTGGTCAAATCTGCGCTGAAAAACCCTAGGTCAGAAACATAAATCTTCTTGCTACAATTTTCCCACGTGTGGATGAAAAAGAGACTCAAATAGATGATCGAACCAATCAAATGAGGAGAGAGAATGTGATGTGATGGATGAGTGAAAATGACCTCCAACATTGACCTATTTATATCCATCAGTGAGGGTGTGTGACACAACTGCTGGGGCTTCAAGCCTACATTTCATTTCAAGCCGACCTGCACATATTTTGAATAAATTCAAAATAAATGTTCTGCTCATCGGATCAAGATGATCTTTAGATCGATCTTGCACCTCTTCGAAAGAGGAATCCAATAAAGACACATCTTCTATCCGAGACCAACATGGACATTGGACCTCCAGTTTTCCAAATTTAACACTCCCTCTCAACTCAGGGAGAACTCAAGCTACCTGTGCCATCCAAACATCGTGCGTCATCCCGTCGTAACTTGCTTTGTTGGCTTCTTTATTTCAGAACAAAAGTGGGTTAGTCACAAAGACATCATTCCCAGCTGACAAATTCAGCCCAGAGGTCTGAAACCTTTATAGGACTCAAAGAGTCACATACCAACCCGAAGTTGGTTTATCTGACCCGATGTTAGTAGGAGGTCCGAAACCTCACTAGACTTGATCTCAGATCAAGTGGTTGGACATGTGCCATCCTAGACATAGAGAGTACGACAATCTCTGATGCGCACATCAGTATTTGCTACTAGTCTCTAGCTTTTCTCACCTCACTGGCCAAATAAGAGGTACTTCCCATGAGCCCTGAACTCAATGGGTAGGATGCATACGGGGCACAGATAATGAGAGGTGAACCAACTCAATAATCACAACGGTGGGGCAGAAGCACCACAAGGTTCGGCAAGCCTAGCCCCGTGAGTGCTTATAGCTTCGAGAAGCTATCCGCAAAGCCCCCTGGAGCTCCCAGAGCTCATCGTCCAACAAGACCCTCAGAATAGGGTCGTTCCATGATACCAAGATTCTCACGAAAGGTTAGGAACTTGATCTTCCCCAAGGGCTTTGTGAGAATATCCGCGACCTGCTCATCAGTTCCTATGTGATCGAGCCTTACGGTGCCTCGCTGTACCATATCCCGGATAAAGGGGTACCTGATATCAATATGCTTGGATCGATCGGGGAACCTATTGACTTCGACAATCGAATCCCACTGTTATCACAGGCATTTGCCGTGGTATCTAGCTACGCCCGAACAAACTCACCGAAGAGCTTTTCAAACTAAACCGTTCTTTCCGTTGTATCAGGCCATACTTGTCGCAATTTGCTGGCCTACTAAAAGCCTTTTTTAAAGCCACCGACTTTTGCTTTCTGCTCATCCATGATATCGAAGCAGAACCAAGTGTGAAGCAGCATCCCAATGTGCTCTTACGATCCACCACATTGCCAGCCCAATCGGCATTAGTATATCCATGAAGTGTCACGCTCCCGGCAGTGTATCTTAGCCCATGGTTTATCGTGCCCCGAAGATATCTCAACAAATTCTTGGCACCAACCTAGTGAATATGATAAGGATCAACCATGTGTTGACTGAAAGTGTTCACTTCAAAACATACGTCCAGACGGGTGTTCACTAAGAACATCAGGGCCCCTACGAGTTGACGATACTCAGTAGGATTTGCTAGCACAGGGCCAGCAGCGCTGCCACTCAAATTCTTAAAGTTGAGCTCCATCGACACAGACTTATAGTCCACCATTCCAAATCTTTCCAGAACCTTCACAATATATTTTCCTTGAGAAAGGAAAATCTCACCAGGTCTCTGCTAGACCTCCAGGCCTAGGAAGTAATGCATCAGTCCTAGTTCCTTCATCTCAAACTCAGCAGCGAGCTCCCTCTTGCACTGATGAATGAAAGGGTCAGAACCTGTCAGGAAGAGGTCGTCCACATACAACACCAGAATGAGAGGCTTTTCTCTATCAACCTTGAAGTAAAGGTTCGAATCAACATTACTACGAGTGAAGCCCAACTTCATCAATTCGCTATCTATCCTCTCGTACCAAGCTCTGGGTGCTTGCTTCAGCCCATAGAGGGCTTTCTTCAACCTGTAGACATAGGTGTCTTGATCCTGGACTTCGAACCCCAGAGGTTGCTCCACAACACCTCTTCTTTTATCGCACCATGCGGAAATGCGGTCTTCACATCCATTTGATGAAGATTCCATCCTTGTGTAGCAACAAGGGCTACGATAGATCAGATGGTGGTATATTGAGCCATAGGTGCAAATATATCATCATAGTCTATGCCTTCCTTTTGAGAGAAGCCATGCACAACGAATCTTGCCTTGAATTTCTCAGCACTCCCATCAAATCCGTGCTTGATCTTATAGAGCCATTTTGAGGTGACAACTGCTTTGTCGTCCGGTCTTGGAACCACATCCCAGACATCATTCTTCATAATGGACTCATATTCTTTGTGCATAGCATCCTTCCAGACTTGATGCTTTATGGCTTTCTCAAAAGATCCAGGCTCATATTGTACGATTGTACTCATGGCTGCTAGATACCCTTGGTATCTATTTGGCTTCTTGCTTTCACGGAATGTCTCCTTTGGGGTCATATGTCTCTCGGCATCCTTGAGAGTGTCCCTGAGCCATGATGGTCTCTTCCTCATTGAAGGAGGTGGATCAATAGGGTCCATTGGTCCTTCAACATTGGGCATCGTCTCATCCTTCGGTTATACTTGATTTCCAGGCCTTGCTTCATGATATTCCTCAGATCTCAGAAGATTGACTAGTTTCCTCATGGAAGCATCTTCGTCAAAGATAACATCGTTGCATATCTCCACTTCCCTTTGACCAAGCACATAGACTCTATAGGCCTTTGAAGTTTCATTGTAGCCCACAAACATTCCCTTCTTTCCAGAAGCATCCAACTTGCTCCTCTTCTCCTTCGGTACATGAAAATAAACAGGACATCCAAAAGCTCTAAAATGTGAGACGTCAGGTTTCTTACCAGAGAAAACCTCTTCGGGAGTTTTGGAGTCTAGAGCGGAATGCAGGCATCGGTTTTTGTATGTACACAACAGTGTTTGCAGCTTCTCCCCACAGAATCTTCGGATTCCGGAATACCTTGGTCACATAGCATGGCACGAGCAGCTTCCACAATGGTCCTTTTCTTTCTTTCAACAACGCCATTCTGCTCAGGAGTATAGACAGTTGTGGTCTCCCTCTTGATGCCAGCTTCTCTGCAAAAGTTCTTGAACTCGTTCGTATCATATTTAGTGCCATTATTGGTCCTCAATATCTTGATCTTCTACTTTGTTAGATTTTCCACCAAGGCTTTGAAGGTACGGAACCACATGAAAGCCTCATCCTTCTTTTTCAAGAAGTATATCCAGGTCTTGCGAGAGAAGTCAGCTATGAACGTCATATGATAAGAACATCCTCCCAAGGATGTCATTGGTAGCATACCAGATAGATCAGAATGTACTAATTGCAAGACATCAGATGTCTTTGTGACGCTTGAGGGGAAAGGTTCCCTTGTATGCTTTCCTTCGGCACAACCCTAACATACACCTTCATGATTATTTGAGAATGTGGGTATCCCTGTTACCACCTTCCTTGCTTCGGGAAGGGCTTTGTAGTGAAGGTATCCAAACCTCCAGTGCCATAGTTCAGTCTGTCGGATAGTATGACATGTCATCGCTTCCAGTGGACTTCCTCCAACCTGGTAGAGTGTATCAACTCTAAACCCAATCTTGATAGCTTCCTTGAAACTATTCTTCCATATGTGCATGTTCCCATCAATGAATGCCACATTGAAACCTTTGTCTTTAATGGCTGAAATAGACACAAGGTTCTTCTTCAAATCAGGTACATATAGTACATCTTGTAAGCGGAGGACTTGACCTTGAGACAAGTGGAGGGTCACAGTCCCTGTCCCTTTCACGGGATATGTGGCATTATCTCCAAGGATAATTTTCAGATTAACATCCTTCTCAACCATGTCAGAAAGTGCTTCTTTGAACCCAGTGATGTGCCTTGAGGCACCACTATCTATCAACCAGACATCCATAGTGTCAGGTGGAGATGCAGCTGAGAGGGCAGATACAAGAATGAATTCATTTTTTTTGTCATCAACAACATTAGATTCCTCATGCCTGGAATTTCTCGACCTTTTGTAAGGTTGCCCATTTCCACAAGAGGGAGCCTTTCTTTTTCATTTGAACCTATTGTTCCTTTGATTGCCATTCCTCCGGTTGTTGTTGTTGTCATCATCATCGGGAGAATCCTTCTTGAAAGGGCATTCTCTCGCATAGTGGCCAGTCTTGTGACATGTGTAACATTTACCTTTCTTCCCTTGGGCCCCTGCTCTTCCTTTGTTCCTTGGACCACCATTGTTCTTCTTCTTAGCACGAGCAGTGAAGGTAGCATTTCCTTCATTTTCATATTCCTTCATCCTTGTCTCTTCTTGTATGCATCTCGATAGTACTTCGTCAAAATCAGGTATCACATTGTTATTGAGAATGGTAGTGTTGAATACATGGAATTCGGATGAGAGTCCTCGAAGTGTGGTGAGAACCATCTCTCGATCAGCTATTGTCTCCCCAATAGCCAGAAGATTATTCTTGATTTCGGTCAGCTTTAGAAAATATGATTGAACGAATTCATCCTTGCCTTTTCTTCAGATTCTTCAGTTGGTTCTTGAAGAATAGGACTTGATTTGCATTGTTGGCCTTGAACATGTTGACCAACTTATCATACCTCTCCTTGGATGTCTATATGTAGGCTACCAGACTCTTGTGAATTGAGTCCCTGATCATCAGCGTTGCTTTGATTTCCCCCTTATACTTTGACTTGGTGGTAGCAGGTGCAGTGGATGGAGGCTCTTGGATTTTACCCTCCACATAGTCCATGACATCTTGGTCTTCCAACATAAGATCTAATGTCATCTTCCAGGCATGGAAGTCTTCCTTCCCAGTCAATTTGTCATCAGCTTTAAAGCCATTATAGTTTGAGGTACCCATACTCTTCTTCGGTGATTGCTACAAACTTGGGCTTTGTCTTCGCCTCAGCTCTGATACCATGTAAATTTTTGTAGATGTTCTATGCTTGATGCAACTTTACTTTTATCCCCAATATCAAACAACAATCACATAAACAAGAAAGTAAAATGCTGATAGAACATAGCAGTAGATCGATAGAAGACAAGCCAAAAATATATGTGTTGGTGCGTTACGGCGGTTAGTAGGATGCTTCAACTAGCTAAGTCTCAATATGGTCAGCCAACCAGAAGTGTCACACAATCCTCACGGATAGCCAGATTAGTCAACCCAAAGTCAACGAAAGTGAACATTGTCCCAGTCAATGGTCAACACAAAACAACAACAGCAAAAAGTCAACGCAGTCCGGTCAAAGTCAACGGTCAACCTCGATTTCAGTGCCAAAAAATGTGGACTAGGGAAATCGGAATTTTGACCAAGTTTCGGGTCAATTTGACCAAGCGTCGACCAAAGTCAATGTTGGTAAAATGTTCACTGAATAACCCTAGGTCAGAAACATAAATCTTCTTGCCGCAATTTTCCCACGTGTGGATGAAAAAGAGACTCTAATAGATTATCGAACCAATCAAATGAGGGGAGAGAATGTGATGTGATGGATGAGTGAAAATGACCTCCAACCTTGACCTATTTATATCCATCAGTGAGGGTGTGTGACACAACTACTGGGGCTTCAAGCCTACATTTCATTTTAGTCTGACCTACACATATTTTGAATAAATTCAAAATAAATGTTCTACTCATCGGATCAAGATGATCTTTAGATCGATCTTGCACCTCTCCGAAAGAGGAATCCAATAAAAATATTGGCATCTTCATCTGAGCATCATAACATGGAGTTTGGACCTAGTTGTCCAAAATTAACAATATATCAACAACTTATTCTTGCACTAACCTTCTTAAGTCTGCTCCTTAAAACTCAGAGATATCTGAACTCTACTCTTCTTGCTTTAATCCAAAATCATGTTGTATCTATCCGCAACAATTCTCAATCCTGTACTTGATCATCCGCAAACTGTTCTTGAATATCCGCAATCCTTTAGTTGACTGTCTGCAATCCTGTAGTTGACTATCCGCAAACTATTCTTAACTATCCTTCCTGTATTTCATTATTACCTTCTTCCTGCACTTATGATTCTGATCCACACTTTTTACTGCCCTATTTCCGCACTGAATGCTATCTTTATCCGCACAATGATCTCAGAGATATATCCGCATTTCTTCCTGAGGTTTAATCCACAATTTTCTTTCTTTTTTGCGCAAATCAAATGGGTATTTATAGTTGTTGTAATCAGTTAATTAGCCGACCTTCCAGCCGACTTTTCCATGGTGAATTAGGCCGACTAGATAAGGTTTATTCCAGCGTTGGAGAGTTGATTCTTTACAGCATTTAAGGCTTGTCTTTCATTGTTGCATAGATGGCTGTTGTGAGCTTCTTCCACAAGGTCTTGGAGCATAAATACCTAGACTAGATCCTTCATGTATGATACCCTTAATTCTATTTATTACTAGAAGATAAAAACCTAATAGACATCAAGAAGAAGTCTATCTACATAATAAAATCTTGCTCATGAAACCCATGAAGCAAGTACACCAAAAATACATTTTATTATCTTTGACATCTTCTTTACATAAATACATAATTACATAGTCAACATGAAGACCGACCTAGCTACACTTTTCAACACTCCCTCTTAATTAGGGAGGTATTCATACAGGTACATGGTTACTTTCAAACTAAAGAATCTTATAAGAAGAATCGGATTGGTAATCACATCTGTATAGCATCATATCAACCAACATTGTCCTAGTGCAAGGCCTTGACTAACAACCCCATCTCTTAACGAGACAATGGGCTACAATGCTGGCGAGACACATGACTAATAGACACCATAGTCATTGTCTCTCCAAGGTACATACCCCACTTAGGTGTTCCCAGCGTATGACCTTCTTGGACTATTCTTCTCTTGGGTAGCCAACCCTCAAAGAATATTGGTCCATGACTACTCTTATCTTGAATGCCCTATCTCATTCTCAAAGAGTATCGAATGCCAGATGATTACCCAATCCTCCATTCTGTCTTCTAGGTGAAGACCAGAATGACGTGTCTATCCATTCTCTTCACATGGCCTTCACTAAGACTTACGGCTGTTAGTCCTGGTCTAGTGCATGACACATGTAATAGAGAATCACATATGTCACTCCCTCTTAACACAGGAAGGACAGACTTCAAGTTTCTTCCAAGCAAGAAACTTACCACCAGGCTCCCTATGAACCAAGGTCTTGCAGCAACAATCCAGCTACTTATGAAGAATTCCTCCCCTCGATGTCATGGTTTTTCGATATTGAGGAATCTTCAACTTTTTGGCTTCATAGGGCACAAATCATCCGTCACTTTTAGTCATGAGTCATGTCCACTATCAGAAAGCGATTTATCAGTCTTTCTCATCTGGTCCACCGTTATACCATGCTGCTTTCCTTCGAATCATCTCTAAGGATCATACATCCTTTCTAATGATTAGCAACCCTGCACAAATTCATCCAGATAAACATATACATACGAACTTTTAGAACGAAAGTTACCTTAGTGATGATCTTTCACCATGACATCTTCCTGTAGGGATCGACATCCTTCATATAGATTGACACATCTCCTAATGATATGTTTTGCCAAGGGTCTTCTTCTTGACCAGATTTCTGTCGGAGTCTACATATCTTCCCAGGAGATCTCCTAGTCACATCTTCTTGGCCTTCGGATGATAACTGCCTCTTGACATGGTCGCATTTCATGATCTCTTCCTTTCTGCACATTCTCCATTCCCAGGAACTTACAAATTTTCCAGTTTCTCGATCTTATACAACTATCTCATATTCTATGAGGACATATTATGTTGATTTCATTTGTCAGTGCACTAAGAGGTCCTTCTTCATAGATCGTACTTCTAAATATGGAAGTTTGTTACCTGCAACCATATGACATGACTTCACAACATCCAGTATCAACATATATCTATATATATATACCTATTCCCCCGAGTCATCCTGTAGCAATTTCTCTAGAATGAAGGGCTTCATCCTTTTGGCCTACTCCATCAATATGTCATCACCTCCAAAATTCCATTTCCATGATGACCCTTGATCTTGATGACTGCTTTACTTTAGTAATGTTATCAAAGAGGGTTTTCCAGAAGCTGTTTCTTCGAGAGCTCCTTCCATGCTTCTATAGAGGTGCTTATTAATGTACATTGCTTCCTATTGTACTATTTTACAACCAATAAAGGATCACTTAAAGAGAAAGATGATCTCAATCATAATAGAGATCTCTCGCTTCCTCTTTCTTAGATCTTTTAGCATCAGGTTCTTCCCTTTTTGTTCGTGACATGGGCTTCTTCCTTTTTCCTCTTGTCCTTTCTCAATCCAGGACAATCTTGTTTATAATGCCCAAGATCATTACACCCAAAGCATTGTGCTTTGTCCACATTTCTCTTCTTATTTTGAGGACCAAATTTACCAAATCTTCCTTTCTTCTCGGACATGGTGGCAAAGACTTGATTCTCTTCTCTTTATCCTTCTTTCAATCTTGATTCTTCTATCTTACCTAGACTTTGGAATGGCATGGCTTCTTCTCTCCCATCTATGCTGGAAGAGTAATCTCTCCATTCTTTCGGTAAGACATTTTGTACCATAGTGAGTATTTCTCTATCAGACATTACTTCTCCTAACTTCAGTAGTTGTTCTCATATTGCAAAAATCTCCATCAAATATTGAATTATTCCTTCCTTTGACATTCTCAATTTGTATAGTTTTTGTCTTAGGGATATTATTTCCTTTGTAGAACCTTTCAAGAAGAGTTCCACCAACTTATCAAATATTTCTTTTGAGGATTCTAGCTTTAATACATAGGAAATGAGAGAGTCTTTTATGGATTCTATAATAATCCTTCGGGCTTTTATGTCTCCTTGCATGTATTTGATATATGCTAGAATGTCTTCTTTTGGAAGTTGAATTGTAGATCCTTCTATGAAGTCCATAAGTTCATTTTCAATTAGCTTCAGATCTGTCCTTTTCTTCCATGCATTGAAGTTTGATAACCCAACCAATTTGTTTCTTTGTAAACAATAAGTCATTTGGACAGATTCAGATGAAGTCATAGATACTTACTTGAGAGAGTGACTTTCTCCTTCAGCAGCTTTCTTGATGATAACGAAGAGGTTAGGAACTTCTTACAAGATAGAATTCTTCAATCTAGGTGATCTTGAATCCTTGATGTTTGAAGTAGCTAGATAATCCTCTTTGCAAACTGGTTTGAATTTCCAACCCAAACTTTGATCTACGCTTCCTTGAGTGTCTTTGTTGACAAGGAGCCCTTGTGTTCAACAACTTAGCTCAGAAACCATGTTGAAAATTTGGAGGGCTAGTGATTAATACAAATACTCTTCTTGATAATTACTTGTGAGCTTGCTTGTTACTTATGTCTTCTCTTCTTTTAGCTTAGTTAATCTTTCATCAAGTCAATTATCAAAATGCACAACACACAGAAGTTAGGTTCCTAGAGCCAGGGCAAAACCTCTCCCTCTTGGAGAGAAAACCCGCAAGAATTCTTCTTATAGATCTTCAAATGACAAGTACCATGACCAAGACTCAGACTCTCGACCTAGATATGTTTCCAAGACCTTGATTCAGCTTCTTCAACTTTGACTTCTTCTCTTCACCAAATTGCTTAGTTCTGCATCAACATTGGAGACCTTGATCTTCACCTTGCATATGCTGGTAGTTGAATTGCTTCATAGATTTACCTTCCTCACAATGAATGCCTCTTCACCTTATGATTACTGTCTCTAATTCTACCTTCAAATCAACATCCCTTCACAATAATATATCAACAACTTATTCTTGCACTATTCTTCTTAAGTCTACTTAAAATTCAGAGATATCTGAACTATACTCTTCCTGCTTTAATCCGAAATCATGTTGTATCTATCCGCAACAATTCTCAATCCTATACTTGATCATCCGCAAACTGTTCTTGACTATCTGCAATCCTTTAGTTGACTGTCTGCAATCCTGTAGTTGACTATCCACAAACTGTTCTTGACTATCCTTCCTATATTTCACCGTAACCTTCTTCCTGCACTCATGATTCTGATCCGCACTTTTTACTGCCCTATTTCCGCACTGAATGCTATCTTTATCCACACAATGATCTCAGAGATATATCCGCATTTCTTCCTGAGGTTTAATCCGCTATTTCTTTTTCTTTTTTGCGCAGATCAACTGGTTATTTATAGTTGTTGCAGTTAGTTAATCAGCCGACCTGCCAGCCGACTTGTCCATGGTGAATTAGGCCGACTAGATAAGGTTTATTCCAGCGTTGGAGATTTGATTCTTCACAGCATTTAAGGCTTGTCTTTCATTGTTGCATAGATGGCTGTTGCGAGCTTCTTCCACAAGGTCTTGGAGCATAAATACCTAGACTAGATCCTTCATGTATGAGACCCTTAATTCTATTTATTCCTAGAAGATAAAAACCTAATAGACATCAAGAAGAAGTCTATCTACATAATAAAATCTTGTTCATGAAACCCATGAAGCAAGTACACCAAAAATACATTTTATTATCTATGACATCTTCTTTACATAAATACATAATTACATAGTCAACATGAAGACCGACCTAGTTACACTTTTCAACATGCGTAGCTGTTGCTGCTGCCCTTGCTCCTCTGCGCTGTCCCTGAAAGCTGCTTCTCTACCTCTTATCGTCTCTTGGCTCCAGGATCAGATCATCCCCTCAGCCAATACTACCCCTCGCTGTAGAAACTCTTCCAAAAATTCTTAGCAAACCTTGCCCTAGAATTCCAGATCTGTCTCTCAGCTCTGCCTCTGTGTGTGTCTCCAACTGACCCTCAAGCCTTTCTCTTATACTTTTTCGATGATCTCATCAACGGCCGAGATTAAAACACTCATTAACGACTGAGATTAAAAGATTGTTTGATCCAGGTCATTTATAACATTTCAGCACGTGTTAATTAATTCACTTTAATTATTTAATTTTCCTAAGTTTAGACTTAGGAAATATATTAAAATAATTAATTATTTGAATAAATTGAACACCAGCTGAAATTTCTGCAAACACTTTTTGGGTTTTTGAGTTCAAGTGTGTCTTAGCCCCTCCACAAAATTTCAAGGCTAGAGCACCCCCGATGCTAACCCAACTACACAAAATCTCAACACTCCCTCTTAGCATGGAGTGTGCTCTAGCAATACATCCACACCATGTACTGCAAGATCTTGATGTTAGTTTCTGTGTTGCTAATGCTTGGCCTGCTGCCCTCCGTCCACTGCACTGCTGCTCTCAGTATTGCTGCCCATGTCACTACCACTGACACTGCGACATCTGTACTGCAGCTCCCTTTCAAATTGTTGCATCATGCTGCCCATAGCACTACCACTGCTAACTGTTGCACTGCAACTCATTTGCCGAGAAGTAAGCAACTGAAGGACTCTCTGCCCAATTGTTGACAGATAAGTCAGGCTGCCTCCCATCACTCAAGCCTCCTTGGCTGCTTATTTACGCTGTCCTCCTGAAGCCACTGCACTGCTGCAAAACTGCATTGCATGAGCTCAGCATCTCTGCGCTGCTGAAGTCCCATCAGCCTTTGCACTGCTGCCTCCATGTTGCTGTTGCCTCTGCATTACGCTGCTCCCTCTCCAACTTCTCCATCACTGCCCTTTGCTTCACTGTGATCTTCTGCAACCATATCCCGACTCATCGCACTACTGTCTTGAGGCTCCCGTAGCTTGTATGTGATCCAAGAGTAGGGCTGACTCAAGGATCCCGCCGCTCCTGTCTGTAGCTGCTCTATAGATCCATATCACCCCACCTCTTCTCTCAAGGCACATGAGCACTCATGGCTACATCATCATCAGAGCCATCATCCTTTACTGCTGCAGCCTTGGAATCAGAAGATCCTTGTCCTTCTTCTTAGGACAAGTTCTGGCGAAGTATCCATGTTCGCCACAGTTAAAGCACCGAACATTGGAAAGGTCCCTCTTCTTCTTCCCTTGCTGCTTCCTTTCCTTTGATGCAAGGGCTGCATCATCTTGCTCTTCTTTCTTCACTCTGGCTGATCCGCTTCCATTGCTTTGCCTCTTCTTGATTCTCCTGATTTCCTCCTGACAGAGGATTGCTCACATGTCTGCCCATGATGGTAATGCTGCCCTGCCTAGGATGCTCTGGACAAACGTTTCCCATTCTTTCAAGACTGCATTTAGGGCCGTCCTCACTAGGAGCCCCTCATCCGGATTTGCACCCATGGCAATCAGTTGATCCCGGATAGTTTGAAGCCTGAAGAGGAATGGATCTATCTCTTCACCCTTCATCATTTGGAACAACCGCACCTGGTTCTCCAGAAGCATACTTCGTTGGACAAAGCCTCCTTGATATATTGTGTCCAAGGCTACCCACATCTCATTTGCCATATTCTTTTCGACAGTATGAGGTATGACGTGGTCTTTGACTCTGTCCATGATCAAACGCTTTGTTCGCACTTGATTTTCTTCGTACTTCTTTAGAGGATCTTCATCGGTTGGTACAACTAGAACTTTCTCTGCATGATCCTTGAGACCATAGTCATCCAGAACTGATAGGATTCTGGCTCTGTAGATAACAAAGTTGGACATGCCATCCAACCTATCCTGATCTCTCAGTCCATATCACGCCATCTTGCTCAGATCTGTCAGAACAGATACTCCTCTCCCTCTTTTTATTGCAACACTCAACAGAAAATGTTGGATCTGGGTGTCTTGGTGATTAGAAACCCTTAGAAACCCTCTGTAGTAGTTGCTCCCTCTGATAACTAATTTCCCTCCTAGAAATTTTCACCCAAACACAATTGGATAGTACTCTCCGATCAGCCTCTTGATCGAATCTCAGACGTGTTTGGCTCAGATCTATTGAGTAGCTATCTTCGTCCCGCCTTTGTTGACTTAGCTAGGCACAATTCTGCACCGACAGAATCTCCACCACACCAGCATTGCTGAAGATCTGAAGCACTGTTTCCGGATCTTGGCAAGGCTTCTTTGCAACAGGAAGAATGATTGGACTGCGTCTCACTGACTGGCCCAACATAGCCACAGCGCTGCTCAGAAGTGGACTGCGTAACCCCAGACTGGGTGACGCAGTCCTTACGTAGCCTGGGAAGGCTCTGCGTAAGCCCGATGGCCTTTTGTAGTTACAACGCTGCCCTTTTCTGGGTCTGCGTCCTCTTACTGCCAAGCTGCCCCTTTCGGATCTCTGCTGCTTCTGCTGCTGTCCTGCAAAAAAATATTCTTCCGCTGATTTGCTGGAGATTCAGCTTGATCTGCTATTGCTCTGATACCATGTGAAAATTCTACTGTAGTATCATGGTTTACTTCTCCTACTTGATTAAATTATACAAGTTATCTTTAGAAATAAGATTAAGAAAAAACCGAAGTAAACACAACTAACAACCTACACATGTAGATCATTTAATGAATATTACACTCATTCAAACAAGTGACAAACTGATTTTTGGACATAGTCCCTGGGAAAACCCAAAGCGGGAAAACTGGTGCAGCAGATATGAGGGTTTATTATTATTAAGTAGATTATGAGTACAGTAAATCTAGGCACCAGATTTGGTTCACCCAACAGAGAAAAACATAGATCTGCAGCTAACCTGCTGTTCTGTGGCCAAAATTATGATTGATCCACACCCTCAAACGAGATTTACAAGACTCAGCCCAGATTTGGCCCTAGAAACCCCAATGCTGCCCTGAAGCCCCAGCGTCAGCCCTGCTAGGCTCTGCGTGCCACTGTGCTGCTCAGAGAGAGACTGCGTAACCCCAAAGTGGGTGATGCAGTCCTTATGCTGCCTCTGGAGGCCTCTGCGTAACTCAGAAGCTCTTTAGAGCTGTAGCGCTGCCCCTTCTTGGTCCTGCGTAGCGGCTGAAGCCTCTGCACTGCGCAGCCGCTGCCCTTGCTCCTCTACACTGTCCCTGAAAGCTACTTCTCTGCCTCTTACTGTTTCTTGGCTTTGGGATTAGATCATCCCCTCAGCCAACACTACCCCTCATTGCAGAAACTCTTCTGGAGATTCTTAGCAAACCCTGCACTAGAATCCTAGATCTATCTCTCAGCTCTGCCTCTGTGTGTGTTTTCAACTGACCCTCAAGCCTTTCTCTTATACTTTTTCATTGATCTCATCAACGACCGAGATTAAAACACTCATTAACATCTGAGATTAAAAGACTGTTTGATCCATGTCATTTAGAACATTTCAGCAAATGTGTTAATTAATTCACTTCAGTTATTTAATTTTCCTAAGTTTAGACTTAGGAAATACATTAAAATAATTAATTATTTGAATAACTTGAACACCAACTGAAATTTCTCCAAACACTTTCTAGGTTTTGGATTTCAAGTGTGTCTTAGCCCCTCCACAAAATTTCAGGGCTAGAGCACACCCGATGCTACCCCAACTACACAAAATCTCAACACTGCTGACTCTGCACTGCTTGCAACACTGCACTGCGCTCCTCAACACTTGACTGCTACTAGTCTGCAACTGTAACCTTGGAATCTGATTGCATCACTAACACTGATCCATCCTGTTACTCAATACTGTGGGCCCCTTGTAACAAGGTAATGATCCATGAGGTGAACTTTGTGAAAACTTACAAACAATTGTAGTGATAGATTTATTTCTCCTACTTATTATTTCAATAAGTTACTATTCAGAAACCTTCCGGCAAATATCGAAATAAATACTACTGCAACATTCACAATTATATATGTAGAGAAATAAACAGTAGAAAACATAAGCACAAGAACCAATCACATGTACACAATTATTTTTGGACAATTGTCCCCTGAAAAACCCAATGTGGGAAAACTGGTGCAACAGATGAGGGTTTTATTAATTCTTCAGCAAATGATATCTTTACAGGGAAAATAACGGCAGATAAATTCTGAACCACCTGAGACTGAATTTCCGGATTACTCGGACAACTCTCTGACATCTAGAACAACCCCTGCATGCCCCTGCGTCACTTTGTGTGATTTTCTGCACAGTCCCAGCGCTAGACTGCGTGAATTTGCGTGGAGACTGTGTGGGGTCTCTGCAGTGCAGCGTCAAGCTACCTCTAGTGACCCATTGTTGCCCTCCTTCCGTGATCTCGATCACCCCTGACCTCCTGCTTCTCTTCTGCAACTTCTCGCCTTGCAACTCTCCCATTGAGATCTAATTCTACATTAGAATGGATCTCCTTTGGGTACTGAGTATATGCCCAACTTATCTTCCAAGTGACCCTCAAGCCTTCTTTTATAATCTTCTTGTTGAAGAACCAACGACCCAGATTAAAAGTTTAATCAATGGCTAAGATTAAAACTTGACTTGATCCATGTTTTCTAGAAGATTCACACTCTGACTTATTAATACCCTTTAATTATTTCATTTCCATAAGTTTAGACTTATGGTCTTCATTAAAATAATTAATTATTTTAATAAGTCTTGAACCGAGTGGAATTTCCACAAACTGTTTCTGGGTTCTTTGGAATGCTGCTGTCCAAGCTTCCCTGCAAAGTTTGAGACTTGTACCACTTCCAGATGCTACACAAATCAACACTCCCTCTTAGCAAGGAAGGTGTTCCAACAATATGCCTGCTGCATGCTGCTCTGATTCTGAAGCACCCTCTGCGCTGTTGGACTCATGATTCTTCTCCCCCCATCTGCTGCGCTGCTGCCCCCTGTACTGTTGCGTTTGACACTGCCATTGTCACTTGCTGCCTCTGTACCACAGCTCCCTCTGAATACTGAATCCTCCATTCCTGCTACTGGAAGGGATTTTTCATCATCCCCATCTTCTCTCTGGAGTAGACAAACTTTGTCTTTCCCAAAGCCTTTGTGAGGATGTCTGCCACCTGTTCTCCTGTTGGAGTGTATTGCAACTGAACAAATCCACGTTGTACACAGCCCTTGATGAAGTGACACTGGATGTCAATATGTTTTGACCTATCATGAAACACAGGATTCTCAGAGAGCTTTATGCAACTCTGATTATCACATAAGATGTTGGTCGCTTCAATTTTCTCCTTGAGTAGATTTACTAGCATTTTCCTAAGCCATATGGCTTCGCACGAAGCTGTGATGGCTGTCATATACTCTGCCTCTGCTAAACTCACTGCCACGGGCTTCTGCTTCCTACTGCACCAGGAAGTCATTCTTGATCCCAGACTGAAACAGTACCCACTGGTACTTTTCTGATCAACTGAACTTCCAGCCCAATCTGGATCAGTGAAACCACTCAACCTGACATCATTGTCACGGGTGTACTTCAATCCAAGCTCAACTGTCCCTCGAAGGTACCTGAGAACATGCTTGGGTGCCCAATGTGCAAATATTTCTCCTACTTATTATTTTAATAAGTTATTATTTAGAAACCTTCCGGCAAATATCGAAATAAATACTATTGCAACATTCACAATTATATATGCAGAGAAATTAACAGTAGAGAACATAAGCACATGAATCAATCACATGTACATAGTTATTTTTGGACAATTGTCCCCGAAAAAACCCAATGTGGGAAAACTGGTGCAGCAGATGATGGTCTTACTAATTCTTCAGCAAATGATATCTTTACAAGGAAAATAAAGACAGATAAATTCTGAACCACCCGAGATTGAATTTCCAGCTTACTCAGACAATTCTCTGGCATCCAGAACAACCCCTGCATGCCCCTGCCCCAGTCTGTGTGATTCTCTGCGCAGTCCCAACGCTGGACTATGTGAATCTGTGAGGAGACTGTGTGGGGTCTCTGTACCCACTGTTGCCCATCGACCCTGATCTCAAGGACCCCTGACCTCCTCCTTCTCTTCTGCAACTCTCCCATTGAGATCGAATTCTACATTAGAATGGATCTCCTTCGGGTACTGAGTATATGCCCGACTTATCTTCCAACTGACCCTCAAGCCTTCTTTTATGATCTTCTTGATGGTAAACCAACCACCCAAATTAAAAGATAAATCAATGGCTAAGAATAAAACTTGACTTGATCCATGCTTTTTAGAAAATTCACATTCTGACTTATTAATACCCTTAAATTATTTCATTTCCCTAAGTTTAGACTTAGGGTCTTCATTAAAATAGTTAGTTATTTTAATAAGTCTTGAACGGAGTGGAATTTCTACTAACTGTTTCTGGGTTCTCTGGAATGTTGTTGTCCAAGCCTCCCTGCAAAGTTTGAGACTTGGAACACTTCCAGACGCTACACAAATCAACAAACTCCTCAAGGACCCTGCCCAATCTCTGTAGCTCTTTGGGGCTACAATACCAAATCACCCCACCTCACTCCTAGAGGTATGTGGGCAATCTTCGTGAAGTCTTCCTCCAATCTGGACGATAACCTATCTATCTCAGCATGGGTTGCTGCCTGATCCTGCTTCTCCTACTTGTCCTTCCTTCTGAGAGGAGACTGGGTATTGTAGTGGCCAAACTCGCCACACCTGAAGCACTTGACCTTAGACAGGTCCTTCTTCTTCTTCTTATGCTCCCCCTGTGCCTGACTAGGACCCTTAGATGCAAGGGCCATATTCTCCTCCTCACTCTTCAATAGCTGTTGACCACACTTTGTCCACTTGACCCATAGCGATACACCCCATTTTTCCAATGGGACTTATCATGTTCGGGCACACGTATCATTCTAGATTTCATCGCCGATCGACAGTTTTTATAATGATGTAAACCCATTCTGCATTTTATGATGTAAATGATCTAAGTAAGACCGTCAATGTATGTAACAACCTAGGTAAGCCTAGTATGTTGTTGATGATCTCTATCCTAGGAGGTTTTTTGTCTCACCGATTCACGAAAGTGATCGGTAGAGTTTTTCCCTCCAGCCTCACCCCAAAGCTAGGGTGGATTTTGTCATCAGCATACTAAGTGAGTCCTAGTGTTTCTATCGAGTCCTTGTAAAAGTAGTTTGAGCTACTTGGTCTACTAGATCATGTTTTGAGTCGCAGAATTGGGTATTTATTTGAGGGTCTATACAAATGGGTTTTCCCCTTCATGTATGTAAATGTATTATCTCATGTAAAAGAGGGTTGGAAAAATAATTATAATCCCCTCTTAGTCAATTAATTAAATTTTCTGGTCAATTAATTAATAAAATCCTAAACCATAAATTTAATTAATTTAGGGTCCTAAATTAGGATTAAATCTTTAAAGGCAAAATTTGTTGGTCCTTGGAAAATGATTTTGACAGCCCCAAGCCAAGGGAATATTGAGAATTTTAAGAAATATTGGACCCTTGGGCCTTGGTGGTTAAGTCAAGGTCAAAATTTTGGGGTAATTAACTCAAAAATAATATTTTTGAGTTAATTAAATTTGAATTAAATGATAAATTCGTTTTTCCCCAAAATTTTAATTTCAACGCTCCGGATTAAAAGATAATTAAATCTTTTGGACGGTTGAGATTATTTTGACGAGGATCATCCAAACTAGCCGTTAGAGATCTTGTCCTATAAATTTAGAGGTCTTTGTCAGTATTGAATCATCCGATCTCAGAGTCGTGCACTTGCTCTTAGAAGCTCTTGTAAACTTTTTTGAGGAATAAAGCTAAAGACTTTGGGGTTACAAATCTGGATGTTCCTTCTCAGATCTATGTGGTGAATTGTCTCTAAACTCTGCTACTTGGTTTCTTGCATTTTATGGTTGATGGCCTACATGGATTAATCTGCATACATGTATCTTGTGCAGTTTTCTGGGTTTATAAAATAACATTCTGATTTTTCTAAGGGTCTCATGTTGTTTTCTTAAATCTCTATCAGTCTAAAGTTCAGATCTAAGTGTGCAGGGAAATTTTTTTTTTAAGATTGGGCGTCTGGGGAAGTCTTCGGTTGGACCAGCCGACTCTCAATAAACATAAATCTGATAAGCTCTTTATTTGTTAAATTCCAGGTCTATCTTACGATATTTGTGATTTTGCAGGGTTTCAAAGGCTTGTGCCTCTCATCTAAAACTTTAAATCTCTGAAAATTGTGCTAAAATGGATTTTAAATCTGACCTTGAGGGTTTTAAACTTGTAAACTAGTTGTAAATTTGTAATTTTTCTGTAAGGGTTTAATGTTTCTTGACGTGTGTCTTCAGATCTGACTCATTGTTGCAGGTTACAGGTTAAATCGGAATTTTTTTTTTAGATCTAAGGCAGATCTAGCCTCCAAAGTCCAAATCTGGCCTCAGAAACCCCACTGTGGGCAAATCTGGGCGTTATTTTTTAGAAACATGAGATCTGGGCATAAATGAAGAAATTTTTAAAATCTGAGTTTTGAAATAAAATTTTAAATTTGTTGGAGTTGGGGATACTGGGTTTATCATTGAAAACGCTGCCCTAGCTTCTCCATTCACCGTTTTGCAGGTCGGCCCTCCTTCAAAACCATCCATCTTCAATCTCTTTCCTTCTTAGGCGTCTTCCTTCTTGCTGCCATCGTGCCCCCATCAACTTGCATTCAAATAAAACGACAAACGCAACATAAAAAATTTCAGGCTCCTTGGCCATCGAATGCCCTGCCTGCATCGCTGTTCGAACCCTCAAACCTTCACGCGTGTGCACATCCATCTCCTTACCGCCTGCATCGTCGTTCATCTGCAAATCCGCAAGCAAAAACACAAAAATCGCGTCCTCAAACCTGCCGTCGAGCTATCCTCTGCTCTGTCGTGCTTCCCCTTTGTGCCGTCGAGGCCTCCCTTCGATTTTTTTTCTCCGCCTGCAAACCAAATCAAATATACGCATAAAACTCAAACGTTAAGTGATGCGTTAATATTTTTTTTGAGTCGGGTTTTTTCTTTGTAGTGTTAGCTGTTAGTTTGAATATTGTGTTAATTCGATTTTGATGGTATTAGTTTGTTTTAGACTTATTTAATTCGATTTTTTAGATTTAGGTTTCGATTTTTATTTTAAAATTGGTCGGTTTTCAACAGGATTCGATTTGTTTGACTTAGAATTAGATTTTATGAATTTTCGTTTTAATAGTCTTAGTTTAGATTCTAATTTTGTTAAAACTAGATTTTTGTTTACATTTAGTTAGTTTTAAAGTTAAATTTTAATCTTAGTTTTTTTTCTTGTTTAGATTTAATTTAGATTTGGGATTAAAGTTTTAGCTTAGATTTAGATTTTTTAATTCAAAAAAAGTAATAAAAAATATAAAAAAAAAAAAAATTTAAAATACAAAATATAATTTTTTTTTTTAAATTTTCCATGGTCAAGTGCGTTAATTTCTTCATAAAAAGTTTGACTGTGGATCATTTCAATTTTCGAACTAGTTTATAATTGCAGTATATTAATTTCAGAAATTTCTAAGCATCTGGTTATTGTTATTCATGGTTGTGGCATTTTCAATTTAATATCATCGTAATCAATCATGTTTTAATAAGCAGTAGTTAATCATCATTGCTTGCATTGTAATTTGTATAACGAGATCTTGTTTGACTCCACTGGGCACTGGTCTTAAATATGAAATCTAATCTAGATCCGTGGAATCTCGTTTATTCTATCAAGTATTTGATGTTTTAGCTGTGTCTCCTGGATTTTTTATCTTCATTTATAAAAGGGTCTACCTCCCTTAGCTTGCAAGGAGACAGCTTAAATAGAGAGATTGGTGATAAAGGTGACATTGTCCCAGGCGTAGGTATATTTGTTTTTGGTTTGGTCGATGTCTTTTAAATTTTTTAGTGGGTAGGTTTTAAACATCATAAAAGTTTTAATTCGATAGGTTTCGTTTTGTTTTATTTTATTTAGTTTAGTTTCATTTTAACATTTAGTTTGGCTTTTAGATTAAAATTCTAATTTAGTCTTAGTTTAATTTTTACTTAGTTTTAATTAGATTTAACTTTAGTTTTTAATTTAGATTTTTAAATTTTAATTTAATTTTAACTTAGTTTCAAATTTAGTTTAATTTTAACTTTAGGATTTAACTTTTAAATTAGAACTTTGTTTAGATTTAGAATGTTGATTTGTTTTAAAAATACAAAAAATAATAAAAATTTCCAAAAATCTTAAAAAAAAAATTAGAAAATACAAAATATAAAAAAAATAAAATTTCAATGGTCCACTGAGCCTTAAAATTTTTATCTAAGTTTGACTGTGGATATTTTAATTTTCGAGTTGGGTAATACTAGAACATCTTAATTTTGGAACATCTTAAACAGCTGGCATTTTCATTATTCATGATTGTGGTGTTTTTAATTGGATATCATCGTGATCAATCGTGGTTTAATAAGCAGCAGTTAGTCATCATTTACTGGTTTATAATTGCAAAATGGGATTTTGTATGACTCCATAAGGCACTGATCATAAGCGTGAAATCTAATCTAGATCTGTGAAACCCTGTTAATTTTGTCCTGTATTTGGTGTTCTAGCTGTGTCTCCTGGTTTTATCCTTCATTTCAAATAGGGTCTACCTCCCTTAGCCTGCAAGGAGACAACTTTAAGAGAGAGATTGGGGATAAAGGTGACAATTTCAACTGAAGCCGTTTGTCATGCAGTTCCTCGAACCGTGTGGTTATAGGAAACGCCCTCTTATTGCCGTCATAACGTATGGTGCATTTCAACAAAGCCCTTGAACTCTTTCATGCGTATCGACCACATCCCGTCCCACGTAGGCAAGGTATCTTTTCCCAAGATACTGGACAAATCCTGCTAGTCCTCTAAGATACTATTCCTACCCAATCGTATGCCTTGAGGTTGAGTGTGCTTGATCCGTCATCTCCGCTGGATCTCGGTACTTCGTGAATCCGAGAGAGAGGCATCTATGCTCTCGCTCTTCTGTCCACCGTAGTACCAAATCAAATACTATCACAGTTGATTGATTTATTTTGCCTACTTATTTATGATAGTTATTTACAAATGCTTCAAGAATTCCAATAACACAACGCAGATTCACTTAATCAAAAGCGCAGAAGAACAAATAGAATGAGTTATATAACACAATATAAGCAATCACATGAACACGGTTATTTTTGGACAATTATCTTCGGAAAAACCCAATGTGGGAAAACCAGTGTAGCAGATGAGGGTTTATATTATTCTTCAGCAGTGGAAATCTTTTACAGAAAATATGATGAGCAAATGTCTAGCATACATCTGAGATAATCTTTTCGAACACATCGGAAGAATTTCTGACACACTGGAGGCACCCTTCCTCCCTCTGTGTCACTCTGTGTGGCCTTCTACGCAGTCACTGTGCTGGACTGCGTCACTCTGCGTGGAGGGCTAGTACTGCTGCTCAGCGTTGCTCCCTTTGCGTCCTCCTTCTGCCTTCTTCTTCCTCTGCTGACTTCCCCTTCCTCCTTCTGCGTCTGCAACTCCACCTCTACAACCTCATCCTCTGAAATCGAATTCTCTGACTTCAAAATTGATTTCCTTTGGGTATTGAGAGTGTGCTCAACTTACTTTCCAAATGACCTTCAAGCCTTCTCTTATAGTATTCTTGCTGATGAATCAACGGCCTAGATTAGATCTCTAATCAATGGGTCAGATTAAAAGAAGACTTGATCTTTGTTTTCTAGAAGATTCACACTCTGCTTTATTAATACCCTTTAATTATTTAATTTCCCTAAGTTTAGACTTAGGAGGGATCACTTTAAAATAATTAATAATTTTAAAAAAGCAAGATCTGAGTGGAATTTCCACAAACGGTTTCTGGGTTCTCTGGAATACTGATGTCGAAGCCTCTTCCCAAAATATGAGACTTGGAACACTTTACAATGCTACAAAATCAACATCCACGTGTTCCTCAACTTCTCCTGGAGATACATTTTCTGTTACTGTTAAAATAATTAATAATTTTAAAAAAGCAAGATTTGAGTGGAATTTCCACAAACGGTTTTTGGGTTCTTTGGAATACTGATGTCGAAGCCTCTTCCCAAAATATGAGACTTGGAACACTTTACAATGCTACAAAATCAACATCCACGTGTTCCTCAACTTCTCTTGGAGATACATTTTCCGTTGCTATGAAGAACTTTGAAACAACTTAGACAAGGCATCCCACATCTCATTGGCCGTTCCCTTCTCTGCCACATGTGAGACGAGATGATCTCAGACTCCATCTAAAATCAACCTCTTGGCCTTCGCCATTTCCTTTTCGTACTCCTTTTGCTGATCGACATCCTGGGGTATTGATACCACACTCTCTGCGTAGGTCTTCAGACCATATTCATCCAGAAGTAATAGCATCCTTGCCTTCCAGATGACATAGTTGGAGGCACCCTCCAATCTGTCTTGGTTCCTGAGCCCAACTGGCCATCTCTGAACTGATTTGGAAATTCCCTCTTCCTCTACTCGACTGCTGCTCTGCTACTCGCACTCCCTCCTGGAATGTGCAGTTTTTCTAGCTGCTACTGCCAATTTGCATCTAAGGAAAATCATATTTATTGGCTAGAATTCCTCTGAGAGAAATCTCCCTCTGGTTGTGCAATTTGTCTTCCACTTGATGTGGATTATGCAACTGCAAAACCCTCCGCATCCAACCTAGGAATTTGCTCAGTGAAAATCTATGCTGCAACTGCTCCCTTTGTCTTCTGGAATCACCAACCCAGGCAATTCGACTTTCCTGCAACCCTACAACTGAAAATTGAATTTTCTGCCCAACAATTTGGCTTGCCTGACAAGGATCTATGCTGCCTCAAGAATTTTGGCTTGTTTCTCCCTCTGAGTAGCAAAATTCTTTCCTTCCCTTCTGAGCTTTCCGATTGATCACTTACGCTTTGATACCATGTGAGAATTTCAAAACTGAAATGCTATTGTAGCGACTAGAAATTATTCTCCTAATTATTAATTTAATTTAACAATTGATTTGCTCACACAAACAACGAATAATTCTCTACTGTAACTTCACAAATAAATTGCGGAAGAAAAATAGCGCTGGAATCTGAGAAAATCTAGTGCACACATAAAAATGATACCGTTATTTTTGGACAAAAGTCCTCGGGAAAACCCAACTTGGGAAAATCAGTGTAGCAGATGAGCGTTTTATTATTATGTGGCAGTGAAATTTGAGTACAATAATTTGGATGTCGAATCTGGCAATCCTATAGAGAAAAATACTGGCAAAAATCTAGTGATGAATTTTCCTCATGCACAGGAAAATCGGTCTTTGAAAACTGGCCTTTGAAACCCTCTATGCATTTCCCTGTGTCACCCTCTGCATGGGTAAGCCCTAATTCGTATGGCCTGGATCTCAAACTGAGCTGCTTCTTCTGCTTGGCACTGACTCTGGAAACACTTCTCTCGGTCTCTGCAAAATTCTTCTGCCACTGGAACACTGAAACGACTTCCCGAATTTGCAAATTGAACAACCTGTAGAGGCTATTATGCAATGATCGCATCAGCCTCATTGTGGCTCTTCTGCCTCTCTGCAAATGCAGGATGACTGGAGTAGTGGGTGCAGAAGATCATGGAGAAGCAGAGGCAGTATTGGGACGCCGGAGAGTAGAGTAGCACAATACAGAGGCAACAACAAGGTGGAAGCAACAGTGCAGAGGCTGATGGGACTTCAGCAGTGCAGTGGGGCAGTGCTTACGCAGTGTCGAGTAGCAACAACGCAAAAATCAGAAAAGACGACGCAACGCAGCAGCCAAGGGTGCTTCAGTGATGAGATGCAACCTGACTGACTTGTGTGTCAGTGATTTGGTGGGGGTCCTTCAGTGGCTTACTTCTCAGCAACTAAGTTGTAGTGCAGTAGTTGGCAACGTGATGCAAAAATTTGAGAGGGAGCTGCATTACAGATGTAGCAGTGTCAGTGACAGTGACATGGGCCGTGGTATAGAGAGCAACAACACAATGGTGGAGGGGAGTAGGCCAAGCATTAGCGCCGAGACCGATCCCAGAGATCAGGGCATTGCTTCAGTGTGGAAGTATTGCTAGAGAACACTCCTCGCTAAGAGAGAGTGTTGAGATTTTGGCATAGCATCGTATGTGCTCAAGCTTAGAAACTTTGTGGAGGGGCTGGAACACATGAGATCTCCAATACCTAGAAAGCGTTTGGAGAAATTCCATTTGGTGTAGAAGTTATTGAAATAATTAAATTTTTTAATAATGTCCCTAAGTCTAACTTAGGGAAATTAAAAAAATAAAGTGAATTAATTTACACATGTGATGAGAACATTCTAAGTGACGTGGATCAAACTACTTATAATTTTAGCTGTTGATTAGAGATTAGATCACGACCGTTGATGTGTCAACGAGAAAAGTATAAAGGAAGGACTTGGGGTTAGTTGGAGAACACTCACATAATCTAAGAGATTGAATTCTTCTGATGGAGCAGTGCTCGGACGAAGATCAGATTTGAGTGATTCAGAGAAGCAGTGAGGGGTAGATGCAGTGATTGGTCAGGAGGTCCAAGAGTACAACACAAAGCAAGGGCATGAGAGACGCAGTGGAGGCAGTGCAGCCATCAGAGGGTGTGACGCAGTCCCTAGAGAAGGTGACGCAGTCCCTAGAGAGGGTGACGCAGGCCCACGTAGGGGCAGCAAAGTGTCTCCAAGGAAAAGTCCGAAATTCACTAGAAGTCGGGGTTTCTAAGCCGACAGGGCTGAAACCAGATCCAGGAGATGCTGATCATCGCAAAGCTAGGGTGACGCAGTCCCTCAACCAAGGCCACGCAGCCTTACGCAGTGGCAACGTAGAGACTGCGCAGAGCTAGCTGGGGTTTCACTAGTTGCTCGCTTGTAATGACCCAACTCGAGTTATAGGGAACATAGAATATTGGCATGCATATGAGACATGCATATGATAGCTACATATGCATGTATCACGTGTACTCCACTAGTATATGCACTAGTCAATCGTGAAAAGTCTCAGTGTAGGGTAATGAGTGAATTATTGAAGTATTGAGTAAATACCTAACTCACCAGAATATAATGAATGTATTGTGAGGTAAAAGTTATACCTACCACTATCATAATATAACTACTATTTTGTTAAAAGGAAAGTAAAAGCATTGACTTATGCAAATAAAATATAATATTTTAATAAAATCCAAGATATTTACTAAATGATGATATTTAATAATAAATCCAAGATATTTATTAAATAATAATATTTTAATAAATCTATAAGATATTTTAGAAATCCAAGACATTTATTAAATAATAATATTTTAATAAATCTAAGATATTTTAGAAATCCAAGATATTTATTAAAAGAGAATATTTTAATAAATCTAAGATATTTTAGAAATCCAAGATATTTATTAAAAGAGGATATTTTAATAAATATCTTGAAAGGAGATTATGTATAAAGGGAGAAGGGGGGGAAACTTGATGGGCATGGGTGAGTGAGGTGGGAAAACTGACCCGGATGCTGTCAGAGGAGTTCTAAATATGGGAGACCTGAGCAGTGAGTTCTAACAGAGTCATGGAGTGATCTCGATTGTTATTGGAGTTTAGTAAATGATTTGTATGTATAGGCTGCTAGTTGTGTTTACTTCGAAGTTTTTCTGAATATTTCAGTTAAATAACTTGTATAATAAATCAAGTAGGAGAAGTAAATCAATATTTAGCAGTAGGATTTTTGTGTTCAGAAATTTTCACATGAAGAAGATGTTTCAGTCATATGTCAGAATCTCTTCTAGAATAGTAAAATGCCTTGCAGTTGAGTTTTCGCTATCATCTCACCTTGTATTTGACAGAGGGGGAAATGATGGTCATCTACAAGCTTCAAAGCCACATCAAGCGAGCCTGAGCCCCAACCTGCCATACCAGATTCAGAGTTGTAGCCAGAGACACAAAAGTTCAAGTGAGCCTTAGCCACAACTTGCCAGTCAACCTTAAACCATCTATGTGAGGTTTAACTTCTCCCTCTTCAAAGAATTGGGGATGCTTCCTCTAGCAGAAGACATCAACTTCTTGTCAGTTTTGGAAGAGTTTCGGGAATTGCATTAAGCATTCCAGAGTTGGTGGTTATCTTTAAACCACCGCAGGATGATACCTCCCTTTTCAGGTTGAGGTTCTCCCTTTTTATGCAAGTTGCATACCTCCCTTTTTCTAGGTTGAAGGTCTCCCTCTTCAAAGCTTTAGGGGCACTTTCTCTAGCAAAAGACTTCAGCTTCTTGCCAGATTTGGAAGAATTCCGAGAACTGCACTAAGCGTTCCAGTGTTGGTGGTCATCCTTAAACCACCTCCTTATGCCAGCATTTTAGAGAGCACATTCAACCTAGTGCTGCCATGCATATTTTGCACATTTTGTATTACAACTCTTTTCTTGGATTCATACGTACCCCTTCAGATTAAGCGGGGGAATGTTGGACACCTAATCCTCTTAGGGTTGGTGTGAAAGCCAAACGGTCAAAGGGAGTCCAAGAGACGTTGGAATATGAATCCAACGGTCACCCCAATGTTTTATAAATGTACATCATGTGAATAATATACACACGCGATTATCTTTCTCTTCATCTTCTGTCCATTGCATGTGTTTCTAACAAAATTGACCCTTTGGACCATGGAGGTTAAGTCAAAAAAGATTTTTTGAGGGTAAAAGTTCAAAATATTAATTTTTGGACTAAGAAAAAAGGGGTCTAATGTGGAATTCGAATTTTTCCTCAAAATCAAGGAATAAATTTCAAATTTTGACTGGGATCAAAGATTTTTTTCTCCATCAACTAAGTAGATCAATTTTTTTTCAAGAACATCAATTGATCAAATCATTTTGACAAGGATCAAGCCACGAATCAAGGAACTAGCCATTATTTCCACTTGGAGGGGTTATGCCCTCTCATTTTTCTATATAAGGAAGCTCTCAAGCTCTTCATTTTATCTAAGCATGATCTAACTAAATCGAAATTATCTTTGTATTGAGCGAGGCTCTGCTGGATTTTTCTTTGGGGTTCTGTTGCACACATTTGTCAAAGTTCCAAGGAAGCAGTGGTGCCAATTTTTTTCAAAAAAATTTGGATCATCATCCAAAAGTTTTTTGAGTCATTGTAAACCCATTATGCAAATTTGTAATGTAAATGATGTTAGTAAGACTGTGTATGTATGTAAGAACCTAGGTAAGCTTGTTATTTTGGTGATGAATTTCATCCTAGGAGGTGTTTCGTCTCACTAATTATCTGTGTTTCTAAACACGAATGATCTGTAGAGTTTTTCCCTACAGCCACACCCCAAAGCTAAGGCAAAATTTATCGTCAAAGTCTTAGGTGAGTCCTAGTGTTTTATCGAGTCTTATGTAAAATTTATTTGGGAATAATTTAAGCTATTTGGCTAAATATTTTTATTACAAATCACTTGGTCTACTAGATTATATTGTGTCGCAGAATTGGGTAAGTTTGATGAGGGTTTATAACGAACAAGTATTCCCCCCTTTAAAGGTTGAATTATTGTAAAATCTTATGTAAAAAATATTTTAGTGCATGGTCCCTCATACCTAGACACCATGGCTAAAATATTTGAGGGTGGAAAAATAATAATGAATTAATTTTTCTGGCAAAAAACAAATTAAATCCTAAGCTAGAAAATTAATTAATTTAGAGTCAAAATTAAAATTAATTTCTCTGTCATTTAATTAATTTTTGTGGCAAAAATAAAATTAATTCCTAAGTCCAAAAATTAATGAATTTAGAGTTGAAATTAAAATTAATTTCTCCAAGTGGAAAAATTCGTGGGTCTAAAAGACGTAAAATTTTGGGGGTCCCCCACCAAACAAATATTGGAAACTTAAAGGAAATTTGGACCGTAGGACTTTGGTGGTTGAGTCAAAGTCAAATTTTTGAGGAAATTAGCTCAAAATAAATATTTTTGAGCTAATAAAAAACAATTTTAATGAGAAATTCAAAAATTGCTCAAAAATAATTATTTTCGACGACAAAGATTAAAATATTATCAAAGATTTATCGACGATCGAGATTATTTTGATGGGGATCAAGCCAACTAGTTGCTATTTTCCACTTGGAGGAATTTCTCTATAAATAGAGGGCATTTTGCCTCTATTGAATATCTTGATCTTTAGCTCTAGTCTAATGTAACGTTTTGATCATCATAATAAAAAACTTTGGGATGTAGTTCATGGTGTCTTTGTCTCACCGATTTGTGGTATGTGCTGGGTATGTGCGTTCCTATATTGTGCTTTCAATATTAAATAAATCGTTATTTCATTGTAGATGATAGGAAAATTCTATTGGTAAGTTTTGGGCTTATGTTAGGTGATCCAATTCATTGTATGTTTTAATGGTTTCTTCTTGAGAAAATGTATAGAATTTGCAGGGTCCCTAGCCCTTGGGCTTCGAGTTCACAAATTGTGGGCACACGCTGACCATGTTTGGATTCTGAATGTTTTATATGATTTTCTAACTTTGATAAATACGTGGTTTAACATTTATTTTTCAAAATACATCTAGCCATTGCCAAGGTTTATAAAAAATCTATTCTTTAAAATCTTAATAAGCACTATATATTTGTATATTTTGTATAATAATTTTTCTGTAAATAATTTTATTTTCTAACCCTTGTTTTGCAACTAGAGTTTGGTGTTTTGGGATTTATTTCTTAATTTTGTATATATTTGGGTTCTGGGTACTTGTAAACTCATTTGTGCAGGTGAGATCCAAGGAAGCTTGTTGGATTAGAGCTAGATCTATGCACTTGAGGGTAAAATCTAGCCTCTCCAGAATTTTTGTAGGGCCAACATTTGAAGAATTTTGTAGTGAAATTGAAGATCTGAAGCAAATTTGAGTTTTGGGCGAGGTTTTTAAAATTTCTAGGGCTTCCAAGCCCAACGTCCTCCTTCTAGCCTAGCCATAGGCCAATTTTGGCCTCCCCTCCCTTGCCATGGGCCCCATTCAGCCTTTCCGTCAAGCCCTAGTGGTTCTTCTGCTTAGCTGCAACAGGCCCATTGGGCCTTGCCGCAGCCTTGCCTTGGCACTTTAGGCTTGGCCGTAGGCCTTATGGCCTCCTCCCTGCCCCTCCGTGGCCTCCGCCCTGCCTTCGTTGCTCTCTGCTCTCCCTCCTATCCTCTCTGTCCAGCCTTGCCCATCCTCCTTATTTCTCTGTCTCCCCTTTTATCTCCTTGCCGTGGGCTGTAAGCCTCTCTATCTACCCTAAATCTCTTGCCGCAACGTCTTTTTGAGTGTCACAGGCCTCTTTGAGGTCCTTGGCCGTAGTCCCAAAGAGACTCTTTGCCTCTGCCGCAGCCCCCAATTGGGCCCATCTTTCCCTAGCGTAGGCCTCATTGCGGTTGGCATTGCTTTGCCTTGCCTTCTGACCTTTTCTATAGCCCTCATCTTGCCTCTATTCCCCTTATTTCATCTCTAATTAAGCATTTGATTTTATGAAGCTAAACATTGGTGTGTTTTGCAGAGGAATTTGGTCACATATTTTTTGTGTTTTTAGGTGCCATAGTCATTGGAAAAATTCTTGGCAAGAGGGCTAGTTTCTTCAAGGACCCAAGGCCTAAGGGTTTGACCTCTAAACCCTCTCCCACTCACTGTTTGCCACAACAGTGGTATTATTTCCTAAACAATGACATTTAGCTCATCTAATTGCCATAAAATTACTCACACATTGCTAAATACAATAATAGTCACTCGGGTAAATTGGGCGTTGTTCACTTGGCATGAATTTATGAGTTTGGTTCATTGACATCTTTGCATAAGAAGACTGATATAATAGTGGCAAATCACATCTTAAGAAGACTAACACATCTAAAGTCTTGTCTGGGCAAGTTTAATTTGGCATTTGGTTTCCATTGTTTGCATTAGGACATCTCTCTCTTTGCATCCAATAGTGCTCTAATATTAATAATGTCACTGCTGTCATAGATCTATCTTAATACCATAATACAAGTTACATTAGTGCTTTCACTGCTTTACACTCTAAATGTTACTCGTTTTATAGTGCTATTGTGAAGAAGATTGCTAGCAATGGTTATTTGGAATCTAAAATTTGCTCGTCTCTTGTGAAGCTCGTTCATAATCTCTAAAAGATCATTAACTTTGCACTAAATTCACTCATATAAACACTTAATCCATAATTGAATATCATCTTGTGTCCCTTAAGAGAATTGGACTAATCATGGAAGAATATTGGCTAAGAACACTTGCAATCTTATTGGCATAGCTCTACTGGTGTATCATTAAACAAATTGTAATCTCGAGGTTCGAAGAATCCAATTGGTTTGGTATCTTGGCATCTAAGTGTTCTTTGCTTAAGGGCTTCTTATCCAATTGAGCATATCTGGAATAATATTGGCATTTATCTCATTGAAATATCTTGGAAGCTTTTAATTGAAGCAAGAGCATTGATAATCTTGTGGTAATAATCGTTGGTATCTTGTTAAGTGTTGGTTGAATTATTCTAAGTGCTTCAATTATCATTGAATAAGTTACTACAAGATTTTGGCACATCTTGTAATTGTTGAATAATTGTATATTGTGGGTATCTATTGTATCTTATTGGCACTTGGTAACTTCACACACTTTCTTGTGGATAAGATTGTATCTCATAAATAAGTACTTGTCGATATAACTGAAGATTAAGTCATAACTAAGTATTTAAGCAACTTAAACATTCTTACCTTAAGACTCATTCAATCCATCTTGCATTGCACTGTAAGTCTAATTGCATTAATAACTTACCTCCAAGCATAAGCTTGGTTGATAGATATTTAGGGCCACCCTTTCTCAATTTAGCTCAAGGGGCTTAGCAACTCTTTAGTGGTTAACACGATGACCTTGCAGTCGTCAGAGCCACAGTCTCTGTAGCGTCAGAGGCATTGGGTCGTTGGAACACAGGGGGAGGTATCATTAATCAAGCCTTTGCTTGCTTCACGTCGGCTTCCATCCCACAACTTACTCTAGAGATTAGTTCCAAAACAGTTAAGAAGAAGGTTACACTTAAAATAGGCATATAATTAAAAGTAACCAAGACTCTTGCATCATACCTAGGTCTTAGGATTTCCATAACATATAGGTTAGTGAAGCATCCAAGCAACAATTGTTCATCTAGATACTTGGCATCTAATTAATAATAAGCAAGAAGTTGACTCCATAAGGCATTGGTCTCACATTCAAATCTAACTAATCTCTAAATCTTACTAAAATTAACCAAGTAGCTAGGCCATTCAATTGTGTCTCCCATACTAGTTGGTTGCCAACTTGTCTTCCGTCTTCACATTTCCATAGGGACTACCTCCCATAGGCAGTTGTTGGGAGACAATTAGAACAGAGTGGGCGGGGATCAGAGGGATAGCCCTCTCCCTGAGTCGTTGTCGCAATGCCTGTACAATCCAGTGTTTTGAAAATCGCGATTTTTTCGGAAGGCCGATTTAATCAACGATTTTTTCGGCGATTTTTTGGATTTGAAAAAATCGCCAAAAAATCACGATTTTTTCGGTAAAAATCGTGGGCCCATCAAACAACAACCCTATAAGTTCAAAAATCGATTTTTTTTTGTCATTTTTGCAGCCCTCTCATTTTCCTGACACACCCTGTTGGCAGTTAATGGTAATGTTAAATTCTTAAAGTAAAAGGATGAAAATGTCATTTCATCCTTTTACTTAAATTTTTAACTTTACCATGAAATGACTCAAGATGTTTAAGAGTGGTTTCGACCTCATTGGATTTCATATGGAGAAACTAGAATTTTAGATTTCACTCAAAATTCAGCAGACTTAATGGTTTTCAGGGTTTCATGGTTTGGGGATTTGCATTGTTTCCATTTTATTTTATTATGTGTAAGGGTATGAGATTGGCATTTGATCAAGAGCATGAAGTCCTTTAAGAACCTTGATGTTGGTGGCATTGATTGTTGAACTTTGTTGATGTTGGTGGTATTGCTTGTTGATCTCCCCTACCGTGGCCTTAACAAGATTGTACCCTTCACTCAAAGGAAAACAACTGGTTAGGCATGTTAATCTTTTTCTACCGCATTTTAAGGTTGAGGAGATGAACCCTTCACTCAAACCAAAATCATTGGTTAAACATCTTAAACTTTTTCAATTTCTATCATGTTATAAGATTGAGCAATCCAAGTCTGAAGACTTTGAGCTAGATGATGTTTTTGTATCTCTTGTTGATGATCCCATTTCTAGTAGCGATGAACCAATGATGAGTTTCATGAGGAGGAGGAGGAGGAGGAGGAGGAGCAACAACAGGAGGAGGAGGTAACACCACCTACCCCTGCTACCAGTAGAGGATGTGGTCTGCATCCTTTAGCTCCTGGTGCTTCAGGATCTGGAGCACAACAAACTCCAGAGTCCATTGCCAGCCCCGCCAACTTCTTCGTCTAGAGGGAAAGCTGTTATATTTTCTTGCAAGAGGGGCAGAGGAAATCAGTAGTATAGGTTATTTGGTGCATTCCTTTGTATATAACATTATGACTCATGATATGAGATACATTATTATATTTTTTGTTGATATTTTGAGGTGAGTTGAGAATCACGACTTAGTATTCAGGACATGATTCACTATTATGTGTGATGTAGCACTAGACATGATATTACAGATCTTATATATTAGTTTTTTTTTTTATATTTATGTGTCAATGCATTTATTTTATGTTGTGCGTGCTTTAGATATAAAAAAAATTGAAAAAAATGAATGTTTTTGTATTTTTACTGATTTTTTCCCGATTTTTACTGATTTTTCCCGATTTTTACGCATTTTTCCGAATTTTTCCCCTTTCCGATTTAATCTCGATCACAATTTTCAAAACATTGGTACAATCTGACTCACAACAGGTTCAATTCGTGGTGTCTTTCATTCCCTGATCTGTGGTATGTGCTGGATGATTTATTTTTATATGCTTTGAACTATCATATTGCATGATTATTATTTCAATTGCCAATAGTAGGAACATCTATTAGCACATGTATCTTGCTTTAGGTGTTGTATTTGCTTTAGTGAAATCTAGCATGTATCTCTAGATTTCTAGATCTCTTGTGTGGATCAAACCCCTTTTGATCTAATAATCTATTTTTGAAGTGCATTGAGCTACAGGTTGCTCCAACCCTTGGAAACCCCAAGTTCACAGACTGTGAGGGGATAACACCTCGTTTGGCTTCAAGTCTTGATCTGACGAATATTTGATGTAGAAGGGTTTTTCCAAATATTAAAATAATACAAATTCTCTCATCTATTTACTTGTGATACAAAGATTTAATATGCTAGGAAAAGAAATTTTATATTTTGTAAATATTGTAAATATTTGTAAATAATTTTTTCTCTAATCCTTGTATTTTAAGTACTTACCCATTGTTTCTATTTTGTATAGCATTGTGGTTTTGGGGTTTAAATTTGAAATTTTTGTATAGATTGGGCATTTGGTTTTTCTATTTTTCATTTGTGCAGGTGCTAGCTTAAGCATTTGAAGAGAAGTTGATTTTGGAGAGCCCTAGCCTCACCTAGTCTAGACAGCTAGGGTTTCAAGGGTTTCTAGGCCTCTAGAGGAGCCATCTAGCCCAAAGTGTTGAGATTTTGGGTAGCATCGGATGTGCTCTAGCTTCGAAACTTTATGGAGGGGCTAGAACACATGAGATCTCCAAGACCCAGAAATCGTTTGGAGAAATTCCAACCGGTGTAAAAGTTATTCAAATAATTAAATTTTTTAATGGGGACCCTAAGTCTAACTTAGAGAAATTAAAAAATTAAAGTGAATTAATTTACACATGTGGGTGAGAATGTTCTAAGTGACGTGGATCAAGTCTTTTCTAATCTTAGCCGTTGATTAGAGATTAGATCACGGTCGTTGGTAATTGATTTATTTCGCCTACTTATTTGATAAGTTATTTACAGATGCTTTAGTAAATTTTGAAATAATCATAGCTGCAGTACTTCACTCTAATCAAAAGCAAAAAAACAAAAATAACACATATAGCACAATAGAAACAACCACATGAACACAATTATTTTTGGACAATTATGCCCGAAAAAACCCAATGTGGGAAAACCGGTGCAGCAGATGAGGGTTTGTATTAATCTTCAGCAGTGAAAAGATCATTTACAGAAGTCCTGACGAGCATAATCAAATAGCATACACCTGATATGAATTTTCCGGACAATCTAGAAGAATTCCTGACACACGGGATGACCTCCTACACCCTCTGCATCAATCTGCGTAGCCCCTCTGCTGCTGCTCAACGCTGCCTTCCCTTTGTCCTCTACATTTCTTCTTCTCCGTTTCTGCTGACTTCTCCCTCCTCCTTCTGGCTCTGCAACTCCGCCTCTACAGACTCACCCTCTGAAATCGAATTCTCTTACTTCAGAATCGATTTCCTTCGGGTACTGAGAATGTGGCCGACTTGCTTTCCAAATGACCCTCAAACCTTTTCTTATAGTCTTCTCGCTGTTGAACCAACATCTCAGATTATATCCTTAATCAATGGCTCAGATTAAAAGATGACTTGATCTTCGTTTTCTAGAAGATTCACACTCTGGATTATTAATACCCTTTAATTATTTAATTTCCCTAAGTTTAGACTTAGGGATCACATTAAAATAATTAATTATTTTAGTAAAGCAAAATCCGAGTGGAATTTCCACAAACGATTTCTGGGTTCTTTGGAATATTGCTGTTCAAGCCTTTCTTCAAAATTTGAGACCTGGAACACTTTTCGATGCTATAAAAATCAACACTCTCTCTTAGCGAGGAAAGTGTTCAAGCAAGGTACCAACTGTACTGCTCTGATTCTAAAGCATCTGCTGCGTTGCCAATGTCCTGGCTGCTGCCTCTCAACTTTGCGCTGCTGCCCTCTGTACTGCTGCCTATGACACTATCTCTGCCACTGCCTCATCCGTACTGCGGCTCCCTCTGTCTCTATAGATCACCCATTCCTTTACTAGAAAGGGTTTTCGACCATCCCCATCTTTTCTCTAAAGTAAGTAAACTTAATCTTACTCAGAGCCTTGGTGAGGATATTTGCCACTTGTTCTCCTGTAGGAGTGTACCTCAACTGCACAGCTCCCCGTTGCACATTGTCTTTGATGAAGTGGCACCGAATGTCAATGTGCTTCGACCGTTCATGAAACATAGGATTCTAAGAGAGCTTGATGCAACTTTGATTATCACACATAATTTCGGTCGGTTCCATCCTCTCCTTGAGTAAGTTCAAGAGCAATTTACGAAGCCATATGGCCTCGCACGAAGCCGTGCTTGCTGCCATATACTCTGCCTCGGCTGAGCTCAATGCGACATACTTCTGTTTCCTACTGCACCAGGAAATCATTCTTGATCCGAGGTTGAAACAGTGCCCACTGGTACTTTTCCGATCCACTATAGTTCCAGCTCAATCTGCGTCTGTGAACCCACTCAACTAGACTTTATTGCTCTTGGTGTACTTCAACCCATACTCGACTGTCCCCTTCAAATATCCGAGAACATGTTTCGCTGTTACCCAGTGAGCCCTCCTTGGTTCCACCATGAACTGAATGAGGGTATTCAATACATAACATATGTCTGGTCTAGTGTTGGTCAGGTACATCAATGATCCGATGAGCTGCCTATACAAGGTGGGATCAGCCGCATCATTCTCTGTCGTGTCTATCTTCTTCCAGTTTGTAATCATTGGCGTAGGCATGGGTCTCCAGTCTTCCATTTGAAACCTCTTCAGGATCTTTGTAGTGTATCTTCCTTGCCCAAGGAAGATTTCTCCCTTCTACTGCCAAACCTCCAAACCAAAAAAATAGTGCATTTGCCCCAGATCCTTCATGTCGAATTCAGTAGCCAGATTCTCCTTGCACTCTTTGATGAGCTTAGATGATCCAATAAGAAACATATAATCTACATATAATACCAAGATTAGCGACTCATCTCCTACTCTCAGATAGTAGAGGTTGGGATCTACGTCACTCTTGACGAATCCCATCTTCTGCAAGTAGCTATCAATTCGCCCATACCATGCTCTGGGAGCTTGTTTTAGACCGTATAGGGCTTTCTTAAGCCTGAAAACATGAGTCTTCTGCTCATGTGTCTCAAAGCCCTCCGACTGTTCTATGTACACTTCCTCTTCTATCACCCCATTCAAGAACGCTGTCTTGAGATTCATCTGGTGAATTTCCCATCCCATCTGGCTGCAAGAGATGACAGATCTGATTGAAGGGTACCGAGCTACAGGGGCGAAGGTTTCTTCATAGTCGATCCCTTCTTTCTCTTCATACCCCTTAGCCACAAACCTGGATTTGAATTTCTCAATGCTGCCATTTGCAGCATACTTGATCTTGTAGATCCACCTTGATCCTACAATCGATCTGTTTGAGGTCTAGGGACTACTTCCCATACATCATTCGTCATGATGGAGCTCTACTCCTCCACCATGGCATCTACTCACACTTGACGCTGAGCTGCCTCTTGAAAGCTGGAGGGTTCTCTGATCTGTGCTACCAGTGCTTAGTATCTGTCAGGTTGCCTGCGTACCCTCTTTCCATCTCTAGGGACTCCAACAAACTCTTCTGCATCCCTCAGAATTTGTTGGAGCTCTCTGCTATTTCTCCCACTGGTAGTGGGTGGATTTGCCTGCTCTCCTGCTTGCTCTTCTTCAGAAGAACTTTCCTCAAAATCCTTGTGTCGTGGAGAGGCAAATGGGCCATCCTTTGTAGGCTGCTGGGGCTGAACTAGAGGATCTTCCTCAACCTGCATATCTGTAGCCATTTCCCGGGATCTTTTGAAGGCTCTCTCCTCCATGAATTTTACATCTCGCCTTACGATGATTTTCCTGTTTTCTGGAATATAGATGCGATATGCCTTCACATTTTCATTATACCCCACTAGATAACCCTTCTCTGCAGTCTAATCCAACTTCTTTCTCTTCTCACCTGGTACGTGGCAATACACCATATTGCCAAATATCCTGATATGGCTTACCTCAGGCTTCCTGCTTGTAAGCACATTCTCAGGGGTCACTTTCCCCAATGCTCTATGGGGCACTCTGTTCTGCACATACACAACTGTATTTCAGGCTTTTGCCCACAAAAATTTGGGCATGTCTTGGTCATATAGCATCGCCCTTGTAGTTTCTACAATGGTCTTGTTCTTGTTCTTCCTTTCTACAACTCCATTTTGCTCTGGATTGTATGGAGTTGTCCATTCTCTCTTGATGCCTTCCTTGGCGCAGAAACCGGTGAAGTGTTTATCGATATACTCTCCACCATTATCTGAACACAGCTTCTTGATCTTCTTTCTGGTTAAATTTTCTACCAGCGCCTTGAATTCTTTGAAACGCTCAAAGACTTCCTCCTTGGTTTTGAGAAAGTAGATCCAAGTTTTCTTGGAATGGTCATCAATAAAGGTAGCAAAATACTTTGCACCACTGAGAGCAGTCGTGGACATTGGACCGCAGATGTTTGAGTGTATCAACTCTAATACACTCTTGGTCCTACTGCCGCTTCTTGGAAATGCTGCCTTGGCATACTTCCCAAGTGCACACCCCTTGCAGACCTCATCTTTCCTTGTGCTGAGTTCTAGAGCTCCTATGACAGTTTTCTTGAGAATTTTCAAGGCTCCATGATGTAAATGCCCCACCCTTTTGTGCCATAATTCATTCAGATCCCTTTCATCCGTACTGCCCATTAGTGCCATTGGGGACTCAAGCTGGAGCTTATATAATTTATGGCTGCTTACTCCAATTTCTGCGTTCCTTTTCCAGCTAGGATGTTTGACATAAACTTTATTTCCAATAAAGTATACGTCATAACCCTTGTTCTGGGGCTGAGACACTGAGAGTAAGTTCATCCCCAAACCCGGTACATGCAGAACATTTGTAGGCCGAATCTCGTTGCTAGATTTTGTTTGAAATATTATGGTACCTCTCCCAACGGGGGTATACTTGGCCTTGTTTCCCATTGTGATTTGGAAATTCATCTGCTCTTCTTGGTAGCTCGAAAAACATTCTCGAACTCTCGTCATATGAGCAGATACTCCACTATCGATATACCAAACTCCTAGAGAGGCCGTGCTTGACACACAAGCGAAATCCTCCTCTAGTCTGGATGCCAGAGCAAATATGTCATGCTCCCTCTATTTCTCTATGTGCTCTGGAGGACCGTGTGGGCCCTTTCGAACTGAATTAACGTCGGATCTATGTTCCATTGCAGAACCTCCCTTTCTGTCTTTTGCCTTTTGCTCTGATACCATGTGAAATTTTCACTTTGAAAATGATGTAATATCCCCAACGGGAAATAGGCAACAATACAAGCATACAACTATATAGAAAAATGCCGGAAACAGAATATAGAGCAAGTACACATAAAATTCCAGAAATGCTAAGCCATTTTATTAATCTGAGAATATAATGAGATACAATGGATAATCAGAATAAATGCACCTATCCTTGCTCAAGGCAAGAAGAATCTCTCAAAAATAGGAATGGCTTCGTTACAGGTAAACCGCATCTCAAGTATGGAAGAAATCGTCGTAAATTAAACATTCAAATGAACTCGGAGCTAGGGTCGATCCCTTGTCTGTACCGGAGCTAAAAATCTACAGATCACCTATACTCGCCGCTCCGGACAAAACCCAGAAACCGTGAAGCAAATGGACCACCTCCGAAAATCAAACGAAACCTCTCAACAAAAACGTCGTAAGCCCAGAACAGCCGCAGATGCTCAAGAAACACGCTCGAGGAAAGGTTCGAATCCACCTGCAAAACCTCCGGATGAAATAGCAATCTCCTCAAGGCTGGAAAACGCTGAAATCACTGCCAAATCACCACCTAATAACGCTCGTCAACAAAGACCGCGTCGGATTCAATCGAAATCACGTTCTCCGTCCTAGATCGCGTTAGCCACTCAAAAGGGCAGCTCCTCTGCAAAACGTCCACCAGAAACCACTGCAAACCACCAACTGGAACTGAAGGAAAAACCTTGCCCGAGCAGGCACTCGAAGTCCCCCGGAGCCAAGGGTGAGATCTCCGACCGGAGACATTCAGTTCGCACTAAACAGTGCTGCAGACCGACTAAACAACCGGCGTGCTGAAGTAGACAGAAGTCTAACTCTCAATATCAATAACATATCCATAATGCCAAATGAAGTGGAAGCCCCTCCTTTTATAGTGCTAAACTCCCTCCAAAACCTTAACTGCGTCCTTCACCCTCCTTGGCCTGCGCAGTTACCCTTGGGTCAGCGTGAGGCCTCCCCTCATACACGTGTGGACCCCCAAGGCCACCCCTTTAAGTTACAACGTCAATCAACTAGGAAAGCACTTTATTTTATAAAGTGAGTTGACCCCCTCTTTCTCACTTTTATTTATTAATTTAACTATAGGCGGCAAAACTATATAAAAAATGAAATATTCCAATTAGCGGTGCTAATTAGGAATATTACAGTCTCCCCCGGCAAAACGTTGCTTGTCCTCAAGCAACTGAAGTGATGGATGCTGGTAAATCTGCTCGCTCTCCCAAGTGGCATCCTCATCCGGCAAAAATTGCTTGTCCTCAAGCAACGCTTGAACAAGCCTACTCTCTAGCTGATGCTCCCCACCAATACTGCAAAATGGGCTTGGGTCCCACTGAAACCTCTCTGCCTCCTGTATCACCCTGATACGAGGGGATATCTCAATGCCAGGATCCCAAACTGGCCTCTCATAATACCAGTCGACCAATAATCCCCCCGGATCCCATTGCCACCATGGCCAATAATCGCCCAAGTCCCACGGCTCGGACTGTGCACTGCCTCTGGCTGTGACTAATGCTCTAAGAGGTGGAGACCACTAATAAGCATCAATGCTCCTGGGCTCCTGCTGCGTTGTACCTGTAGCTGCATATGCTACCCCTCCAACTGCATACCAACTCATCACCTCTCTCCAATCCAAGTCATGACTCAATCCCATGCTGATCCCGCTCCCCTGAAATTGGGAAGGAGTCCTGAAGTAACGACAACTGGTGCCCTCCTGCCGACTGGGATCTGTGACATATACTATGTCCAAGGGCCCCTGCTCCACTATGCTCCCTACGAAGAATACCATACCATCAAGAGGGTACCAACTCATGATCTCCCGCCAGTCCATCTTGGAGGAAGCATCTGATGTAGCAACAACAACTGCATGTGGAATATGCCTGGAAGGTTGTCGCCAACCCGTAATAATCTCCCACTGCCAAACTGTCACATCTACCTCCAACATCTCCAGTGGATATGGATCTGTAGCTGCTGTCACGGTCCTCGGTGTCTGTGCATCTGACTGCTACACCTCAAAGGATGACCCCAATGCTAGCCACATATCCATCATAGGCTCAATGTGGGCACCCATCTGGACCTCACCCAAGGAAATGTCATGCCTGATGTCCATAGTATCCTCCTCTGCTGACTCAGGCTCCATCATGTGCTGCTCTAGCTGAAGCGCCACAAGTGACTCATCACCCAGAGTATCTCCTATACAGTCCCCTAACTGCTGACCCTGCACACTGTAATACGGCTGCAATCTACTGTCATCATGCCTGCATGACTGCTCTTGCTCCACAGAAGCAACCTCAACTGATCCTATGGACTCATATGAAAGAGAGTCCTCACCCTGGCATACAGAAGGAATGCCCTCCTGTTCTACCTCCGCCACCTCATCTGCATAGAATATGCCATCCACCCTCTCAATGAAGTGTCGATACAATGTCTGGAGTCCAGACGCATGCTGGGATGCTACCTCTGCTGAACCCAATATCCTCTGCTCATGCACGATCTCAACATGCCCTGAGGGAAGAATGATGCATGTCTCCCTCATGACCTGCTCCCCAAGCGTAGGCTCAGTGATGACTGATGCACCACCTCTGCAAAGGATCATCTCATCCCCCAACCTGTGGCTGTCAACTAGCACACCAACCCAGTGCCACTGCTGAGAAGTCTCTCGCCTAGTGTACTGAGTGTCATCCAAATATCTTGGGTGAACCTCGCATACCCTGCTGCTCACGCTCAAAGTGCCAAAGATCGAAAACATAATCAACTGTACCTGTGAGTGATGTCGAAGCGAGTCAGGTGTGTGAGTCCCCACAGATACTGCCAAGTATCGCTCCTCTGTCTCTCCATCGATCCTGCGTGAACTACTCCCAAAGGTAAGCCCGAAGTCCCTGTCCATGAGTCTCTTTGGAAGCAATGCTCTAAGACCCTGCCGTGCCGCGCCGTACGCCCTCGCAAGCCACCGGTCATCCATGTACTCCTCAACATGCCACTGCACACTAAGGCATACCCCTGAATACTGCTGGATACCCCATGCTACTGTTGTACCACCCTGTACCGTCTCGTGCCCTGACTGTGTCCAGGAATCTGTCACTCCCCGCGCGCTCTCAATGTGATGTAGGGCACTCCTACTCCACAATGCAGTCCCACACACTACGGTACACCACCATGTAGCTCCATGTCTACCAGTAGTCGACTGATCACTGTTAGAGGCTCCCACACATCCATGGATGTGATGTCCTAGAGCTGTGCCTCTACATATCGGACTACCACCAATCGGTATCGTCATGTCCACCGTCGCATCACTATACCCGCCGACAAATGGATCATCACCGCAAATCCTCCTTGAGGGGTCCGAGAAGTGAATCTCCCTATGGGTCAGTAGTGTTACCACCACTGCTCGGCTCCGCTGCGTCCTCTGTGCCCCACACAAAGGTGAAGAATCCTTGGCCCCACACAAGGTGCCATCTGGTGGCCTGCCAATGCCACCTCCTCCGACAAGCTCCTGCCAAGGTGTGCTGACCACCCCGTGATCCCGTGTATGAATGTCATGCCAAGACAACCTAGGGAGTCTGCCCATAAACTGGTGGGCCACTGGAGTTGACCAAAACTGCACATGCTCTACTACTAGGCCAACTGTACTCTCCAAGACATAGTCAGCCGACCTGCCTGGGAAACAGTAGGTGATCCCACCTGGATCCCAATGCCAATCTGGGGTTCCTGTACTCCCCATGCATAGAAAATCCCGCTGAGCTAAACTCGGATCCATCACTATCTCCATAACCCGCTCCACTGAGTACCAACTCAAAATCTCTCGCCATCCAACCTCAACATGTGGATGCTGTACCCTGTGCAACTCTGATCGTCCCATACCGCTATCCAAGTCAACATATGAGATCTGACTAGGTGGCTCTGCCTCTCTCTCTCCAACGGGAAGAGATGATCCAACAACACTGCTAGTCCCATCCATGCATGCCTGAAGGGGAATGATCTGACGCTCCAACGTGCCCTCTGATTGTACCATCAGGGAATCCAGTCGTTCCCCAATGCGGACCAACTTGGTCGCCGACTTGGCACAAGTCACTCTCATACCCTCCAGCTCCTGGTCCTGCAACAAAATGGCCTCCCGTACTGACGTGGCCTTCCCTCTCAAAACTCGAAGGTCCGTCCGAAGCTGATGATACCGCTGTCTGCGACCATCATCCAATACCTCTGTACCTGCTAGTGCCTCAACGAAGGTGGATGTATCTCCTAACGCCTCACCCATCTGTCGTGTGCTGCTACCACCTGAAGACTCGGACACGACTCTGGTCATCACCTCAATGGATGGCTCTACTGGGGTAGGCTCTACCTTCTCCACTACCACATCAATCGACACGGCCAAGGAGGTCTCCAATGAGAGTGAATCTTGTGTCACACTAGGTGTAACCTCGGACTCCCTGCAATCCTGTGTTCCCTCATCCTCCAAGTGCGAGGTAACCATTTTAATGGTTTCCCTCTCCGATACTCGGTCAAGCTGGAAAGAGGTATCCAACTTGTCCACCCAAGCTTTTTCTGAGCGCCCGGATGACCCGTCAAATGTCGGTAGATGGAATCTGTCCACTGTGCGCTGTAAGCCCCTATCATGTGAGTGCTTGTTCCCTCTGTGAAAGTTGTGAGGTCTACTATCACGCTGGAGCTGAACATAATCTCTGCTAGCTGTGCGGTGGTAGTCTCCACCATGATGATACCGGTGCCCTTGGTGATGATCACGGAGTCTAATGCCATACTGGATCTGGAGATATTTTCTGAATGAGAGAGCCTTCATGAACTCCTGCCCGTATGCCTGGTACTCTGCAAAATAGTCACCCATGTGGCGCGGCTCCGGCTCTCGCTGTGCTGCTGCCCCTATGTCTTCATCCAGGAAAGTGGGCATGGTAGGACGTGTGGGTGTATGTGATGCCATATGCTGAGTGGCAACATGCTCCGGCAAATGGTGGGATGTGTACGATCCCTCATCAATCTGAAAACCCCTTGGGGTTTCCCGCTGCCTAACTGCTAGCGCAGCGAGTCTCTGTGACACATCCTGTATGTGTTGGAGGAGCGTTTCTCTAAATCTCCTCTCATCATCATCAACTGCCATCGGCTCTTTCTACTATGTGTCTACAAGCTCCTCAGAAATTGCACGGCTGCTGCAAAACCCAGTGTGGAAAAAATCCCGATTTTATCCCGACTTTTTTAAAAAATCCCGATTTTTTGCAGGCGCCGATAAAATCCCCCGATTTTTACCTGATTTTTTGAAAGTTGAAAAAGTCGGGATTTAATCGTTATAATCCCGACTTTTTGCCGACTTTTTCCAAAAAATCGTGAGGGAGGTAATTTTTTTAATAATTTTTAATTTTTTTTTGAAAAAATCAGGATTTTTTCCAAGAAGTCGGGATTTTTTCAAAATATGAATATTTTTGTATTTTTTTAGTTTTGTCGATTTTTTGCCGATTTTTTCGAAAAAATCTCGACTTTGCCGATTTAATCCCGACTTGAAGCCCTGCCGATTTAATCCCGACTCCGACTTTTTCCACATTGGCAAAACCATACTGCTGCTTAACTTCGAACCCCGATTTACCCACTGAAAACTACTCAGAAAATTCTAGGAATTTGGGAAGCTGATCCTTGCCCAAAACCCAGAAAAACCTAGAAAACGTTTCTCCTAATTCCAAACTTCAAAATTTGACCCTTTATATTTTGGCCCTTTTTCCAATTGCGTTTTTGGTACTGCAACTGCTATTGCTCTGTATGATCTCTTTCCCAATGTCATAGACCACAGGCTGAGCCAGAATTATGCTCTGATACCACTGTAATATCCCCAACGGGAAATAGGCAACAATACAAGCATACAACTATATAGAAAAATGCCGGAAACAGAATATAGAGCAAGTACACATAAAAATTTGCAGCGTTGCCATTTATTAATCGAGAATATAATGAGATACAATGGATAATCGTAATGAGTGCACCTATCCTTGCCCTAGGCAAGTGGAGACCCTCTCAGAATAAAGAATGGCTGCAATAGGGACATCGTCCTAGCTGGCTGAAGAAACTGCTATGGAAAACTGCTGCTGCAATGCACTGGAACTAGGGGCTGATCCCCTTTCCGGAATGAGCTAAAAATCTACAGATCACCTATACTCGCTGCTCCGGACAAAACCCCGTGAAAACCAAATGCAAACGGACCACCTCACGAAAATCACGGCTCTCCTCCCTACAAAAACAGCCTGTGCTCTCCGCGAGCAGTGGCTTTCCGAAGAAACACGGCGGGAAGGGGCCTCGGATCCTCCCGCAAAACCTCGGCTGACCCAACGGCCAACCTCCTCAAGGCCGAAAAACGGCGAAACCACCTGCCAAATCACCACACAACAATGCTGCTCAACAAAGGCGGCGTGTCCTCCATGCCGAAACTGGCGTCCTCTCTCACCGGGATCGCGCAAAGTCCTCCAAGAGACCCAACTCCTTTGCAACGCTCCACCCAAAAAATCCATCGCAAATCATCAGTCGAAAGTCGAAGGAAAAACCTTGCTCGGCCGGAGCACTCGAAGTCGCCCGGCTACGGGTGAGATCTCCGATCTGAGACACTCGCTCGCACTAAACGATGTCGCGCACCGATTAAACAACCGGCGGTCTTTGAAGTGAGACGCAGTCTGGCTCTCGATATCAATAACATATCAATCTCATACCAAATGGAGTGAAACCCCCACCTTTTATAGTGCTAGCTCCTCAAACCCTAAGCTGCGTCCTTGAGTTCCTCCTATGCCTCACGCCGACTCTACCTCCTAGAGTCTACGTGAGGCCTCTCTCATGTAAAGTGTGGACCCCAAGGCTTCCCTTTAAGTTACAATGTTACTCTACTAGGAAGCACTTTATTTTGGCTGAAAGTGAGTTGACCCCCTCTTTCTCACTTTTATTTATTAATTTAATTATAGGCGGCAAAACTATATAAAAATGAAATATTCCAATTAGCGGTGCTACTGGGAATATTACAATCACCTCCATTTTGTTTGGTGGGAACCTCTTGCTCTCGTCTCTTTCCAACCTCATCGGGATGGACATTTTCAAGTGTCTTTGTCGACCATTTTGGAGAACCTTTTACGAGATGGCCCAGTGCGCTCGAGTTGAGCGTGTGTTGGGCCGAACCAAGACTTAGTCTCCCAATTGCGTCAATCACATCACTCAAAGTGTCATCCGTGTCTGGAGCTTCATGTGGGGGGGAGAGAGTGCTTTAAAAGAAAATTCCACGATTGATCTAGTATAGGAATCCTGTTAATTTTGGGCAACTAGGTCAAATTCCATGTTGCACTACTCATATGACGATGGTCATATTTTTGTTGGATTCTTTTTTCGGAGAGGTGCAAGATTGATCTAAAAATCATCTTGATCGGATAGAGCGAGAACATTTATTTTGAATTTATTTTCCACATGTGCAAGGTCGACCAGATTTGTCCCACATGTCTAATAGATGTGTTACACACCCTCATTGATGGATATAAATTGGAGAGACTTGGAGGTTATTTTTCTCATCAACTCATCACACATTCTATCATTGTGATTTGATTGGTTCGATAGCCTTTGGAGGCATTTTTTCCCCCTCACACGTGTGGAGCGAAGTCTGTTGTTTTCTACGTTGATTTGTTTAGGGGCTTTTTTGCTGCAACGTTGGCCGGCGTTGATCGTGGTCAACCCTTGTTCGTTTGACCCCGATCTTATGCGAGAAAATCAGATTTTAGGAGGCCGTACGGTTGGGCACTAAAATCAAGGAATTTTGGGTTGTTTGACCCGAACCCCTAGTTTGATGCGTTGACTTTTCAGTCTGTCCCGGTTTGACTTGCGTTGACTTGTGATGAGGGGTTTGTCTTTGAGGGTTGTGGGTGTGACACATGAAGTGATGGTTGACCGAGAAAGACTTTGTCTGGGTTGAAGCATCCTGGCGACCACTAACGCAACAATATCTCGATATCTGGACAAGAGGAATTGTAAATCTGATCTATATTTGGCTTGCCTTCTATTGATCTATTACTCGTGTTCTATCAACATTTTACTTTCATGTTTATGTGATTGCTATTTTGTATCGGGACCTAAGAAAGATTGAAGTAAAAGTGCATCAAGCATAGAACACCATTATTATCTAAATTTAACAAATCCCCCCTTCAAGATGTGGAATCTAATTATCAAATTCTTGAAAATGACTTTGCATGCCCGAATCTATCCAAGCGATCATGTTGCCGCTCAACAACATTGTTAGTCTTGGAAGATTCAAGAAATATGACATCTCTAGATACTACAAACTTCTTATTAACTTCATCATAGAGACGGTATGCTTTGGAGGTATTTGAATACCCCAAGAAGATACACTCACGACTCCTTTCACGAAGTTTGTTTCTTTGTTCCTTAGGTATCAAGGCATAACGAGTGGAACCAAACACCCCTGAGATGCTTTACTGAAAGGAATGCGAGCGATGCCACAATTCATAAGAGTCTTGTTTCTAATTGCATTAGAAGCACACCTATTCTTTATTCTTTATATACACATCAATTTTACATTCTTGAGAAACATCATGGAATGTACCATATCTAAAATTGTCATGTTCATTCTTTTAGTTACACCATTCCGTTGGGGATTGTAAGGCACGCTTGTTTGATGTTTGATCCCATGTTGGCGAAGATAGTCTTCAAATTCATTTTAAGTGTATTCTTTTCCATTATCGGTGTGAATAGAGCCAATATGAGTTTGTGCATCATTTTCAATCCATGCATGAAAATTCTTGAATGTTTGAAAGCATCGAGATTTGTTCTTCAATACGTAAACCCAACACATTCTCGGTGTAGTCATCAATAAATGTCATCATATATTTATTGTCATTTGCGAAGGAACATGCATGGGGCCACATAAATCGAATGAATAATTTCAAGTTTTCTATGTGCTCTAGAATGTGAATAATGAAAAGACTATTTGCTATGCTTTCCTAGAATACAAAGAATCACATTGCTTAAGTTTCCTAGGAATTGTAAGAAAACCGGTAACACCATTTTTCTTCAACGATCGAAAGGTCATCATAGTTCAAGTGTCCAAATCTAGCATGCCATAAAAGACTTGATGGGAATGTACCTTCATCATAGTGAGAATTGAATGCAAAGTTTTGTGCACGAGAGAGCAGGTATCTTGCAACTTTAGAAGTATTTCTTCTTCTATCCGTGTCATGACAAATGAAAGATGCGATGCTTTTCGACCTCAACCTTGCCATCAAACATATGAATGGAGTGTCCTTGTGCGGCAGATGTGGACCAAAGACAACAAGTTTCTCCTCAACTTTGGGAGGTATAGAACCTCATGTAGAAGAAATCACGAAATTTGGAAGACCGAGTTAGTTTAAGCCTTTATTGTGCCAAGCCACATGGCTTGAGTTTTGGTTTGTCTCCAAAGTATATTGCTCCAACAACCTTGTCGGTAAATTCTTGAAAAAATCTTTTCTAAAATTCTTGTGGCATGTTGCTCTTGAATCAAGCAACCAATCATTTTCCCAAGAAGCCAGTGAAGCATTAAACAAGTCTTCGACTACTCCAATATTACAATGTGCCACAACATAATGAGAGATTCAAGTGTTTTACATTTCTCTTTGTCATGAGTTTTACCTTTTGCTTCATTTCTTTCTTGCTCAATTCTCTCCCAAGGCAACTTACATGTGGATGCATCATGTCCATCTCTATTGCAGCGTGTGCAATGAAGATCAGATTTTCTCTTGAAATTGTACGCACTACCTGCGAAATTTCTTCTTCGTCTTCCTCTTTGACCAACTCTTCCTATAGAAGAACCTTGTGAATGCATTATAAAAAAAAAGTCTATGTTCTTTTAATTTCCAAAATTATTGAAACAATACTTTTGCCTTCTTACAAAACTTTTTTAAAATCCTTATTACCAACTTCACTCTTCACTATAAAAAATTTAATGTGAACATATAAGCCACCACTCATCAACTATAATATATATATATATATAATGTATGTCATGGATGTAGAAATTTTAGCCCAACCCCGGTTTTCGGTTTCTCCTTATTACTCCCATGTAGTTAAATGCCCATTCCCATAACCATTCATTCAACAAGCTGGAAATAATAAATATTAGTTGAAAACACAAATTCAGAAATTTCACGGTCGTCTGAAAAATGCTCGAAATAAACATAGAAAATATATCAAACACATACAAAGAAAATGACACGCTGATTTTTGGTCAACATGACCTTGGAAAAACCCCCTACAACTCGGGAGAAAGCTAGTTTGAAAGCTCTTCTTTATTTCTAAATATTGCTTTTACGGAGAAATGAAAAGTACGATAAAAATTCCAGCAAACCGGTATTTTTACTTATCTCGAAAAATACGTGCACAAACTGCGCCTCGATTTTCATGCCAAATACATACGAAATGTACAGACAGAAAGTACAACCTGCAATGTTGTACGGACAATGCGAAAACGAGTGTCGGAACAGTCTGTATGACCTCCCTCGAAAAGCGTGTACTCATGGCCCCTCGAAAAACATGATGCGGCGTCGATGTATGGACTTCGATTTGCATGCTATCGAGCTGCTATCGAATTCCGAAAACAAAATTGTTTTGTTGTTGTATGGATCTCAAAATCTATGCTACATTAAATGTTGTTTTCACCTTGAAATTCATGCCACTTGCTTTGAACGTGCGTGCTAGCGTAGCATGCGAGTTCGCTAAAATCTAATTTGCCTTAGTATGCATGCCAAGAGTACCTGTTCTTCCTCCTTCTACGTCGAAATATCTCCTTGCTTTCTTCTCCTCCTCTCAATCTGCTCATGAAAGAAGTGAATGACCTTTTCCTTCTTTTCCTCCTTTAACCTAACCCTAAGTGACTTTGCGAATCCCTAAATCCAATGGTGAGATAGCTTTAGATCTGAGGCTGAGATTAAATGTGCATTTAAATCTCACTTTCTATTTTTTAATTCACCCTACTCTAATAAAGACCCTCTTAGTCATTTATTTCAAAAGTCTCTTTTCACTTTCTAATTTCACATTGACTTTATTAAAGTCACTTTAAGAATTAGACTTAGTAACTTTATCATAAAGTCACTTTTAAATTAGATTTGACTTTTACAGACTTGTAAAGTCACTTTAGGAGAAAAAGTTAAATTCTTTTGGACACTTTTCCTAGGCCAAAGATCAAAGCCTTGGGGAACCACTTGTACTCCGGTACCCACATTTCAACACTCCTCTCTTGCAGTAAAGTGTTCCTCACCACACCATCTTGTCCTCGAAGTAGACATGCTTGCCTCCGTGGTAAGGCTTTGGTGAATATATCTACTACTCGTCATACGTAGGAATATACTCAAGCTTCACGCCTCCCTTCGAACATAGTCTCTCGATGAAATGATATCGATCTCGATATGCTTTGACTTGTCATGAAATCTTCGGATTCTCTCGTTGGTTTAATGCAACTGCGATTATCACAATAAATCACTCGAAGGTCTCAACGACTGACCAAATAAGCCAAACAACATCTTGCGAAGCCATGTGGCCTCACAACTAGCTAGATTGGGCTACCATGTACTTCTGTTCCACGTGAACTCAATGCTACTCCTCTGTTGCTTTCGGCTAAACCACGACACAACTGCCGAACCCAACCCAAAACAACACCTTGAAGTGCTCTTCCTATCGGAAGCACAACTTGCCCAATCGAGAATCAATGTACCCTTGCCAATCTCACTCCATCTCCCCTGTCTATAATCCGAGACCAAAATCACTGTCCCACCTAAGTACCGCAAAATGTGTTTTGCAACAACCTAGTGCATCATCCTGCTCACACATGAAGCGGGTTCATCGTGTTGATTGTAAAACATATATCTGCTCTAGTGTTGACCAAATACATCAAGGAACCAATCAGGTTTGTATATACAATGTGGGATCCACCAACTTGGAATCGAAGCGTGAAGCTTCTTCCGATTAGTGATCATAGGTGTCGGCATGGGTCTAAGCAATCCTCCATGTGGAATGCGCACAAGGATGTCCGTTAACGCTTGCCGCCTACACCTACCTGGAGCTAGTGGGAAAAGCCTTCGACCGCGGTGTGGTTGGTGGCAAGGAACTTAGAGAAGGTACAGCCACCTATTCCCAACTCTCTGCGTTTGGGTCTATCTCCTAGGTTAGCTAAGTGTGGTCCCTAAAGGAAAACTAAGCTAAAGATGTGAGATTTCTAGGAGAATTGGTTAGAAGGAATTACCTATCAAAGATGACTTGATTTCCAATATGTAAACAAGCATATAAGTATATGAGCAATATTCAATGACGTGTTCAAAATATAGACCATGTCTTTAGAAGTAGATAACAAATGCTTGCTCAAAAATATAAAAAATCGAGATATAATGACAAAGAGTAATCACAAAGGAAGTGTGTTAGACCAAGATCACAATATGCAATTAAATTTGCAACATCAACAATGGTATTCTGCCAATGAAACTGCAGACATATCAATTATCCATAAGCATAATGATCATTAAAATGACAACATGCACGAAATTGTATGTAGAAGCAAATTTCCAAGTACCATAGAATTAAACTTGTTGAAAAATTTAAGGAATTTAAAAAATGCTTGCATCAAAGTGCTTCTTGAGATAATATTTGCACGTGAATCTTTTAAAACGTCAAGATAGCAAAAGAAAATTTGGGAACTTTGCAAGTAAAATGTGATGAGATAGTGCTCTTGGTTTATTTTTATTAATTAGTTCTAAAGCAATGTTACAATTGAACTCCTGTGTCCCAGAGACCTCACCCTCGCCTCGAAATTCGGATCTCACAATGAGGAGTCCATGGGGGTGGAGCCTACGTCTATACAACCAACTTAAGTTGGAGGTTAATTTTTAGAGACGCGAGTCTGTGCATGCAAAGTGAAATGCCCAAATTTGATATGGAAATGAGTTTGCAAGTGTCGTGGTAAAAAAATGGAGATGATTCAATTAAAATATGCCTCATAGGTTAGAACAATAACTCAAGTTGCCACAAATTGAAATGCTATGCTTCTTTACTTGTAGTATGTTGTGAAACTTATCCAAATGAGGTGTAGATCACAAAAACATAAGTAAGTGATGGCAAATGAGATTGCAATTTAGGAAATTTAAATGACTATGTGATCTAAGCACTACACGCAAATGAACATATGAGTTATTCACATGCAACTAGACTAGATTAGCATCTGAAATGATGAATGCGAGTGATTTAGTTTGAGAAAATTAAAAGAAAAACTAAGCAAAGAGAAAGCTACCCACTCAAGAAGATTTCACTCCTCTAAATGAGTAGGTGAGATACCATGGGAAAAACTTCCCAAGCTCCCTCAAGAACGTATGCTTAGCTCTTTGTACACGAAAATGAGAGGCCCTCTTATAGAAATGAGGGGATTGGGAAGAGCTTACAATAAATGCGCTTTTAAATTTGCTCTTTCCCAAAGTTACAAGTGTAAGATTTTAAAAAAATTACTTGTGAAATGTTTACAAAGCAAAGGCTTAAAGCCTTGAGGTGAATGGCGGTTACAATCCCTCGAAAGGAATGAGAGGCTTTAGAAGAGAGTGGTGAAGTAAGAAGGCGGAACTTGGATTTGAGGTTCCAAACGGAAGAGTGTTCCTTTAGCCTAAGCTTTGGCTCCCTTTCTTCAAAACTTAGATTGCTGCAAGCACACCCACGGACAAACAAGCAAGCAGAGTTAGCATGCAAAAGAAATATCGGCTGAAATATGTGAGAGGAAATCACATGCATGCGAAGGAAAAGTTAGAAACTCAATGCAAGTATAAAATACACTTTGTGTTACAAATTCCCTCAACTAAGAACGGCCTGAAAAAAGTTGATTTAGTGAGTGAGAATTAGGATTTAAACCCAATAACTTAGCCTCAAAATGCTAGATAAAATAGATCACGCGCTCTAAATGAGAGAAGAAATATATGAATTTTTTTAGAGATGGAATAGGAAGCAAAAGGCTCATGAAAAACCCCTTTTAAATAAATCTCTTTGATGTCTTATGAGATGTTGGCTGGAACAACCTGTGAGACCTCTCGATATCCTTGGAAGCTGACTTATCCCAACCGAAGAAGTCTTCACACTCCAATGGACTTTGGCAACTGTCTCTTTGAACACACAAATTTCTGCAAACCAATTGTTAGTGCAAAAGAAACTTGGCATATAGCAGGCCACGTTGAGCTGGTCATTTTGTATCGAAAATAACAAGCTACGTAACGAGAGCGCAAAACATACCAAGTCCAAAGGAGATCCGAGACAGCTACTAAATCTCCCCTCTCCTAGACAATAGTGCCTTCGAGGGCAAATGCAAAGAAAAAACAACTAGATTGCGATAAATAACAATATCAAATGAAACAAGTATAATCTCTCATCAACCAAAGAATGCACCACAAGAGAAGCTAGTAACCCCAAGAGACTTTTCTTTATTCAGTCTCAACAACAATTTCGGCATAATAACAGCCAAGCATAAGCTTTCAAAATCCACCGTTACAATGAGAGCCCAAGGCTCATTTAAATAGAACTATGGGAGCAAATCCCAATGAAAAAATCAAATGACAAGTGTAGCGATAGGAGATAATCCCAATGTAAAACGAATTTGCACAAGTGGCATAAGAGCCGTCCAAGTGGAACCAATTGTCAGTAGGTGAGTGGCTTGTGAATCGTCTTGTAGGTGAGCTTTCCAAAATGGGCGACAGTACACTTCTAGTCGCTGTGCATATTTGGCAACTCACAAAACTCTTCCACGAAAGCCGATCCTTAAGCGTCGCTGTATTTACGCGTGATTTTCCAAAATGCTACCACTTGAGGATCAACGTGCTAATCAAACTGCGGACACGTGGACTTAAGCTGAAGTGTATGGGAGACACAACTCCCTCAAAACTTCGTGTCTCTGATACGCCACCACGGGCGGCGTATATCCTTAGGCCAGGGTCCACGCTGATATCCCCTTGAAGTTGGTCCTACGCGGTACCGTCGTGAACTCCCACTTAAATTAACGCCGTCCCATGAACCCACGAGTTCTGAAAAAAGTGTAGATTTTTCCATGCAAGCTACTGTGGATGAGGCGATAATAAGTTGAGATAAGTGGAGTTTAATTCCCACACGTAAGATCGCTTTCTTCAATTCTCACGTGAAATCCGGTTCCAATCGTCGTTTCTTGAAGTGTTGGATCTGCGCGTTACCGAGTGGGCCAGCTGTGTAATGTGATTGGCATGTGCGTATCTCCCTTTGAATGACTTATGCGTGGACAAAAAATGTGAGTGGAGCCATTCCCTCACTTATTTTATTAAAGTTCCAACTTTAATATCCATCACAATGTATTAAATCATTGATCCAACCGTTTACCACACGTAATATCTCAATATTGCCTTGCTGACTTTATGTTTGACTTGGCCCATCAACCTTCTGCGTAAGGCGCTCGCCATGTCACACCTGTCCCCCATTAACTTTTAATGTGCCTTTCCTTTTATTTTCAACATGCTTAAATTAAATTTAAAGTGAATATTTTGCCATACGTAGCATTTCATTCAACCAACATGATAGTCTTGACATGGTTTTGAAATGCTTTCGTCTTTGACCACTGTCGCACCTTTATGTGGTGGGCCCCACATTGCTGCTACATCACCCTTGACTTCTCCTCTTAATTCCCATGTCAAATTTTGACTTATTCGACTTTGAAAATTTTCTCCAATTTTCCAATTATTAATTTTTTTTGAATTTTTTCTCATTTTTTCCATGACATGGGGAAAATCGGCTTTTGAGGGACCATGAAAGTCATTTTTTGACCCTCAAAATCAGGTCCTAGGATAATGCGGGTCTGCGAGGATGAATTTAAGAAGCACAGTCACACGCCCCGGAAGTTTCGAGGCTCACTTATTTTGTCATTACTTGAAAATAATTAAAAAATCATTTTGCGGGGAAATTTTTAATTATTAAAAAAAAATCTACTTAGACCTAGTCAAATTCCGCGAAATTTCGAGAGATGACCTAGCATGGTAATATACATTGACTCTGAACACTAAGATGTGTTAGGGGCTCAGCAATAGTCACCCTAGGCTTTGGGGTGATGCGATGAGTGAAAAAACCTGAAAATTATTCGCCGCTAAAAAGAAGAATAATTAGCAAGTAAAAAAAACACTCCAAGGTGTGCTCGCTGGCGATCGAGTCCCAACATCCTAGGCTGTTACATGGCTTTGTTCATCATGCTAGTGACATTTATACAATATCCCCTTGTGCGGAATACGAAGGCCCCGAAGAAGATGATGAAAGAAGACGTAGAGTTTAAAAACTGCGGTGAACATGATGATATGCGATGGGTACAAATGTCTTACGGATTTCATCCTTGGGCATGGAGTCTTCTCCTTGTCATCAAGTGCCACTCCGGTGGTCAACAATGTCTGATATACTTCCCACAATGTTCCCGGGAAGAAATGCCCCCTCCTCTGTCACAACTCCAAACCCAAAAAGTAATGAATCAAACCAATGTCCTTCATCTCGAACTCCCGAGAAGCAAGATCTCTCTTGCGAGCTCTCTATGAGTCTCTCTACACCCGTAATGCAGCAAGTCATCCACATACGACACCGAGAATGAGAGGCTCCTCTACCTATCACAAATAAAGTATAGGTTCGGATCACAGCATCACTCTTTGTGGAAACCCATCTCCTTGGCGAGTACGTATCAATCTTGGAGTACCAAGCTTTGGGAGCTTGCTTCGCCATAGAGGGCCTTCTTTCGTGATACTTGCACACATGGGACTCCCTTCCCATGCACCTCGGAAACGCCACCAGCGTACTCAATGTACACCTCCTCCTGTGTATGTGAAGCCATTGAGAAATGCGGTCTTCACATCCATCTAGTGGATCTTCCAACCCATCTCTCCTGTTATCGATATAATGGAGCGAATGGAAGTATATCGAGCCATGGGAGCGAAGGTCTCCTCATAGTCAACTCACACGCCAATTGGGGAGAACCCTCTAGCCACAAACCTTGCCTTGAACTTTTTCGATGCTACCATACGTAGCGTGCTTTTATCTTGTAAAGCTATCTGGAAGTAACCACGGTTGGGCCTCGGGCCTCGGCACCACCTCGAGCATCATTCTTCATGATAGAAAAATACTCCTCTTGCATGGCCTCTCTCCGGACTGCTTTGGCTAGGCTGCCTCCTCATGGCTAGAAGCGCTCGAGTCGACGATGTTGGCAACCATTGCCATATAGCCTCCTGAGAACCTCTCGAGGGTGGTTTGCTCTCTCTGCGACCGGTCTCTTCGGCCCAACAACGAGATGTGGCCTCTCTCGAGGTGTCCTGAAGCCACTTGGGCTTCCTCTTCCACAGAGCACGGTTCTCCCACGGAGAGTGAAACTCCTCATCCTCATCAGAAGCACCGAACTTCTGAGATTTGTGTCTGTTGTCCTCCTACGAACACATGCACAGACCTTTGATGCTAGTACTTGTGTGAGACTGTGCATCGAGTGGACTACCTAATGATTTGTCCATCGGTGGTACGCTGCTGTCTTTGCGCGAAGCACCACTTTCGACTGCAGAGCCACTACTCGACGATGGACGACGACACGTAATCGATGTACCTCACGATCCACATGCCCAACGGATCCCACCGCGTAGCGACTCGGAAATTTGCTCACGAGGGTGCGGCCGGTCGGATGCTCTAACTCCGTGACCTCCAGAAAGATGCTGTCCTCCTCGAAATTCACATCCGCACGACAATAACTCTCCTACTGTAGCAGGGAATATAAATCCGAAAGGCTTTCGAGGAGTCTCATTGTGGCCTACAAAAGATACCTTTCTGTGCATTGGGCTCTGGCTCGATTACTCTTCTCCTTGGTGCATACAGGAGTATGCAATACACCCAAAGATACGAGAGTGACCAACATCGAGCTTCTTCCCGAAAAGCCTCCTCCGAGGAGTCACATGCCCCAAGGCACAATGTGGACTCCTCGTGCGCAAATACACAACGGTGTTGCGGGCCTGCGCCCACAAAAACAATGGTAACCACGATCATGTAGCATGGCTTTGGCGGCAACGATGGATACGATGTTCTTCCTCTGCGCAACCTCGTTAACAACGTTGTAAGGAACGTCAACTCCCCTCTGATGCTTGCACTCCCGCACAATAATCAACAAACTCACCAAGGGTATACTCCCCTCCATTGTCCGAGTACGAGGACTTGATCTTCGACACGTGCGAGTTTCCAAAAGAGCTGCGGAACTCCTGAAACCGCTTGAAGACTCTTGGTCTTCAAGAAATAAATCAGGTCTTTACGGAGTGATCACTAATGAATAGTACATAGTACTCATATCCACTCAAGGAAACATGAGACATCCGACCGCTCCGTCTAGATGAATCAAAGTCAAGAATCCAATGGATTTGTCATCCTTGTTGAGGAAAAAGGGGGATTTGGCATACTTCCCCATAGCACATCCTCTCGCATGTATCAATGTGTTCGAGCGGGAAATCGAGCACACTTGTAGTGATCTCTTGCAATGTCCTCAAGGCCCCATGATACATGTGCCCCCATTCTACGGTGCCAAATCTCGCACAACTCGAGCGCTAGCTTTTCGTGTCGGTACTACTACTCAATGCCAAAAGGGGCTGAAACACAAACTTGTACACCTTTGCATGGCGTACACCAATCACTCTACCAATCGTTGGAGCGCCCCCAGGATATATAGCACCTCGTCCTCTCTTGAACAATACCTCATACCTTCGTCCTCCAATGCCGAGATGGATATCAAAGGGTTCTTCTTCATCCCGGCACATATAGAACATCGACACTTTCAAGGGAGGTTTGGGTTCCCTATCAAATGTCAATGTCCCCACACCCAATCGCTCTAACAATGTTGTCGTCTCCGAGTACTACTTCTATATCGGTGCCACTCTGCGAAAGCTTTGAGAAGTACTCACCGGACTCGTCATATGACGTAAAGCCCCACTCTCAACATACCACATACCCGAAGATGCTCCGCTAGTGGAGGGAAATGCACCTCCCTCTCAACCTCGCGTGGCAGGTGATCCTGCACTAGTGGACTCACAATCAATGAACCCAAACTCCTGTCAAAAGCTCTCACCGAAAAAGTCCTCTATCTCTGTTGATTCTCGCCATGGTGTTGTTCTTTCCCTTCTTCTTCTTCTCTAGACACAATTGCACATGTCCCATCTTCCGACAATTTCCAACACTTCACCTTGGAATAGTCCTTTTGTGTGTTATCCTGTTTACCTTTACCTTTGTCTTTGCCCCCACCATTGCTTGTGGAAGCCTGCTTCTTCCCTTTGCCTTTCTTGCGTCCTGCCAATAGTGCTACATCTTCATCCTGCTCAACTGGCTTGGCTGCCCCAAGCTGACCTCTCCGGATCTCTGTCTGAATGCAATCATCCCAAAACCTCTCCCATGTGGGAAGGGTCTCACATGCGCAAACCCCATCAGCAAAGTTCATCCATGAACTGGGGAGGCCATTCACTGCAATCCGCACCAACTCAGTGGGTGGAATGGCCTCTCCAATCGCTGCCAACTCATCTCTCACATTAGTAATCTTTGTGAGATATCCAGCTGCACTATCATTCTTACCCATCTTAATGTTCTTCAGCTTCTCCTTCAGGACCATTTTCCGGTTTTCATTGGTACTCTGGTAGAAGTTGGTCAATGCTGTCCACATCTCATGAGCATTTCTCTTTCCTCTCACATGAGGAATGCAATGGTCTTTGATTCCGTCTAGAATCAGTCTCTTACCCTTGTTCTTTTTATTATATGCTGCCAACTGAGTAGCATCAGTAGGCACATTTACAGGGTTCTGTGCGGTATGCACCATTATGTCCCAGACTTCCGCCTCCTCAAAGATACTCTGCATTCTCTCCTTCCAAACACTGTAATTGGTATGCCCATCCAACCTATCCTCCACCCTCAATCCCAATGACATCCTGCTGTCCTAAAACTGAAAAATAGCACTGCTGTAGTAAAGATAAAAATTCTGTTTGTGAAAAAATCAGCTTGCTGGAATTTTCTGAGTGAAAAATCAGCAGGCTGTATTTTTCTCCTTGTTGTCCCAAACTGCACTTTCAGCACTCAAGCTTTGATACCATGTCGAAATTTCCTGTTTCCCACCCCGGTTTTCAGTTTCACCTTATTTCTCCAAATAGTTAAATGCCCTTTCCCATATCCTTACATTCAACAAACTGGAAAATAAATTTTTGCTGAAAACACAAATTCTGGAAAATTTACAGAATGCTGGAAAATGCAGAAATAAAAATCAGCAAGCTTAAAACAGTCATTCACACATTTTAACACAGATATTTTTGGTCAACGTGACCCTGGAAAAACCCCCTACAACTCTTGGGGAAAATCAGTTTGAGAGCTCCTTATTTCTGAAAAATGCTTTTTACAGTGAGAGAAATATTCAGAAAAATCAGCAAGTAAACTTTTACAACTTATCTCGTTTTCCGTGCTTAACCACCGCCTCGGAAAATGTGCAAACAGTAAAACTAAACCATCAATAAATGCTATGCGTATTTCCTTGAAAAATGTGCCCAGAAATTACAGCATTAATTTCTGCGTACGGCCTCCTCTTTTTGCGTGCAGAACAACAATAAATGTTGTTGTACGGCCTCCTTGGAATGCGTGCAGCTGTATTAAATGTTGTTGTACGGAAATTTGCCTCGATTTTTGTGCCAGCAATCAGCTACAGGCTGTACGGCCTGCCTAGAAAAGCGCGCAGCAAAAAACAGCAACCTCTCCCTCGAACTCTGTGCCCAAAAAATGGTACGGCTGCCTAGGAAAACATGCCACAAGCCGCTGTACGAATTCTGCCTTGGAAATCGTGCCAAATCTGCCTTGAACTGTGTGCAAACTCTGCTATACAAACTTGCTGAAATACTGCCTTGGAATGTGTGCCAAGCCGTTGCCTCCTTCTCCTCATTGCTCAGAAATCTCCCTTGCTCTCTTGCTCTCATTCTCCCAATCTGCTCATGAAAGAATGAATGATCTTTTCCTCCTTTTCCTCCTTTAACCTAACCCTAAGTGACTTTTGGGGAATCCCTAAATCCAATGGCTGAAATAGATTGAGATCTAGGGCTGAGATTAAATGCTCATTTAAATCTCACTTTCTATTTTTAATTCACCCCACTTTAATAAAGACCCACTTAGTCTTTTATTTCCAAAGTCACTTTTTCCTTTCTAATTTTATATTGACTTTATTAAAGTCACTTTAAAATTAGACTTTAGTAACTTTATCACTTAAAGTCACTTTTAAATTAGATTTGACTTTATAACTTTATAAAGTCACTTTAGTAACTTTATCATTTAAAGTCACTTTTAAATTAGATTTGACTTTATAACTTTATAAAGTCACTTTAGGAGAAAAATTAAATTCTTTTGGACACTTTTCCCTAGGCCAAAGATCAAAGCCTTAGGGAACCACCTGTCCTCTGGTACCAAATTTCAACACAAGGAAGATAAGGTTTGCAGCTAACCTGAAGTATTCTTTCAGCCTTATGGCCCTCTACCCAAGGAGATATGTCTGCGGCCTACCTGTCCCACACTTGGAAGAATTGTGGCTTGCTTTATGGAGGAAGACCACACTTGAATCACATCAAAATGCAGCCCAAGAACACCTTATGCCTACGGCCTTAACTTTGTTGATTTTTGTAGCATCCGGAAGTGTTCCAAGTCTCAAACTTTGCAGGAAGGCTTGGACAACAACATTCCAAAGAATCCAAAAACTGTTTGTGGAAATTCCACTCGATTCAAGACTTATTAAAATAATTAATTATTTTAATGGAGACCCTAAGTCCAAACTTAGGGTAAGGAAATAATTAAAGGGAATTAATAAGTCAAAGTGTGAATCTTCTAGAAAACATGGATCAAGTCAAGATTTAATCTTAGCCATTGATTAATCTTTTAATCTGGGATGTTGGTTCTCCAACAGGAAGACTATAAAAGAAGGCTTGAGGGTCATTTGGAAAATAAGTCGAGCACACACTCAGTACCCGAAGGAGATCCATTCTGGTGTAGAATTCAATTTCAGTGGGAGAGTTGCAAGGCGAGAAGAGTTGCAAAAGCAGGAGGAGGTCAGGGGTGATCGAGATCAGGGTTGGAGAGCAACAGAGGGTCACTGAAGGTAGCTTGAGGCTACAGCGCGGAGACCCCACGCAGTCTCCACACAGATTCACGCATTCCATCGTTGGGACTGTGCAGAGAATCACGCAGACTGACACAGAGGCTTGCAGGGGTTGTTCTGGGTATCAGAAATTTGTCCGAGTAATTGGGTATTCAATCTCAGGTGGTTTAGAATTTATCTGCCAAATATTTTCCCTATAAAGATATAATTTGTTGAAGAATTAATAAAACCCTCATTTGTTGCACTGGTTTTCCCACATTGGGTTATGTGCCAGGGTTGGGGATGAATCTACTCTCAGTGTCACAACTTCAAAATCGAGGATATGACATCTACTTTATTGGCAATAGAGTCTATGTCAAGCACCCCAGTTGCAAGAAGAAGGCACAAATCAGGGTAAGAAGAAACAAGTTGTACAAGCTGCAGCTTGATTCCCCAATGGCACTAGTTGGCAGCACAAATGAAACGGATCTGAATGAGCTATGGCATAGAAGAATGGGGCACTTGCATCATGGGGCCTTGAGAACTCTCCAGAAGACTGTCACAGGTGTTCCAGAGTTGAGCACCAAGCGGGATGATGTCTGCAAGGGGTGTGTATTGGGGAAATATGCCAAGGCAGCATATCAGAGAAGCAACAATAAGGCCAAGGGTGTGTTGGATCTAATACACTCAGATATCTGCAGGCCGATGTCAACGAGAGCTCGAATATTTCGTCACCTTCATTGATGACCATTCTAGGAAAGCCTGGATCTACTTCTTGAAGACCAAAGATGAAGTCTTTAGTCAATTTAAAGAGTTCAAAGCTCTGGTGGAAAATCTAACAGGGAAGCGGATCAAGGTATTGCGATCAGATAATGGAGGATAATACATAGATAAAAAATTCACCGGTTTCTGCGCAAGCGAAGGCATCAAAAGAGAATGGACAGCTCCATATAATCTGAAACAGAATGGAGTGGCAGAAAGGAAGAACCGGACTATTGTTGAAGCAACTAGAGCTAGGTTGTATGACCAAGACATGCCCAAATTCTTATGGGTTGAAGCGTGTAATACAATTGTCTACATTCAAAACAGAACTCCTCACACTGCACTGGGAAAGATCACGCTAGAAAGTGTCTTCACTGGCAACAAACCTGAAGTAAGTCACTTTAGGATCTTCGGCAGTACAGCTTACTGTCATGTACCCAGTGAAACAAGGAAGAAATTGGAGATGACTGCTGAAAGCGGATATTTAGTAGGATACAACGAGAATGAAAAGGCTTACCGCATCTATGTTCCTGAGAGCAAGAAAGTAGTGGTGCGAAGAGATGTGAAATTTATGGAGGAGAAAGCCTTCAGAAGATCACGAGAATTGCCTTCTGCTACACAGTCAGAGGAAGAGCCTCTGATCCAGCCCCAGCAACCAGCAGTAGAAAATTCAGTTGCCTCTCCAAGGCATAGTGATCCAAAGGATGGGTCTCCTGAGGATTTGCAAGAAGGAGAGCCAGTAAATCCACCCAACACCAATGGAAGAACGAGCAGGGAACTTCAACAAATTCTGAAGGATGCAGAAGATTTTGTCGGAATTCCCCGCAATGAGAAGAGACAGCGTAAGCAGCCTGAGAGGTATCAAGCCTTGGTTGCTCAAGTCAGAGAACCCTCCAGTTTTTGGGAAGTTGCTCAGCACCAGGTATGGGTTGATGTAATGGTGGAAGAGTACAGTTCCATCATGACAAATGATGTCTGGGAAGTAGTGCCCAGACCACATGAGAGATCTGTTGTAGGATCCAGGTGGATCTACAAGATCAAGCATGCTACAGATAGCAACATAGAGAAATTTAAAGCCAGGTTCGTGGCTAAGGGGTATGCCCAGAAGGAAGGAATAGAGTATGAAGAAACCTTCGCCCCAGTAGCCAGATACACATCTATTAGATCAATGATATCCCTTGTTGTGCAAATGGGATGGGAAATTCACCAAATGGATGTCAAGGCGGCATGCTTGAATGGTGTGATAGAAGAAGAAGTGTATATAGAACAACCAAAGGGCTTTGAGACACATGATCAGAAAACTCATGTGTGCAGATTGAAGAAAGCATTATATGGACTGAAGCAAGCTCCCATAGCCTGGTATGGTTAGATTGACAGCTATCTACAGAAGATGGGATTCGTCAAGAGTGATGCAGATCCCAATCTCTACTATCTGAGAGTAGTGAGTGAGCCATTGATACTGGTATTGTATGTGGATGATCTATTCTTGACAGGATCATCAAGGCTCATCACAGATTGCAAGAAGAATTTAGCTGAAGAGTATGACATGAAGGATATAGCATGGATGCACTATTTTCTTGGGTTGGAAGTTTGGCAGCAGAATGGGAAGATCTTCCTTGGTCAAAGAAGATACACTACAGATATTCTAAAGAGATTTCAGATGGAGGATTGTAGACCCATGACCACTCCAATGATTACCAACTGGAGAGAAATCGACACGTTCGATGATGAGGAAGTTGATCCTCCGCTGTACAAACAGCTCATAGGGTCATTCAGGTATCTGGTAAATACAAGGCCAAACATCTGTTATGTTGTTAATACCCTAAGTCAGTTCATGGTGGAACCGTAAAGGGCACTGTTGACCACACTTCATCAACTACCCCATAGCAGTACACCCCCATTTTTTCAAATGGGATTCGTCATGTTCGACGTGGTTGCGCCATTCAGATTCCATCATCCAGATTTCATCGACAGTTGACATTGTTATAAATGATGTAAACCCATTCTGCATTTTATGATGTAAATGATCTAAGTAAGACCGTTAATGTATGTAACAACCTAGGTAAGCCTAGTATGTTGTTGATGACTTCCATTCTAGGAGGTTTTTTGTCTCACTGATTCACGAAAGTGATCGGCAGAGTTTTTCCCTCCAGCCTCACCCCAAAGCTAGGGTGGATTTTATCATCAGCATGCTAAGTGAGTCCTAGTGTTTTTTATCGAGTCCTTGTAAAAGTAGTTTTGAACTACTTGGTCTACTAGATCATATGTTGAGTCGCAGAACTGGGTATTTATTTGAGGGTCTATACGAATGGGTTTTCCCCCTTCATGTATGTAAATGTATTATCTCATGTAAAAGAGGGTTGGGAAAATAATTATAATCCCCTCTTAGTCAATTAATTAAATTTTCTGGTCAATTAATTAATAAAATCCTAAACCAGAAATTTAATTAATTTAGGGTCCTAAATTAGGATTAAATCTTTAAAGGCAAAATTTGTTGGTCCTTGGAAAATGATTTTGAAAGCCCCAAACCAAGGGAATATTGAGAATTTTAAGAAATATTGGACCCTTGGGCCTTGGTGGTTAAGTCAAAGTCAAAATTGTGGGGTAATTAACTCAAAAATAGTATTTTTGAGTTAATTAAATTTGAATTAAATGATAAATTCGTTTTTTCCCCAAAATTTTAATTTCAACGCTCCGGATTAAAAGATAATTAAATCTTTTGGACGGTTGAGATTATTTTGACGAGGATCATCCAAACTAGCCGTTAGAGATCTTGTCCTATAAATTTAGAGATCTTTCTCATTTTTGAGTCATCCGATCTCAGAATCGTGCACTTGCTCTTAGAAGCTCTTGTAAACTTTTTTTTTTTTGAGGAATAAAGCAAAAGACTTTGGGGTTACAAAAAAAAATATATATATATTAAAAAAATTAAAAAATTTCAAAAAATCTTTAAAAAAAATTTAGAAAATTTCAAAAAACTTAAAAAAAATTCCAAATTTTTCTATGGTCAAGTGAGCTTTTAAAATTTTATCTTGAGATTGACTATATAAAATCGTTGATTTGTCTGGATCGAAATTAATTGAGCATTTTAAATCCTGGCATTTTCATTATTCATGGTTGTGGTGTTTTTAATTGAATATCATTGATCAATCGTGTTTCCATAAGCAGCAGTTAGTCATCATTCACTGGTTTATAATTGCATAACGAGATTTTGTTTGACTCCATAAGGCACTGGTCTTAAAAGTGAAATCTAATCTGTGGAATCTCGTTTATTCTGTCAAGTATTTGATGTTCTAGTTGTGTCTCCTAGATTTATCCTTCATTTCTAAAAGGGTCTACCTCCCTTAGCCTGCAAGGAGACAGCTTAAAGAGAGAGATTGGGGATAAAGGTGACAGCCCCCAGTCTGAGCCGTTGTCGCAGTGCCCTGAACAATCTGTGCGACAACAGGGCACATTGGGCAGCAGCCAAACATGTTCTCTGGGTGCAGTAGGAAACAGAAGTCTGTGGCACTGAGTTCAGCGGAGGCAGAGTATATGGCAGCTAGCATAGCTTTGTGTGAAGCCATATGGCTTAGGAAACTGTTAGTAAATCTACTCAAAGAGAAAATGGAAGCGACCAACATTTTATGTGATAATCAAAGTTGTATAAAGCTCTTTGAAAATCCTATGTTTCATGATAGGTCAAAACATATTGACATCCGGTGTCACTTCAATAGGGACTGGGTACATCATGGAGCTATTCAGTTGCAGTACACTCCAACAAGAGAACAGGTGGTAGACATTCTCACCAAGGCTCTAGGAAAAACAAAGTTTGTCTACTTTAGAGAGAAGATGGGGATGATGAAGAACCCCTTCTAGTAGCAGGAATGGAGGGTTCAGTGTTCAGAGGGAGCTGTGGTACATGCAACAAATGACAGTGGTAGTGTAAAAGGCAGCAATACAGGGGGCAGCAGCGTAGACGGTGCTTCAGAATCAAAGCAGCATGCAACAGGCATATTGTTGGAACACTTTCCTCGCTAATAGGGAGTGTTAATTTTTGTAGCATCCGGAAATGTTCCGAGTCTCAAACTTTGTAGGGAGGCTTAGACAGCAGCATTCCAAAGAACCCAAAAACAGTTTTTGGAAATTCCACTCGGTTCAAGACTTATTAAAATAATTAGTTATTTTAATGAAGACCCTAAGTCCAAACTTAGGACAAGGAAATAATTAAAGGGCATTAATAAGTCAGAATGTGAATCTTCTGGAAAAAATGGATCAAGTCAATATTTAATCTTAGCCATTAATTAATATTTTAATCTAGGCCATTGGTTCTCCCACAGGAAGACTATAAAAGAGGGCTTGAGGGTCATTTGAAAAATAAGCCGAGCACACACTCAATGCCCGAAGGAGATCCACTTTGGTGTAGAATTCGATCTCAGTGGAAAAGTTGCAGAAGCAGGAGGAGGTCAAGGGTGATCGAGATCAGGGTCGGAGAGCAGCAGAGGGTCACTAAAGGTGGCTTGAGGCTATAGCGCAGAGACACCACGCAATCTCCACATAGATTCACGCAGTCCAGCACTGGGACTGCGTAGAGAATCACGCAGACTAACGCAAGGGCTTGCAGGGGTTGTTCTGGGTATCAGAGATTTGTCCAAGTAAGTTGGGTATTTAGCCTCAGGTGGTTCAGAATTTATCTGCCAAATATTTTCCCTGTAAAAATATCATTTGTTGAAGAATTAATAAAACCCCCATCTGCTGCACCAGTTTTCCCACATTGGGTTTTTCCGGGGACAATTGTCCAAAAAATAACTGTGTACATGTGATTGATTCTTATGCTTATGTTCTCTATTGTTTATTTCTCTGCGTATATAACTGTGAATAATGCAGTAGTATTTATTTCGATATTTGCCAAAATATTTATGAATAATAACTTATTGAAGTAACAAGTAGGAGAAATAAATCTATCACTGCAACTGGTTGTAAATTTTCACATACTTGAGGTAAAATCACACCTGTGGCAAAGGATAACCATGCCCAAAACAACCCTAAACCTCCATGTCTTGTCCTCCTTTGAAATCTGATGCCTTAGATGTGTTTAAAAAGAGATATATGCACATTTTGATGCTCTAAAACAACATCTCTCACCTTGTATTTATAGACTTTACAAGGTCTCCACGAATTCATCAATACACATGTCTTTTAGACTTAACCATTTCAAGCCTACTTGACTTGACTGTCCAAAAATCTATTGTCAACTTCAAAAATTCATAAATCATTAAGGACAACTTGGAATTTGACAATTCTCGAAGTGTTGGATTCTCCTCGCCATCCTCTATCATCTCCATCCATCACATGTCCAAAATGCTCCATGGTTTCAACCCAAACATTGATGGGTGCAAAACCCAACCTTGAGTTCCAAGCCCACAAGTGACTCTTGTGGTGCTCCAACCTCCAAACCCTAAACCCTAGGGCTTGGAGTACCTCCCAAGCTACTCAAAAATCAAAACTCCCTCACTAAGAGGGAGGTACTTCCAAGACTAGGAAGTTACTCATGATCCTCATCACTACTCTCCACACTCACCCAACTCCTGATGCTCACCATTGCAGCAATCTTTGTAGTAGGAACTATGCCTCTCTCGGAAGTGTTGTTGTCACTGAAAACATCCTGCTTCTTTTTCTCCTGGAATGTTTTCCACTCTCTCCATGATTCCTTCTTGGCAGTTGTAGGAGCATCCTTACTCCCAACCAACCATGCTCTCTTCTTGGGTTGCAAAGTCTCCCTCTGAATATGCAAGCTCCTGTTAAAACGCGACTCCCTTTGAGCCTTTGGATCCTGGAGCTTCTTCTTTGGAACCTGTACTGTCCCTTTGAAGCCTGCACCTACGCATGCTTCTTTGGTACGTGTACCTGGTCCACCCGATGCTTCTTCCCATGATCTATAGGCCTGTCCATCAGCCTATATAGACCATGCTCTCTAACTCCAAGCACAATACCTACGGAGCTAGAGCCTCTGGGTCTAAGTCTTACCTTCCCATCCTGGAATAAGACCTCAAATCCCTTCTTCTCAATCATCGAGACAGATACCATGCTATATCTAAGTCTTGTTACAAACAATACATCCTAGACCCACATCACCCATCTTGTCTCCATCCTGAATGGCACAACTCTCGATCCTCGAATCTCCTTCTGACTCTTGTCTGTTAGGTCCCTATAATACTAGTGTAGCCCCTTACTGTTATTGTTAGTGTAGCCCCATTATTGTTATTGTTGTGCCCATGTAGTCCCCATATTGTTATTATTGTGCCCCATAGGTGTAGCCCCATTATTGTTATTGTTGTGCCCATGTGGTCCCCATATTGTTATATTGTGACCCCTTAGACTCCTATATATAGAAGGTAGGTTTTGTCATTTGTATCATCGAAGAATGTTGACTTTTGGGTAGCATCGAATGTGCTCTAGCTCCAAAACTTTGTGGAGGGGCTAGAACACATGAGATCTCCAAGATCCATAAATCGTTTGGAGAAATTCGACCCGGAACCTAAGTTATTCAAAATATTAATTATTTTAATGAAGACATTAAGTCTAGCTTTGGGAAATTAAATAATTAAAGTGAATTAATTTAGACATGTGGGTGAGAATGTTGTAAGTGACGAGGATCAAGTCTTTTCTAATCTTAGTCGTCGATTAGAGATTAGATCACGACCGTTGATTGTTCAACAAGAAAAGTATTAAAGTAAGGCTTGGGGTCAGTTGGAGAACACACATAGCGGTAGCACTTAAGTTAAGTCGAAATTCTAGTGAGTGGTTTGCTGAGAATTTCCGAGTGAAGCTTGCAGTGCAGCGAGGGGCAGTTTGTCAGTGGGATTTTTGAATCTGAGGTCGAGAATACAATTACAGAGAGGCAGATTCGTAGCAGAGAGGCAACGCAATCCAGGAGGGGTGATGCAGGCACACTAAAGTGTGATGCAGTGACTGTGTAGGCACCTATGGGGTTTCTTCATCCTCAACTGAATTAGCCATATTATCTGTCTCTGGAGATAGAGGTACATTTGTCGGGATTTTCTTTGTTGGATAAACCACTACTGGTACCCTAGTTTGTATTCAGAAACTACATAATAATAAAACCCTCAAGAGTTGTTGCGCCAATTTTCCTGCATTGGGTTTTTTCGGGGACATTTGTTCGAAAAATCTCGTCTGTCCTTTGTCGAATGTGCTTAATTCTTCAGTACTTGATTTGTATGTATGTGTAGGCTGCAATGTGTCTACTTCAATGTTTTCTGAATATTTCTGAAAAGAACTTGTTAATTTAAAGTCACAAGTAGGAGAAGGAAACCAGATTTCTGCAGTAGAATTTATGTTAAGTGAATTCAGAAATTTTCACATGGTATCAGAGTTATTGCAGATCAAGGAGAGCTGAAGTAATCAACAAAGAGGCGAAGTTTGCTACAGGAGGGTGGTTGTGATAGCACAGATCCAAAAGAGGCAACGCAGCACCCGAGGGACAACGCAAGCCCAAGAGGGGACGCAGAGCCTGTCTAGCTCACGCAGAGCTAGCGCAGTGGGTCACGTAAACCTAGAAGGGTGACGCAGAGCTAGTCTAGCTCACGTAGACCTCATGCAGGCCCAAAAGGGTGACGCAGTCTAAGAGGAGGTGACATTGTGTCAGTTGCCGAGGCTGGAAGGGCAGTCTAGTTCTTCAAAGTTGTTGGTGGGGCATTGTTTCTGTCGGTGCAGAACAATGTCTAGCAGGGTTGACAAAGTAGGGGAAACAGTTCCTCAGTACACTTTCTAGCCAAGAAGTCTGAAGATCTGATAAGCGAAGTGATTGGAGAGGGTTGATTCGACAGCAGTTGACATAGAATTTCCGAGAGGTAAATCACTTGTCAGAGGGAGTGTATTCTCTAGAGGGTTTCTATCGCCAAGAAACCTAGATCCGAGTCTCTTGCTGAGAGCCGTAGCAGAAGAAGGGAGAAGAGTATCTGCTTCAACATTTTTTTTAGCAGAGATGGATTCTCGTGGATTGAGCGACTAGGACAGGTTAGATGGAGCATCTAACTTCGTCATATGGAAGGCCAGAATAATGTCATGCTGAGAAGGTTGTAGCTATCCCTCTTGATAGTTGATCCATTGAAGAAGTATGAGGAAGCGCAAGCAAGGGCAAAGCGCTTGATTCTGGACAGGGTTAAGGATCATGCGGTCCCACACATTGCTGAGAAAAAATAGCAAATGAGATGTGGACGACTTTGACCACATTGATCAAGGAACTTTTGTCCAAAGGAGAATACTTCTGGAAAATAAGCTTCGACGGTTTTAGATGCTGAATGGAGAGGAAATTGATCCCTTCCTCACAAGGTTGCAGGAAATTCGTGATCCGCTGGTTGCCATGGGGGCCACTCCTAACGAAGGTCTCATGGTCAGAACGACCCTAAATGCAGTTTCTGAAGAGTGGGAGAACTTTGTCCAAGGCATCTTGGGCAGAGAAAATCTCCCAATTTTGGAAAACATGTGGGAAGCTCTTCGTCAAGAAGAGATCAGGAGAATGGCCAAGATGAGCAGTAGCAGCAGAGGACTCAAGATAAAGAAGGAGAAGGAAGATGTGGGTCTCGCATCTAAGAGACAAAAGCAACAGGGAGGGAAGAAGAAGAAAGACCTCTCAAAAGTTCGGTGCTTCAGATGTGGTGAACTAGGACATTTCGCCACAACTTGTCCCTTGAGGAAGAAGGGCAAGGAAGATTTCGATTCAAAGGCTACAGTAGCCAAGGGTGATGATGGAAGTGATGACAATGTGGCCATGAGTGCTCATGTACCTCGGAAGAATAGGTGGGGCGACATAGATCTGTAGAATAAGCTATAAATGGTAAGGGGGCAGGATCCTTGAGGTGCCCAAACTCTTGGATCACATACGAGCTTCGGGAACCCTTAATGACAGTAGCAGGATGACTAGAGTTAGTTGGTGCAGAGGATTTTGGATGTTGAAGACTAGAGTGTGAAAATTTCTGAATTTACTAAATAGAAACTCTACTGTTAAATTCTTGATTTACTTCTCCTACTTACATAAGTTATAAATTGAAAACTTCAACATTAACATCGAAGTAAATACATTAACGGCCTACACATGCAAACCTAAACTGAATAACATGCTCAAAGACAAAGTGACACACAAGGATTTTATGGATAACTGTCCTCGGAAAAACCCAATGCAGGGAAACCAGTGTTGTTGGCTTCTGGAAGGTTTTTATTGTTAAGCAGATTCTAAGTACAACAATCCTGGGCACCAAACTGGTTAACCCAACAGAGAAATAGACTTGCAGCAATACCTCTATCCCGGAGACAAAAAAAACTGATTGATTCACACCCTCAAATGGGATTTACAGAACCCAGCCCTTTCTGGCCTCTAGAAACCCCAGCGCTGCTCTAAAGCCTACTGTGTTAGCCCTTTCTGGCCTGCGTCAGCCTCTGCGCTGCTAAGGAAGGGCCTGCATCACCCTAGTTGGGGTTACACTGCCCCTGCGCTGCCTTGACTGGGCCTGCATCAGCATTCCGAGCCTCTTGCTGCCTCTGTGTAGCCCTTTCTGGGCATGTGTCAGCCCTGCGTGGCTCCTGATGCCTCTGCACTGCCCCTGCTAAGCACTCAGCTAGACTGCATAGTTGTTGCCTCTACATTGCCTTGGCATGTTGCTTCTCTGCCCTTGTTGTACTCTTGGCCTGGGACTACACCATCCCCCTCGCCAATACTGCCGCTCGCTGCAACTAAAATAGTTCTGAAATTCTTAGCAAACCACGCCCTAGAATTCCAGTTTAGCTTCAGTTCTTTTCTAGTGTGTGTGTTCTCTACCTGACCCCAAGCCCTTCTCTTATATTTTTCTCATTGAAACTTCAATGGTTGTGATCTAATCTCTAATCGACGACTAAGATTAGAAGTTGCTTGATACACGTCACTTAATTCATTCTCATCACATGTTTAATTTAATTAACTTTAATCTTTTAATTTTCCTATGTTAGACTTAGGGTGCTTAATTAAAAAGATTAATTAATTAAATATCTCTTAAACCAGATGGAATTTCTTAAAACGTTTTCTGAGCCTTGGAGATCTTATGTACTCTATTCTCTCCACAAAGTTTGGGAGTTGGAGCACATCCAATGCTACCCCAACACCCCAAAATCTCAACACTCCCTCTTAGCGAGGAATGTGCTCTAGCAAAAAACTTCACCCCAAAGTACTGCTCTAATCTCTGGTGTTGAACTCTGCGTTGATGCTTGGCCTGCTACCCTTCATCACTGCGTTGTTGTTGCTCTTCTATACTGCTGCCCATGACGCTGCCATTGCCACTGCTACATTCGTACTATAGCTCCCTCTCAAATTGTTGCATCGTGCTGCTCATAGCACTTCCATTGCTAACTATTGCATTGCAACTTAGTTGCTGAGAGTAAACAACTGAAGGACCACTGCCCAATGACAAACAAGTCAGTCGGGCTGCATCTCATCACTGAAGCTCCATAAGCTGTTACTCTGCGATGCCCTCCTGAAGCCACTGCGATGCTGCAAATCTGCACTGCGTAAGCATGCCTCCTCTACGTTGCGGCCTCTACGCTACTGCTACATATGCATTGTGCTGCTCCCTCTCCAGCATCTCAACCTCTGCCTTTGCTTCATCCTTGATCTTTCCACCCACTACTACAGTCATTCCTTGCTACTGTCTTAAGGCTCCTGTAGCGCAGTTGTGATCCAAGAGTTGGGCTACTCAAGGATCCTGCCACCACTCTATAGTTGCTCTACAGATCAATATCGCCCCACTTTCGTGGTTCATGAGCGCTCATGGCTACGTCATCATCGGAGCCATCGTCTCCTACAACCACCTTGGAACTAGAAGCTTCCTTGTCCTTCTTCAGAGGACAATTGCTGGCGAAATGTCCAAGTTCGCCGCACTAAAAACATTTGATCTTTGACAGATCACGCATCTTTTTCCCTTGTTTCCTCTTTGATGCCAGGTATGTAAGCAAGCCTCATTTGTAACAATAAATCATTCATTCATTCTGACTCATACATTTTAATATATAATATTTGTATCCTCAGTGGATATTTTCATACTCCAAGTCTTCTAGAGTATTTAACGAGAAGTGCGAACTTTGTTCACTTCATTTGGTATCAGAGTAGTTTGATCTTTTGGTCACTCACCACTGCACAAAGCCACGCTCTTCGATCCAGGTCCTTGACCACCAAATTCGTTAACGTCGTTATCGTCAAAGCATTTCGCTATAGAATCAGTGGTTCTCCATTCTGTCGGATTCCTTGTTAGGCCTTTGGCCATTAAAGAAAAAATAAAAATAAATATAAAGAAAAGAAAAAAGAGATACATTAGAAAAAGAAAAAAAAAGAATAAGATATACTGAAAAAAAAAGGAAACTATATAAAAAAAATAGAGATATATAAAAGAAAAAGACAAAACCAAAAAAAAGAATAAAAAAATATTAGTATTTAAAAAAATAATAATAATAATAATAAAAATTAAGAAAAGCAGACCTTACCTCACTGTCGAGGACCACCATAGACAAACCCAGCCCGATTACACAGTCACGATTGCAGCGTCACGACACACAGCCCCGCCTACATGTTTTTTAAGGACGGTGAGTGATAATTCTGATTACTGTTGATGACTAAAAACGCTCATCTCACTTCAGCCACTGGATAATTGTTGCGCAAATCACTCGGTCGCCGCCAACCCCGTCTAGCCACCAGGAGGATTTGTTACCGTTGACACCCGTCTGGCGTTATTATTCAGCCTCTTCCTCGGCACATAACCTACAATGCAGCAGCCACAACACCTTGCGTTACTACTGTCAAAGCCCTTTTACCATTACCTCCATCCCCGTCGACCGCACACCATAATCATCGCCCCTCACTGCAAACCGCCAACCGCTACCATCGTCCATCGTCCACCATTCAACCCGACCCTGACCAGCGTTGACAATCACCACCGCTGATGTGCCACTGTTCATTTTTCCGTACAATCCGTACGCTTATATTTCTATATGCTGCCTATTATTTGGAAAAAAATAATACAAGACCTCCAATTTGAAAGGTTAAAAGATTATAAAAATAAAAGGAGTGATTCATTAGAAGGTGTAAAAGATATAAGTATAAGAATATTCAAGGCAAAAAATGGAGCCTAACTCGAAAATAAAAGAGGGAAGATTTTTAGAAACCTTACCCATCGACGCTAAAGTGCTATTTAAATTTAAAGGAAATCTCGCTGGAAAATATGTCACTATTGCTATATCGCCCGCTGAAGATAAAAATTATATAAACCATAAAACTGCAAACCAGTTGGTGATTCCTTAGTCAAATCTAACTGAAAAATTAGACTTTTTTGACCAAAAAAAAAAAAAATACGACATAAAAAATCTACAACTAAATATCGGGGATTATATCTTTATCTCTCAATTTACCATGAAAGACTTACTTTTTGACGATAGTGACATTGTGTTGGGTTCACCGTGGATGGAAACTTTAGGATCTTTTATCCTAAATACGAAAATGAAGTTTTTGACATTCTCCCACAAAAAGAAAAAAATAACGCTACAGGTCATTGCCTTGAAGCCAAATTCCCAAAGTAAGTTTTCAAGAAGGTAAAAAGGTGGTACAAAATATGCAAAGAGAAGTTGACAAAATCACTGTTGAAAAAAATGAAGTTGTTTCGCGACTAAAAGACCATAGCGAAAAATTACTAACACAAATAAAAAAGCTTAAGAAGGATAAGAAGTTGTTGGAAAACAAGGTGCAACAACTTGTCAAAAATAAAGCATCGAATGTAGAAGTCCAAGTTGAAGAGAAAGAAACCGATACTAATGCAGTGAATGTCACAACTAAAGAAGAAGACAAGAAAGTTGAAAAAATTACAAACTTAGATGTTGTAGTTCAAACGATGAACATCCTATGTGAAGGTTTTGTAACCAACTCAACAACATCCTTGCTAGAAGAAAATAAAAAAGTTTCCACACACCTAAGGGAAAGTCAAACCAAAAAAGTTCCCTATCAACATCCAAATCACGGGAGTAGACAACTCGATCAAGCTACGTATTCAGAACAGAAACAACAAACAGATGCTCTGAAGAATAGTAATGTCGGTGCAATCCACTCATGTGATAACAATTCATCACAAGTTGTCAGTCATCGCAAGATTCCACAAAAGATTGATCTAGGATGGTCTGATCCCTTCTCAGTGCAATAGTTTTGTTTGTCACTTAGAGGATCATATCAACTTGTATCGACAAGGATGATTGCCCCGAGACGAGAAGACATTCGTAGCAGAAAAAGAGATCAAGGCCTTTCATCAACAAGCTTTGAGGACAAATCTTTTTGAGGAGGAAGGCAATGTTATGAATAAAATAATATAAATAATGTAACCCATAATAAATGATTAGTTAATTAGTAATTAGTACTAAGAGGCATGTTTCATGAGACATGACCTTTCGTGAAGAGGCATATGTCTAGGTATATAAGCAGGCCTCATTTGTAACACAACAAATCATTCATTCATTCTTACTCATACATTTTAATATATAATATTTGTATCATCAATGGATATTTTCACATTCCAAGTCTTTTGGAGTATTTAACAAGAAGTACGAACTTTGTTCACTTCTCATATCATGCTCTCATCCCCTGAAGCCCCGAGCAGTTATAAAGAAAAATCAATAAAAGGCAAAAGGAATATAGAGAAGGGTGGAAACACAAAGGTCGGGGTAACTCATGTATCACGATTTGCTCCCTCCTACACTCAAATACCTATGTGTGGGCTTCCCTTATTATAGCTACCCATGAACCATGGCATGTGGTCTAGGTGATTTCCACTGATTCCCAATTTGCTCTATTATTATTTCATTTTCCACCTTACATTTGAAGGATGTACCACGGACATGTCACCCCCTCTAGAGGTTGAAACCACCTAATAGGGTCCTTGGCTACCCCACTATTGAGCTTGGAGACACTTGTACATACCAAAGCCCACTATGGAAGGGCATGCCACCATGAAGTGCCCTTAGTCACAAGACACGTCCCTCAGGGTCTTGTGTCGCACATTTTACGTGTCAGACACGAAATGTGCCCTAAAATGTGTCGAAAACGTTTTTCTTCGTGTCCTCCAATCGAGACACGTGTTTTGGACGTGGCAAAAATGTACCCTAATGTTTTTGGCTCTTAGGGACACGTGTCCCATGAAAAGTGACATTTAAAACCTGCAACATGGTTTATTTTTGGGTTTTTTTTGTCATTGTTCATCGCCAAAGTCGAGTTTGCTCGCTGCCAAAATCAAATTTGTTGTGTAGTGTGAGGAATTCCATCATATTCGAGCGAAATGCTCACAACTTCACATTGAGAGCACAGTTCACAACTTCACATCAACCTGGACTTGGAGATGCAGGAGACGAGCGTTCGCATGCTCTGCTGAGAGTTTGGAGCACTTAAATTTCCTGTAAGTTGTGTTATAGCGCCTATGGAACTTAACTTTATTATAGACCACTGACCACATTTTATGACTAGTGACCACGTATAGGTCGTGCGTTGAAATAAAAAGCCCACCTCCCCGTCATGTGCTCACTGCTCACTACACCTTCGAGGTCTAAAGGGAGGGAAATATCGATTAATGCTCTGGCCAACAGTGAAGTTTGAACACATAAATTTATAATTTATAAACTACCTTGTGTGAAGTTTGAACATGATTGAACCTGTTTGAAGTTAATAATAGAAGTTATAACATGAACAATGAACATTTAACTGTGAACATCATTGATATAGTAAATTAATAAACTAACTAGTAAATTACTAAACAGTAGATAATGTATACTAAATACTAAATAGATATCATCATGATTCAAATCTATATGGATCATGCACGGTATTTCAGTATTTTTTAAATATATATATATATATATATATAAAACATGTCCCTCGTGTCCTGTTTCCGGGGTCGCTATGTCTCGTGTCGAATACTCGTATTTACGTGTCCTCCGTGTCTCGTGTCATCATGTCATGTGACTTAGGAAGTGCCCCATTGATTCCATGACTTGTATGCTCTTTTACTTTATTATTCTAATGATTTGGTGTATTGGAGCGAAAGGGGATGTATTGGATCTTATGCAGGATTGCAAGGGGATCCCCATTTGGGGTTTGGTCTCCCTATACAGGGTCCTAGCCCTCCAGAGGGCCACATTGGCACTTGTAGGGTTAGTGTTGAGAGCCATAATCTTGACTTAGTGATCATTAATATTATTAAGGTTATTAATGTCATTGATAATACTGATATTTTAGTAATTGGCATTCACCTTCGATAGTAGTGACTATGATAAAGAGGTTACATATGTATTGTCATTTATGTACTGAACAGTTCAGTTCACCTACTTCTGATCATTTGTTGGACATTTATAAAATTACTTATCTTATCTATTTCAGGGATTCATTACCCCCGTACTCCTTTGTGGCTGGGAGATATGGGGATATAGTATGGCCAAGAACACATGGAACCAAAAAGAGAGCAAAAAACACATAACAGGGTTCCTGAGGGTAAAAAATGATAGTCTGTACAACATTCTAGATTTCTTATACAGCAATCCGGGAGGAGAGAACATGCCAGATTTCTGGGAAACAAGAGGTGGGAATCGAGAAACACTTCTTGATGTGTTGCGAAACTTCCACGCACTATAGAGAAAGGTCAAAAATCAGCAGGGAGGATAATCAGCATCCAGGATAGGGCAGAGGCAAAATCCAGATGAGTCCAAAACATTTTTGCACCACAATCTTCGATCACACCATTGTTTTTTCATACAACTTTTTGCTAGATCTTTTAATATAGTTTAGATGTATGGAATTTTCCAAGAAGATAGCCTTATATGTAAACATCTTTCATATATATATATATTGGTGCACCCATAATTGCTAAACTTTGGCCCCTTGTCACGACAACACTCTGTAACTTAGGTATCGACTATGACCTGATATATATTGTCAGCATCAGTTTACATTATTAATTAGCTATGCATGCCACATATCTTGGTAAGGAGAAATTCTACCTGGCAACAGAGTTGTGCCTTTCAAGTACTACAATATGTTGCATGAATGAAAATGGAGTCCCATGTGAGGAATCACTATGGCCTTTTGCTCTGATTGTATGGTATACACTATTGGGGGGGATAATGTAAAAGATGTTGACAAAAGAGTGGGGATTGACGGGCAGGTAAACCTGAACCACAGGAGTATAGAAGTTCTCCTTTGGAATTAATCCTAGTAGTAATTCCTACTCTTCTAAAAATCATTTCCTACATAGAATTTACATGAGAAAGAAAATAATCTGGTTAGATATGTCAAAAAATGGCAATACTACTATGGTTGATATTCTAATAGGTTGAAACTTGATGAGTGTGCCTTTCTAATACCAGGAAATAAAGAAGATAAATTATAGTAATGTGTGCAGCAGCCTGCAGGCCTGAAGTGACCACAGGACTACATGAATTAAGGAACCTCTCTATAAATGGTACAACAAACACAGCTGAGAGGGTTAGCTCGAGTGGTTGAGTCCTGTGAATTACAAGCAGGAGGTTGTGGAGTCAACTCCGCAGGTTGGCTGCCCCTGGAGTCTGGATATTACGAGCTTCACTTGAAATCCCGACTAGGTCAGTTTGCCAAAAATTTCAACCAGCTGTTTAGCCTGGGTACCATCCTTGGAATGAGGGAATAAGCCCAGTGGATTTACTGGGATTTGCATTTTGTCAAAAACAAAAAAGGTATAACAAACAAAAGAAAATGAAAATGTGACATTATAGGCAAACATGTACCAATCAATGTTGGCAACAGTAGCAAACAGGCATTCAGCATGTCAGTTGAATTAACATTTTAGGGTGATCAAACTTTACATACCAAGTTCCTTTCTTCACTCAAAAGAAATCAGTTGAAACCAGCCTGGCAATATGCTAGAGATCAAAAGCAAATGTAATACTTTAATAACTAAAACTAATGAATGGCATGATATAATTATCTTGAAAAGAAATTAACAAAAAAATCCAAAAAGACTAGTGCAGCATGCTAACATTTTGGTTATTTAAAATCCAAGCAACACAACATGCTAACATTTTTGGTTTCGTAAAATTCAAGCAGCATTAGCATAACAGACAAGTAAAAAGAAGGGAGTCATTCGACCATAGAAATCGAAAGCAAATATAACTTTTAGCCAGTAAGATGTAGCCCTTTAATGAAAACCATATTAGATGGTAAAAAATAACTTAAGCCATACCTCAATGTCTTTGTGCAAAGAAATCTCAGGAAACTGAAGCATTAATTTTTCCAACATTATAAGTGAATAATATGCCTCTTGCCAAAAAGCTAACATGTCCTCCTCACCAACTTCTGGTTTTCCATCTCCATCAGCAGTGAGTGCACATTCTAAGATGTGTATTACTCTAGGTCTTACATCTTCTATGTGTGCTTGAAAACTTTTCTTCATGACTTCAATCAAGAGACCTAAAACCTGCATGATGATAAAAAAGAAAGGTAACACCAATTAAAAGAAACCAAATTCCTTAAACAAAGCTGTTTCTGCTCCAGTAAACTACATAACAACTTCCCTCTGTCAACTTGCTTTCAAAACCATATCTCAATCATTATGAGAACATGGAAGAATGAAAATTACAGAAGCAGCTAACAGTTTTATAATATTGCTAATTTGTTTTGTAGAAAAGGTTTCTATTAACTATTAATAGAACCAGTTACATACACAATGGCCATTTTGTATCGTAAAAAGCAAGCCACGTGGAACCCCAAGCTATAAAGATTGGCTGTAAAACCTTATGAGCTATCAAGCCTGCCCATGAGCATAAAGCCTATCAAAATTTCCATTTAGGCATACAAAAAAGAAACGAAGTCCTTAACACAACTTGACAAAGAAAAACCATCAGGTCTTGCCATTAAGGCACAAAAATAATTATTCACACAAATACATAAGAAGTTAAAAACCACATAAATTGTTATCAGGATTAGACCTACATCCGGAGGAGAATCATCTGTCATTAAGAGTGTTCCCGAGCCATCATTAGTTGGCTTACCATTGAGGACAGTGGGACCTGAACCAATATTAACTGGACCATCATTTTCTGGTGGCTTCTCAATCTCCAAGATAACAAGGGTGAGCACTGGGAATTTATCATTCAAGGGCCATAGATGAAGGCTACAAGGCCATCTATGGTGGCACTCCTGCCTTTCCCAAATAGCACAACCAACTATATGCCTTAGATTCCCACTAGAGTGCTGTGATCGGTTAAAGCAGGGATTATGACAAAAGTCTTCCTGTTCATCAATGTTGAAAAGCTCAGCTCGACAAATGACTCAACAAGGCCAAAGTTTGGATCGAGCTGTGTAGAAGACAGATGACAAGTTAAGGAAAGATCAAAAGCAAAAAAGGAAACTGTTGTAGAGACTCAAAATCAAGAAAGTGGCCAGAAAAAGAAAGATAAATGAGATGTGAGTTGTGCTCAAGATAAATTATGAAATATAATCAAAAGAACACAGTTTAAAGAATCAGAAAAGTTGACCTTAGTGATCTCAAATGTTTACTCACTTTTTGTGATTGGAATCCTAGTAGGGACTCCATTTTTCCATGTCTTTTGAGATATTCAACGTTTTGTGTGCATATAAAGTTTGGACTCTGGAGAAGAGTTTTAGCATGTAAGAAGATTTCAGTGGATTTACTCTTTTTCTCAGTTGGTTCTTTTCTATGCTTGACAATATCATCATTCATGTATGCCCCTGGCCTAATCTGCTGTAATCAGTTTTGAATATCATATATTATACTGTCTAATATATAAATGCAAAAGGTAATCAGGTTCTTATATGTGTCTTAGCCATAAATTAATATAATATTTAAAAAAAAATTCCTAGCACGTATGAGTTTCAAAATCACATAAACATACATATACTCACATATGAGTCCCATGTTAAAGAATCGATGAGATATGGTAATGTATATAAATCCATTGATTTGAGTGCACTTAGAGCACTCTGTCGGCCAATAATGTTCAACTTAGGAATCCATACCAAAGTTATCAAGTTCAAATTCATATACAAGTACGGATATTGTAGGATACAAAAAAAAATTCAGACTGGGAAAAATCCAGCACAGAAAGAATTCAAGAGTACACATCTCACTTATACAAAAAACATGCAATTTCTTAAAAATCTAATAAAATAAAATTTAAAAACTAGAAAATAAAAAAACAAAAAAAAGATCTCTTTCACTGTTCATGTAAGTTGATCAGAACAAAACAAGCAATAATCTCTGCTCTCTTCTGATTTGTTAAAAAAGTTAAATAAAATAAACGATATACAACATTATATATTGGTTAACACAATAGATAATGTTTGAAGAAAATAATTGCTGAGATCATCCATTCGTTTAATTCCCATTCAAGCAAAGAAAGGTAGTAAAACAGAACAGAACCAAACAAATTAAGAATAAGTGTGATACACCATTTGCATCGCGCAGACTTAGAATCACAAGTTCATTGCTAACTTTCAGAGTTACTCCAACACTACACCGCAGGAAATGAGCACCCGCACCCGCACCCGCAGTTGCATTTCCGTATTGAAACACTGAAACATGTTTCAATCAGTAAAAAATGTGTTTCACATGTGGGAAACACATTTCGTACAGATAAAAACATGTTTCAACATTTCAATATGGAAATGCAACTGGTACAGTGTTGGCAGGGGGGCAGGTGCGCATTTCTTGCAACATAATTTGGAGTCACACCAAAAGTTATGATTCTAGGTCTGTGCAATACACATTAAGAATAAGCATGATACACCATATTTGAATCACACAGACATAGAATCATAACTTCATTGCTAACTTTTGGAGTTGCTCCAAAACTATGCTGCAGGAAACGCACCCGCCCCCCCAATACTAGTCGCATTTCCGAAATGAAACACTGAAACATGCTTGAAATGTGTTTCTTCCTATTTCAAGCATGTTTCAGAATTTCAATACCAAAATGCAACTGGTAATGGGGGGGAGGGTGTTGGCACATGCATTTCCTGCAACATAGTTTTGGAGTACCCAGTGTTGCGGGGGAGCCTGCACCCCCCCCCCCCAAAAAAAACCCTTGCTCGCACTCCCGAAGCGCGCTCCGGATGAAAGCGCTTACGGAGTGGCCTAGGGAGCATGCTGCCAAACCACTCCCATTTGGGAGCAATTTTCAGGAGCACCATCCCACAAAAAATATTCGCTCCCTAGTTTTTCTTCACACAAAAAAAACTGCAAAGACATTCCAAACACAATTTTTTTTCAAAGAAACAAGAACTTTTGAGTGGGGCAGCCTAATATTCAAGCCTATGGCCCTAGTATTTGTTACTGGCCAATTTAGCAAGGGTCCTAGGAGGGGTTCCAAAGGGACTACTACTGGATCAAGTGATAACAATGGGACAAGGACCCACTGTCACCTCAGTCAATGTCCCCTACTCTTTACGGACTTTCATCAATGGGCCTCATTTGTAACATTCAAATCATTCTTCATACATTTAATATATATATTCTTGTATCCTCGATGGGTATTTTCATATTCCAATTCTTCTGGAGTATTTAACTTGAGGTACGAACTTTGTTCGTTCCAAAAATCTTAATCAATTTCAATTTGACTCCATTCTCCACAATTGGCTAGGCACTAGTCTCAATCCTTGATGATCACCCTAAAGTTTGATGAAAGGGCTTACAAATGACGCCCTTTCATATATATATCAGCGTTGCGAACATCTCGATAACATCCCAATTTTATCTCAAAATCACGACTTTTTGGCCTAGCCAATGTTTGCCGATTTTTACCGATATTATCTCGATTTTCCCAATTTTTTGGTTTTCTAGACCCTTGTCGATTTTATCCCGATGCCAATGTTCGCAACATTGATATATATATATATATGGCCAAGGGCCTAATGGCAAGAATAGAGAAACTCCAAGACTGATAGTGAAACGCTTCAACGGTAACGACGTTGACAAATTTGACAGAAAAGGACCTGGATCGAAAAGCGTGACTCTGTGCAGCGGTGAGCGGCCAGAAGATCGAATTGCTCTGATACCAAATGGAACGAACAAAGTTCGTACCTCAAGTTACATACTCCAAAAGACTTGGAATATGAAAATACCCATTGAGGATACAAGAATATATATATATATATATATTAAATGTATGAAGAATGATTTGAATGTTACAAACGAGGCCCACTTATATACCTAGGCAGGTTCCTCGTCACGGAAGGTCATGTCCCATTAGACATGTCTCTTCAACCTAATTACTAATTAACTAATTATTATTTATTGTTTAAATTATTTATATTATTTTATTAATAACAAATTTTGCTCTTTCAAGGAGTCCTCCTGCAACTTCACATGACCTACAGATGCAGCGACTAGGTTGCAATAGAAATTAATACTTTATTAGAAAAAGTAATGGAGTTTCAAGGTGAAAGGTATTAACCCACCCCTAGGAATAGTTCGATCTTCTTGTAAAGATGAGTAATATAAAAAATGGTCCAAGATTATATGTGTTTATGAATTTCGCATCAATAATAAGGGCACAAACATAATCAATGCATAGCATTCCATACATTAGACATAAACATGAAAAATTCTGCATAAGAAAGCATTCACATGACAAAAAGATTATATCAATTGATTTGATTTGCAATAATGAAGCTCTAAGACAAGATAGCAATCTTCAAAACATCGAAATGCATCAATTAACATCCAATTCATGCAACAATAGCAGCTCTGAGTTGTTTTCTCCAAAGAGATACCAATCCAAGTGATGATGAATGAGAGAGGATGCCTCTCTTATATTTATACAACCCTCTAAGGGATTCAAATGGCCTAATTATGCCTAATAATGCCCCTACAATAAAAATAATGTGCAAAATAACATCCTTTTGGTGACAAGCCCACCAAATAGCTCCACAATAAGAATAATTAGCCTCTCAAGAGGGCTGAAATGATAGATACGTAGCTAAGAGGGTCGTTGGAAGGCCAAGAGAAGTCCAACATGTCCCAAAATGAATAGAAGGGATCCAGAAATAGTGATGAAGGGGATGGCCCCTTGATCTCCAAGAAAATGACCCGTGGTGCCCCTAAATGGTTGTGGGTGCACAAAATCATCCTCATGGGTCTCCAACTGAATCAAACAAGCAATTATCCCAGTTTGAACAGATTTTGAAGGCGTTGACCAGCATTGACTTTGTTGGATTTGACCTAGGTTGAAGAAGGATTGCAGGAAGGCTGACTTGGGACTTGTGGGGAGTCTCGGTCTTGGTTTTTGGGTCTTGGATTTCTCACTTTGATCTAATTCTATAAGAGGAGTTGTTTGGGTTTTCCCCCTTGTGGGGTTTTTCCCTGGATTGGAGCCTACACCTTTGTGTTCTTTGTCTTTTGTGATCTTCATGTTTTATGTTTTCGTAATTGTTTGATTAAGAGAACATAATAAAAAAAAATAAGAAGCCAACAAATATTCACAAGCAATTATCAAGTAAGAGAAATCAACCCTAATTTGCTAGCCTATTGATTTCTTAACAAACCCTAGGGTGACACTTGTCATTCTTGAATTGTAGAGAGGTCAATATTGTGGAAATTTATGAATCTTTACACTTTATGCAGAATTTATTTACTGTTAATCTGGTTATGCTCCTCCTACTTAGACAACTTATTAACTGAATAAATTCAAGTTAAAATCAAAGAAAAACACATAACGGATCTCCACCAATCCAAATCCAAAACAAGTTCATGCACACATAGACAAAGTGACACAATTATTTCTGGACAAATAGTCCCCGGAAAAACCCAATGCAAGAAAACCAGTCTTCTGGCTACTGGAGGGTTTTATTATTAAGAATTTTCTGAATACAAGCAGCCTGGGTTCCAAATCTTGAAAACCCGATAGAGAAATAATAGATCTACAGCTCACTGGCTGATCTAGGGCCAAAATTATGACTGATCCACAACCTCAAACGGGATTTACAAAACTCAACCAAATTAGGGCCTAGAAACCCCAGCGCTGCCCCTGAAGCCTCTGTGCCAGCCTCTGAAGCCCCTCTGATCCTCAGCGCTGCTCCGGAAAGTGCTGCATTACCCCATACTGGGTGACAGTCCCTACGCTGCCTCTTAGGGTCTCTACGTAATCCCTGAGGGTTTCCTGCAACAAATTACGCTATCCTTGAGGGACTGTGCAGTACTTGCATAGCACAGTTGCTGCTCTTCCTGCTGTTGCTCCCATGCTTCTCTGTGTTGTCTCTCTGAGCTGATCTCTGCCTCTTGTTGATTCTAGACCCTCGAATCAGATCATCCCCTTAGTCTAAATTCTCCTCTTTGCAGCTGAAACACTTCTGAGAATTCTTAGCAAACCCGCCCTAGAATCTCAACTTAGCTTCAGTGCTCTGCCTCCTTGTGTCTTTACAAATGACCCCAAGCCTTTCCTTTATACTTTTCTCGTTGAGAAACCAACGGCCATGATCAGATCTTGAATCAATGGCTAAAATTAAAAGAAAGCTTGATCCGTGTGACTTAAGACAATTTCATCACATGTTTAATTAAATTCACTTTAATTATTTAAGTTGCCTAAGTTTTAACTTAGGAAATACATTAAAATAATTAATTAATTTAATATCTCTTAAACCAAATGAAATTTCCCAAATCAATTTCTAGGTCTTGTAGATCAAGTGTACTCTAGTCCCTTCAAAAAATTTGGGAGCTAGAGCACAACTGATGCTACCCCAAATACACAAAATCTCAACACTCCCTCTTCGCATCAAGGGTGTGCTTTAGCAATACATCACACTTATGCATTACATGATTTTGGGCACTGGTTATGTGTTGTTGATGCTTGGCATGCTGCCACTCAACTCTACACTGCTACTGCCATTCTGTACCACTGCCCATGACTCTGCCACTGCCACTGCCACTGCAACCTCTATACTACAGCTCCCTCTCAATATGTTGCATCTGTGCTTCTCATAGCACTGCCATTGCTGATATGCAACACTGCAACTCCAATTGTTGGGAGAAACAACTGAATCTCCTGCACAATCTTTGACAGACAAGTCAGATGGGCTGCATCCTCATCACTGAAGCTCCATAGGCTATAGATTTGGGCTGGAATCTGAAGGATGATGCACAGCTACAGCTCTCCACTGAGTAAGCAGACTCCCGCTGCACTACTGAAGTCACATCAGCCCCTTGTGCTGAAATCTCTCACGTTGTTGTTGCATTGTGTTCTCCCTCTGAAGCCTTCTACATTGTTGCAGCTCTGCACTGTGTAAGCAGCACTGCTCTGTGTTGTTGAAGTCACGTCAGCCTCTGCGTTGTTGTTGCTTCTACGTTGTTGTTGCTCTGCTCTGCGCTGCTCCTCCCATTCTTCAGATCTACCTCTGCCTCTGCTTCATTTGTGATCTATGCATCCACTGCTCCTACTTGTCCCGATACTGTTTTAACATTGTCGTAGCTCGCATGTGATCCAAGAGATGAGTTGCTCAAGGATCTCGCCCTATTTTTATGTATCTCCTCTACATATCCATGTCACCCCACCTTCGTGGTTCATGAGCACTCATGGCTGCATCATCTTCAAACCCATCATCCACCACAGCTACTTTGGAAGAAGAGGCTTCCTTGTCCTTTTTCTTCTGAGGACAATTGCTGGCAAAATGTCCCATTTCACCACACTGGAAGCACTTGATCTTTGAGAGATCCTTCTTCTTCTTTGGCTACTTCCTCGATGCCAAGGCTGCATCATCCTCATCTTCCTTCTTCACTTTGCTCGATCCAAAGCTATACTGCTTCAAGGTGAATCTGCGGAGTTCTTCTTAACACAGAACTGACCACAAGTTGTTCCAATCTGGTGATTAGGAGATCATGTCCAAGTTGAAAAAATGCTCAAAAATGGAACTGCTCAGAATTGGTTGCAATCTGAACGACTAGAAAGGCCTTGTCGCTGTGATTCTGGCGCCGTGAACGGGACTCAAATCCGATGTCGTATGTGAAAGTTACTGAAGTTTGAAATTGCCCAATGACCTCCAAAACAGGACTTTTTGCCTATGATTTTGTCAATTTTTCAAAAAAAATTAAATGGAAAATTTCATTTTTTATTAAGTTTTTATAGGCATGTTGGAGGGTGCCATGTGGCCTGCCCGGAGGCTGCCACGTGGCCCCAGGCCATTGGATTAAAGGCCATGTTAAAAAAATTGGTGGGCAAGGGGGTCGAACTCTCGACCCGACCACTACACCACAAGCCAAACGATTGAATAGTCGGGCGAGTCGTTTAAACCTGAACAAGGGCGAGTCGGGTCGTCGTGGAGAAGTTTGAATGGGCGGTGTTGATTTAAGCCCTCAGGGCTAAGGGATAAGGCCCCGCGACCACGCGCTATCACCAAGGGCTAAGCCCCATTCAAACCGGCAGAGAAAAGGGTTTAGCACCTAGTTGCTAGCTCCCTAACCACGTGACCTATAGACGGTGACCGAGGGTGCGGGTTTATCGTTAACCGCCAGCCCAAACAGTTTCCAAAAATTCAGCATGTGAACACGCCATTTGGAACTGACAGTTAAATTTATTGCTGCCCCTAAAAATAGCGCGGTTCCGCCTAATCTGAGCTGTCCGACGAATTTGGTGAAGCTAACTGGATTTCCTCCAGTTTTGGAGGAGGTTTTCTAGTGCCACTGAGAAAAATCTTGTTTGGGTCATAACTTTCTCAATTTTCAACCAAACAAGATGAAATTTTAGTCAATTTTGGCTTTCTTCGACCTTCTGGAGTGTTTGGGATAGGTTGCAGAGCGAACAGAGGTGTTCTTCAGCCATTTTTGCTTCAGGGAAGAGGAAAGGGCCACCAGGGCCATCAAGGAGATGGAGCTGTATTGGGTTGTACTTCACTGTTTGAGGTGAAACAAAAGCCATTTTTAGCTTATTTTTGTCTTCTGAAGTCAAATTCACAGCTTGTTTTTCCTATTTAGGCATATATTTCTCTGTGTAACCATTTTTTAGCAAATTAATAGAGCAAGGACACACCATTGGGGAACCTTGGACCAGCAGATGTAGCCCAGGAGGGGTGAACTGCCTCATCAATTTGTTGTGTTATGCTATGGTGAATTTTTCTTGCTATGTATTTTTGTTGTGATCTATTAAACAATAAATTTAAATAACAAATTCTCACACATAAACTCGGAAACAATTACCAAAAACACTTTGTTTAACCTGCAAGACATGGAGAATACTTTGCACACTTAATTAAATCGAAATGGATACTTTGCACAACATTTACAAACAGTTCCATTTTAAGATCAGTTGGTATTAGAGCTAGAGTTTTACTCTGCATTTTTTCTTGTGCAAAGATATAGTTGATTGTTTGCAAGTTTTGATGCTTACTAGGCTTAAACTCAAGAGAGGTGAAGGACACTTGGTTAGTGCACAAATTAATCCTCAACCAAGAAGGGCCAGAGAGCCACCTCCAAGAACCATTGAAGAAGCCTCAAGCATGTCTTCAAAAGAAGGAGAAGCTCCTGAAGACATTGATCCCAAAGAAGAGGAACGGGTGTTCCAAAAGGCTTTATTGGACATGATGGAGATGGTGAGGATACTCTACCAAGAAAGGAATGATAAGCTTGTTGGAGAAGGGTCTAAATACCAGAAAGAAGGAGAGGGTTCTTCAAGAGGAAAGAAAAGTGATGACAAGTCAAAGAAAGGACATGGAGGTAATGGTGATCCACCATCCCCATCTTCATCCTCTTCCTCTACATCATCATCCTCTACTTCGGTGAATCAATCTCACAAGTCTAAAACCACTGGTAAAAGTCCATTTTTAAAGCTTGATGTTAAATTTGAGTTGCCTATGTTTAATGGTGAGGTCAATGCAGAGAAACTTGACAATTGGATAAGACAGTTGGAAGTTTATTTGAGGATACAAAACCTTCATGAAGATGACACCAAGATTCAGTTAGCCTCTTTGAGAATGGAGGGAGCAGCATTGGTATGGTGGGAAGCCAAGACCAAGGATGAAATTAAAAAACATGGTAAGATCACTTTATCATGGGCTGAATTTATTTCTGCAATTAAACAGCAATTTTATCCATTAGCTCATTTACAAAAGGCTATCATGAATTGGCAAAGTTTTAGACAACTTAAGGGACAAAGTGTTCAAGATTACACTCAAGAGTTTAGACGAAGGGCTTCATTACTTGGAATTGATTTGCATAGCCAAGAGACTTTGTTGAAATATATAGGTGGTTTACACAGCTATCTTATACATACTATCCTTATGTTCAATCCTACTAGTCTAGACGAGGTTTGTATCCAAGCCACGCATTTAGAGGCTAGAGGTAAACAATCTTTTGATGGGAATGAGGGTAGTGAATCTAAAGGCAAAGGAAGAAAAAGAAATGCAAACTCTGGGAAAGAAAAAGGAAAATTCTTTTGTAAAAACTATTCCAAAACAAGCCATGATGAAGACCATTGCTGGAAACTTCATCCGGAATTGAAGCCAGAAAAATTTAAAACCAAAGATAAGGCCAAAGAAAAAGGGGAAACGGTTGCAATAGCTGAACAAGACTTAGGGTCTGAATCAGGAGATGAAACTAAAAGCATAGCCATGGTACTAAAGAACATAAAGAGGAAAGAGATTGTAAATGAAACAAATCCCAGTTCTAGCACTTTAAACTGTCACATAGAAGCTCCAAATGAAGAGAGGAGGATAGAGCTGTTTCATGTGAGGATAATTTCCAAACACACAAAGATAGACACACTATTTGACAATGGGTCTCAAACAAACCTCATCTCAGAAGACTTGGTCAAGAAGCTAAAACTTGAAACCATTCCACATCCAAAGCCATATCCACTTGGATGGATTTGCAAGGATGCTAATTTACAAGTTTCAAGGAAGTGCATGTTGCGCTTCGCCATAACAGCTTATTATGTTGACTTGGTTGAATTAGATGTGGTATCGCTTGACATTACAAGTGTGGTGTTGGGTAGTCCGTACTTATATGACAAAAAAGTGAACTTCCATCCCCATGAGAAGTATCACCTATTCAAGGATGGCAAGGAGTTTATTATGAGAGCACATCGGAAGAAGCTAGAATCGTCTTTAGTGAACACAGGGCAATTGAAAAGGCTTGTCAATGCAAGTCAAAATTTGACTTTGTTGATGATTAAGCAAAAAGATTGTGTACATAATCATTTTCATGTTATTGCTGATATAAATGATGATATGTTTCAGTCTAAAAGCACGTCGTCTTTGGAAGAAGATGACTAGATGTTGCAGAAAGTGTCTTTGGTGTTAATCGGTGCAGAGAACAAAGTGTCGGTGCAAAGTGGTGCAAGAATCCAAGAAAGGGAAAAGCATGCAAGGAAAGAGAACACAAAGTTCAGCATGGATCAATGTTGGTTTCAGAATCGCAAGTTGGTATGGCGAAAAAACTTGGTCGGGAATCGACACAAGTGCGTTGCTCATTCAGCGAAAATTCGCCATGAGGACAGTTGGCATGGTGAATCTTATTTCTAGTTTCCTTTGAAGGTAGACTATTGTAGGAACAGTATGATTTCTACAAATTTTGGTTATGTTCTGCAAATTTCAAAAATTTGCATCATGACACAGTCAGGGTTAGCAACAATCGATCAGTAGATTCAAGGAAGTATTTATCGTTTTATGAGAAGCTCAATTTGATGAAGTCGGAAAGATTTCAGTGGTTCAAGGTTGGAAAACTGGAGAATCGGTCTCCTCATCTTCAATTTCTGTAATTCAGACTCAGAGAGCTTTTGGGGTCCAAAAGCTTCCCATTGGGGAGGTTTGATCAGGAGATCATGTTCAAGTTGAAAAAATGCTCAAAAATGGAACTGCACAGAATTGGTTGCAATCTGAACGACCGGAAAGGCCTCGTCACTGCGATTTTGGCATCGCGAACGGGAGTCAAATCCGATGTCGTATTTGAAAGTTCCTAAAGTTTGAAATTGCCCAATGACCACCAAAACAAGACTTTTTGCCTATGATTTTGTCAATTTTTCAAAAAAAAATTAAAAGGCCAATTTCATTTTTTATTAACTTTTTATAGGCCTGTTGGAGGGTGCCACGTGGCCTGCCCGAAGGCTGCCACGTGGCCCCAGGCCATTGGATTAAAGGTCATGTTAAAAAAATTGGTGGGCAAGGGGGGTCGAACCCTCAACCCGACTCCTCGGGCAGGGTCAACCTTGTTAATCAAGGTTGTCATTGATGTCAATATGGCATTGTTGAAGGTGGCAAATATTCTTTTGATGTTGCACTAACCTCTTGCCCTCATATTTTCATGACACCCTAACCCTAACACTAGAGAAACACTTACCCTCAACCCTAATTCCTAAATGTTAGTATCCCTATTTACTTGAGACCCTAATTGGTAATCCTAAGTGGTGCCCTAGCCTTGATAAGTGATTTTATGTTATAATCCATGAAAATCATAAAGCAAGACCTAAATTACATAAAAATCCTAAAACACTTGAAACTCTAAAAGTATTCATAAAAATATTATTATTTAAAAAAAGGGAGAAACTCAAAACAATTTATTTATTAATTTAAATAAGTCAACAAAACCTTTTTCTCCAAGGCATGCATACTTTTTCAAAAAGGGAATGCTATATAATGTATTACGCACTCCATGCTAAACGAACCCACCATCACAAGGTTAATTAAATTTAAAAATATATTTTCCGATTCAGCTCCTCTAATGTCGGCTCCCCTACCCTATCCTTCGATATTTATATATACATGGCAATATGAAAATCCGTAATGTAAAAAATTATGGAAAAAGATATGTGGATCAAAATTTGGAAACAACATGGAAACACATATACGCAAAGCATATATCTGGAAAACAACGTAGAAGCACAAATCGAGAAAAAGCCTTCGTGGATCTATTGAACCTAAAGAAGACACTGCAAGAACGAAGTTTGACCAAGGAAGATAGCGAAGCGATTCACGAAGATCGAATATTTTCTATTATGTGATGACGATCCGGATCACTTGAACCATTTCGAACTAGTTCTGGGTTCTTCAATTTAATTTTCTATTTTTTATGACAGTTCGGATCCTTGAGACAGTTTGGTCACTTTAGACAATTCAAATCAGTTCTGGGCGCTTCACTTTATACAATACTCAGACCTACAGTCTTGTGGAGAAAGAAGCTTGGACCTCTTTCAAAACTCAGATCTCCAATCTTGTGACTTGTCTAACTCAGATTGCAGACTTGTTTCACACCTGGAAGCTCAGTTTATTAAACACTGAACAGTCATCTCTAATTTGTGGTTAATCTTCTGTGGAGGGCTCAAGACAGTCACAAATCTAGGACTCGAACCTGTTAGAGACTGCACCTTAGACCTGTAGCTTATTACAGAGGCTCAGATACGGATTGCGGACCTATCTGTGAAGCTCGGACATGGGAAAGGACAGTCGCCTGTGGGAGGACAGACCTCACCTTGGACTACAGCAATCCTGGGATCGTAGTGTTGGACCCCAAGAACAAGCCTGTGGAGGCAGAGTCTTTTGCAAAGGCCTGTTCTGAGGCAATGGGAAGTGTGAAATACCTGATTTTGGAATAGTAAAGGCCACTTGAGGCAAGGGGAAGTAACACCTGATTTGGAAAATATTTTTTCAAAAGTACCTGATAGAGGCTACGCATGATTGCAAGGATAGATCACAGGTAAAAGAAGATGGTATCAAACTAATTATTATGAGATGATCCACAGTGCAATGTTGGTTATAAATTCACAATATTATAAGCAGGATTAAAGATAATGCGCTCCACATTCCATCAAAGAAAATATGGTTTCCTGACATTATTACTTTTAGAGAATAGAGAAAGTCACTAAACCTGAGCAGCTGGACGCCATAGCTGTTGTTTCTCACCCGTATACCAAGAAAGACTGAATACCAGCGTCCTTTGCAATGGTCGCTGACTTACACATCTGATCAAAACTTTCAAAACTGTTCCTACCATGGCTCGAACTTGATTGTCACTATAATTAACCAGGTGAGTCACCAAAGGTAGGGAAATTGTCTCTGCTTGCTCATCTACCACATTACTTGGAAATTTCAGAATAATCACATGCAACATCTCCAGTACAGCTTCCCTGCCACTTGTATGTTCATAGCTGCAACAAACATAGTTAGAAGAAGAAACTTTATATTCAGCACACATAACAATAAACTGGATGATTGGTAGTAAATTAATGACTCCTTACCTAAGGTTTGCAACTAAGAAATCCAAGTGTTGTTGTAGTCGCTTGGCACCAAGAGGGTAGTCAAGAAGAAACTGTAAAAGACGCTGACTACACTGCTGGCGAATCAGAAGAGCTTGCCTAGTTACCATCAAGCGTGCCACTCTAGTGACCAAATCATACAGATCTGGAACCAGCAGCTTCCGCCTAACAATTGCCTTCAAAAGTGATAGTGCAATGGTAGTTGAGATACTCTCTAAATCGATAAAGAGTGGGCATTGGAGAAGCATCTTTAATTGATCATTTGAGATGGTTGTATTTGCATGTCTCAAAAGCATAACAAGTAAATTAACAGAAGACTGCATTAAGGGGCTGTCACTCTTTCCTGATGTCAGGACCATATTAAAAACTGAGGAGGTAATATTGCTACTATGAATATCAATAGATGGAAGGGGAAGTCTCAATAGACAAGCCAAACATTTCACAGAATGTGATATAACTCCTTCATACTTAGATTTCAGACAGTGCCCCAGTAGTTCTATAAAAGGGTCTAACATCGCTATTAAATATTGATCACTCTTATCTACTTTGAGTTTTTTCAGATGGTTCTCAAAAAGTCTCAGTACAAACACTCAAATTAGATACCTATTCGGTGTATCTAGCTTATCATCTGCAGGTCCCTCCATTGAATTTTTATATGAGTCCGATGATGTTGAAGATGCTAGGCCAGGTTTAATAAACAAAGCAGTCTTCCTACCCATCTTTTCTTCCTCAATACCATCATCAATCAATCCATATACAAAAACAAACAAATCTGTCTGACTTACTGATGCATTAGCCTGAAGACCGGTTGCTAAATAGCGTAGCATGGACTCAATCTTAACTTTTTCTTTTGGTGTAAGTGTTCTATGAAGATTGCGTCTAATAGGTACCAGCAATGTACTAGCATGTGTAGAGAAAGTAATACTGCGAGCAATTAACTGCAAACTTTCAAAAGATTTGGTACTCCTTGTCTCCTTCATTTTAAAGGAAATTTTTTCAACTTCCTTTTCTTCAGCAACCTCTCCCATAATATCATTTTCTACAACTTTTAGAAGCTGTTGCACACAATAATCAATATCTCCAATGTCCATGGAAGATGAAACTTTCAATAGGACGAAATTGACTGTATAGCCTAAAACATGCAATTCATATCCCCTTGTTAATGTTGTCTGTAGTGTTTTTACAATGAACTGCAAATACTGCGGTCCTAATTCCTTGGCACATGCAGCTAAGGAGGCCCTGGCCTCATCTCTTACAGAATGAGGGTGACTCTTCAGCAGATTTGCAATATTCTGTATAATACGAGGAAGCTCTGATTCCATTGTTTCCAAAGGCATAAGTTTCAATAACTTCAGTGCAACACGACAAACTGAAATATTAACCACATTTGAGTGAGATATCATCAACTTATTTATCTCAAGTAGAACACACTTTTGCAAATGTTCTTGTATTTCAGGGGAGATAATATTTTTGTTATCACCATTCCTCCTCAATCCCATATCTGGATTATCAACTGTTGTTTCACCAATCTCTATTTGAATATCATGTTTTTCTGGTTCTACAGTCGAGGACATTCCATCAATAAAATGAAACTTATCTAGTATAGAGCAAATCAGAGGTACAAGTATATTGCTATTATCTTCCTTGGAAGCCATCATTCGAAATGCTCTCATCAATAAACTGAAGTAAGAGTCCCATCTTATGTGACCAGCAATACAAGCAAGGGTTTCTAAGCAAGAATTCACAACATTTCCCTCCCTGTCACCTTTGGCCTCAAACAACAAACTGAAAAAGAGTGGCACAAATATTTGCATGAGATTTCCCTGCATAACATTCCATATACACTAGAAATGTCAATACATTGCAGCAAGGTATGGTCAGAAAAGGATAGAGCAAAGACTAACAATTTGTCACTCCAATGTCACCCACAGATATAAACATATAAATGCATACAGACTCAAACATTATATCTTACCTCAGATAGATTTCCAGCATCCAGGATATTCCTAAACCGTGTCATTGCTCTTGATCGCCTATGCTTCTGCATAAGTAAACAAACTCCAGTCAACATCTAGACTAATTTCAGCACAAGGAAGGAAATTGGAAGAACTGGATAGGAAAGGCATGCTATCAAACCTGAATGTGAAGAATGTTATTGAAGAAGTCCACTTCTACATCTGTGTTGGAAAGAGGCTTGCATTCATTCAAAGTTGCAATACCAGAAAGGCTAAGTACCATTGAACGCAGTAAAGCCACCCATTCCTATGGATACATTTAACAGTGTTAAATGTAATGCTTACCTATAAAATATTTAAGTTGATGTCATACAAATTTACAATATGTAATAAAAAAATACCCTTTGGATGCAGGTCTCTGAACTCGTTATACCCTTCTTCACATGTGCAAGGAAAAATTTATAAATGACATGCTTGACAGAGACTTTAGACCAATTTCCACAGCCATCATTGATGCAAGAATCAAGCATTCCTTGCTTCACTGTGTCTATATGATTAGGTTTCTTCTCACTTTTCAGGTCATCTTGAAAATCATCCTATTGCATTACCTCTTCACTTTCTAATACAGAGGTAGAAAATTGAATAAAAGAAAGCAGACAACTGGAGGCACTATGCCTGAGTGACAGGTCTTCTGATGACATGTCATACACACAATGTGAGAGAATAAGCAAGGTATATGGCTCGCCTATCTGGGAGAATAATTGAGGAGATATTTGCTCATAAGCAGCAAGCCTCTTATCATAATCAGATTCTCCAACTGTTGATAATGATATTGCATTTAAATCACCTACCAGTTTTGCCTGCAAGGAAGCAGCAAGAATTTAGGTCAACAATTAATAACATACTTTGCCAACTTGACCAATGAATAACAAAACAGAGTCGCCGTAAAGTTTAAACTAACATCATGGGACATCAAACAATATCAAACTTTGGTTCAACAAAACCATACAAGAATGGCTATCTTATAGGCAAAGCCAAGGAAGGATCAACTTTTGAAAGCCCTTTCAGGATATCACAAATAGCCACTCGAATATCCGATGTAGATGAAGTTAGCAATGAACTGAACATAGTTAGCATTTTAAGAAAACTTCTGTCACCCAGAGCTGGAGAAACCTCTTTCAGAACACACAAAATCTCCATGAAATGCTCTGCAAATCACATTAACTACAATATGTTAATAAACGTCAATTATGGCACATTAATAAACATCAAATCTGAAATATAGCTACAATTTCTATAAATTATTTTTGCCCATGCCATTTACTCACCATTCTTGCTGACTTTTTTGATATCAAGGAATGGTAACAAACAATCAACAAATTGATTCACTACTTCTGAACGTGTTGCATATTTTCCCAGCAATTTAAAAATTCTTAGCTCACGCTTCCCAGGACCTGTGATACGTTTCCTGATAATGAAAAACCAGAAGGTCAATTGACAATCTATATGCAATCTGACAGCAGACTGTTTCCTAGTACATGCTATTTATGTGTCAAATAAAACTTCAGTGATAACAAAATGAGAGATCAGAGGGGATGGTTTTCTAATATTCTGGAAGCAAATTAAAGCCAGATCAAAATTTAAAGCAAGATGTCACAAAATGAAGAAGAAAGCATGGGAAGAAGGGAAGGAAGGAAGACAAAGCAACAGAGAGGAAAAGCAGGAGACAAAAAACCCTACAGAAAAGTTGTAGATGATAGGCTTTATCAGATAGATGTTAGAACTAGCAACAGGCAAGCATCTATGGGCACTGTAATCAGCAACAAGCAAGTGAAGAACTTCACAGAATAGGAAGTCTTTCCTCATGTCACTTAACTCTTTTGGGATACAAGAAACAACTTTGACAAGTTTCTTCATCTCAAGACAGCTCTAACCACTTATAAGGAGATACTAGAATGCTTCAAAATCTAGATGCAGGAAGTGAGTCCTAGGATGCATGTTGTATGCCAAGCCTTTGACATATTCAAAAGATTGTACAATAAGAAGTGAATCTATTTTGTATACTAGCATATTCACCTAGTATAGCTCCGAATTTAGGTTACTAATTAAGTGACTTATGTCACATGTCATAAACAGAGTTTGTTAGATTAGGTTAGAGCTTAATTAATAAAGTGGTTCTATGTGATTTAGTATGTGAAATTGCCTCCCTTATATGTATTGACATCCTAACAATACTGTAGATGGACCATGCATACCATTCTGTCTTTTAATATATTGTCGTTTGCATCATTTGTCCACATTCATGTCTGTAGAACTCATGCGTTAGTAGAGCCATGGTCAAGAGAAGAAGCCAAGGAAGAAACGGGTGAAGGGCCTAGGGACTCCTACAGAATAGAGATTGACTAATGGACCGCACAAACAAGTCAAGCATGGGACAAAGTAAGGTTCATTTACTCACGAAATGAGAAATCAAGATGGCTACAATAGGATCAAATGGACAGTCTATACCGACCATAATGAGGCATCGTGGCTGTGGTCGTCCCAGCACCAACGAAATTGATCTATTCGAATCAATGGGTTTCAAATCGAAACTCAGGGCCCACCCATTCGTTTGATATGGAACTCGAGGGCACATTTCACAGGAAATGAGAGATGAATGTTTGGGAATAGACATTGGTTAAAAAAATTGTAAAGTTACATATCTTAACGCTTCAGGCTCAATTTGCACAATTCCAGGAAATTAGAACGGCGCGTGCCAAAACATGCTCCCACTTGTTGAACCATGATCCCCTCATGTTTCCTAGAGACTCCCTAGACATTCCATAGACACTTCCTAGATGCCCCCTAAGGGTAATGTTAAATTCTCAAGATAAAAAGATGAAAATGAAAAAGGAGACTTACTTTAATTTTCAACATTACCATTTATTGTTTCAGGATGTTTGAGTGATTCCAACCTCAATGGACTTCATACGGAGAAAATAGAATTTTCATATCCCATTAAGAATTCAATAGACTTAATAGATTTCAAGATTTTGAGATCAATGGGATTGAAGAATTACATTAGAATCTACCACGTATGAGGGCATGTGATTGACATTTAATCAAGAGCACCAACCCCTATATGTACCTTAGTGATGGTGGTGCTGATTGTTGAAACCCTTTGTCATGGCCTTGGCAAAAATGTACCCTTCACTCAAATCAAAATCTCTGATCAAGCATGTTAAGCTTTTCCTACCATATTTTAAGGCTTGGATTAAGAAATTTGATCAAAATTGGGAAATCTTGATTGATGTCCCTTTTTTTTTAGACAGGAAACAACAACCTCCCCGGGTATATGTAGCAGCCCATAAGCCACATATACCAGAAACTCATGACTTTCGCAAGGACCGTGGCGTCCAGCATTGGGGGCGTCTATCCCTCTAGCTTGGTCATGACGGGCAATAGACAACCCTACCCCCCCCGCCGGTTTTGAACCTGTGACCTCCCAAGACAAATCACAAGTTCTTAACCATTGAGCCCACTCAGGTTGTCTCTGATAGATGTCCTTGTTACCGCTCAATCTAGCAGGGGTCCTAGGAGGGGTTTCAAAGGGGCAACTACTAGACCAAGTGGCAACATTGGGTCAAAGACCCACTATCACCTCAGTCAATGTCCCCTGCTCTTTGCGGACTTTCACCAATGGGTGGAGTCTTGGTATGTGGGAAATCACTATGAATGGTGTATCAGTGATGGAAATATAGTGATTTCAAGAGCCCATTCATAACAGAGACTTAGATGATAGAGTTTACTTGCTCAAGAAGCAAGGTTTAGGGCTCTCCAAGAAAGGCTTAGCCTAAACCTAGGGATTTTAGGGATATTCCTTAATAAGGAATGTCCTAGACCTAAGGTCCTTAAGGAAAAAGGGTTTCTAAGATGGTCTTTGTGAGATAAAGAGTGATAATAGGTGTGAGACTGCAATCAAGCCCAAGGGGACCCAAGCAAGGTCAAGGGTTTAGGGTGAAACTTCAAACAAAAGATCTTGGCCCAGCAAGGGAGAAGAAAAGGGTCAAAGGAATTGGATCTGACTTCAATTTTTAGTGCAATGACCCTTGAGGAATCCACTAACCAAGGAAGCATAGGGTCAAGAACGGAGTTGGAGCTAAGGTTTGGAATAATTCCAAATCTAGCCATGGAAAAACCCTAGCGCAGTTGTAGCCCAACTCACTCTTGAAATGGATGGCTACAATGGATTTCGCTTGACGCCCTAGGTGACCTCTAGGGTTAAGACTTAGAAAGGAGAAAAGAGGTGAAAAAGATATCCGTTAAGGTGATCACCAAGGATAAGATCAGTGCCCAGGCTATTGGGAGAATGGAGTCAATGTGCTTTCAACTTTTTGGAGTTTTTTCACCCAATCAAAGAGTCTCATAGCAACTTCGCATGGTCGTAGAGGCAGCTAGTAGATTACCAAAGGAATTTATACTTCTTGTTGCAACAATTTGATGACTTCTCAAGGCAATTATGGATATAATTCACCTTTAGGAACATTCATTCACTATACTCAATCATGTAACATATGCAATACCCTCACAAGACCAAAATTTGACTAATTTGCATTAAATTAAGGAAGAATTTCAAATTTCATGAGCAAAAATTCCATACATTATACATGATTACAAGAGAGAAAAATAGACCATGAAAAAGCAATTACAAGTATAGCGAGTATATCCAATCATCAAAGAGAGACAAAATCAAAGCTCTAAGATCAAGAGAGAGATATTCAAACATCAAAATGCATCAATGATCATCCAATTCGTCCATCAATAGCTATATCGAAATTCTCAAGAAGAGAGAGATACAAATCCAAGTGATGATGATTAAGAGAGAATGTATCTATTCTATTTATACAATCCTCTAAGGGATTAGAATGGCCTATTTTAGCCTAATAATGCCCCTAAAGTAAAATAATGTGCAAAATAGCAATAATTTTGGTGACAAGCCCACCAAATAGCTCCATAATATGAAAAATAAGCCTCCCAAGAGGGTCGAAATGGTAATACAATAATTAGAAGGGCCATTGAAAGGCCTAGTGGTGTCCAATATGTGCCAAAATGAGTGGAAAGGATCCAAATATAGTGATAAAGGGGTTGGCCCCTTGATTTCCAAGCAAATGACTTGTAGTGCTCCCAAGTGGCTATGGGGGCACAAGAACATCCTCACGGGTCTCCAAGTAGATCAATCGAGCCTATATCCCATCTGTAAGGGTTATAACAATGATGCAAGCCCTCCCTTTGCATCCCATGGTGAGACACAACCCCCATCTGGGCCCTGGATCAACTACCAAGTGTGTGGTGCAAGTGTGTAGCCAGCTGGGCAAGGTCGTCCAAGTGCATCATCATCATCATCAAATAGGTGGAACATGAGCGAGCAATGGATGGTACTAAAGAACCCCATGGTGTGGCTATTTTCTCTCTGCTATAGTGGAGGCCCATGGCTCTCAACGCACACCCTACAAATGCCAAAATGACCCTCTGGAGAGCTTGGACCCCTTATAGGGAGACCAAACCCCAAGATGGATACCCACCTGCAATCTCTGTATAAGATCCAATGCGACTCCTCACCTTCCAGTACAACAAATTAACAGTGTAACTGAGTAAATGAGCTTACAAACCATGGAACAAAGTGGACACTTCATAGTGGCATGCCCTTCCAAAATGGGCTTTAGAGTGTACAGGTGTCTCCAAGTTCAAGAAGGAGGTTAACCAAGGACCCTATTAGGTGGTTTCAACCTCTAAGGGAGTGACAGGTCCATGGCACATCCATCAAGTGGGAGGTGTCATGTGATAAAATGATGAAACAGAGTGGGGCATTAAGGGAAGGCTCCAAGTCGCATGCCATAGTACAAAGGTAGGTAAGATAAGGGAAGCCCGCACTTAGGTGTATGAATGCAGGAGGGAGAAATCGTGACACATGATTTACCCCAACCTTTGTTTTTCAATCCTTCTTCATATGCCTTTTTCCCTTTATTCATTTTTCTTTTAAAATTGTTCGGGGCTCTAGGGTATGAGAGCATGATGCAAATGATATAACAGTGAATACCCCTTAAGGTTGCGCAATTCGTTGCCCACCAAGGGTTGGGACAATCATGGGTTCCTTAATGATGCAAGGGACCAATATAGGGAGCCCTAGGAACCAAGGTGATGGCCATAATGATGGGGGTATAGCTCATGTTTGGTTTTTACCACGTGCTAAATTTGTATATCCTAACCATCATTTACATTTTGTGGTACATTTCTTGTTGAGTGGCCAAATTATGCTTTTTATTTTCTGTTTAGCTGCATCAACCTCTGAGGCATCATTCCAAGCTCGACCCAAAGTATGGACAAGGGTAGGGGGATTCTAACTCCTTGTGGACCCAAAGAACAAATGTGGACCCATATGGGAAATGTGTGAAACGGTTATAATGAGCAAAGGGGAGTGATGTATATGGTGTCGCGAAGAGAGACCACGCAACCAAAATCGAGATTTCTCATGTAATGCCACTCCTAAAACTAGTAGCCAATAAAGGAGATCCCACAAGAATAGGATACAAGGTTAACCACCAATTTGGACAAGAGGACAAGAGCACAAACCAAGCCCACTCTTTCCGCCGAATACCCCCACCAATACATGCCCAGAAGTGTCCATGATAAGTAAGCAAATATACCCAACTATATAATGAAAAGCCATACCTCAGGGGTCGGAAGGCCCACCTTTAAACATATGATCATAGCAGATGGGTGAGGGTCCATAGCGACTAGTTCAAGTGGCGGAGATGGTGGTACAACGAGCTATTTGGTGGTTGTAAGGGGTTGTTGGTTGCCGGTTGAGGACCATCTAGGAAAAAAAATTCTCCTATGGGTGTCACCCATAGGTGGTGGGTAATGGTCCCTATAGAATCAAGGTAGAGGCAAAGGCTAGACAAGAGGAGAAGAATCGAGGATGACATTAGTCATGAGGATCCTGTTATAAGTGATGGTAGTACTTTGTTTGTCACAAAGTGTTGGACCATGCATGACAATGTTGCCCCACAACTATAGTATTTGACAAAAAGAGTGCTTTCACAATTGGTGAACACTTCCTCTATAGGGAGGTGTTTAGAAACTATCTCACTTTATTCTTTTGGACCTATTGGCCTTCATATTTTGGTCTGCAGATGGCCTATTTTGTAAACATAATTATTTGGTCAATGTTATTGTTGATACTTATTAGATAACCTATTGCAGTCCATAAATTACTGGCCTACTTTCTATCATGCTTGTTTGTAATTGATAGAATCTAATTGTAGATGGTCAATGCTCAAATATTTAATAAAAATGTACTATCGATGCCATTTCTATCTTGATTTATGTACAAATATTCATGCTTTCATATATTCAAGAACTAATTTATATATATATATATATATATTCTTTTGGTATGCTTCGCTTCCAAGGAATTTTGGAAAATGACGCTTCCAATGCTTCACTTCTCAAAAACACACCCACTTCATTCTCACTTCGTGCAACATTGGTTCAAGGTCAAGAGGCATCTTGTAGGAGCAAATGTCTACCCTCTAACGAATCACTAAAGGGTTATCTCTGAAGAATAAATTTGTCTATACATAATAATGCAACTGCATGTCAAGGTCGTTAGATTGTATTAGCAAAGGTTAGGCTAGTAGCCATGAATATTGAAGCCTTTTCCCTTGAATACACACACTTGTGATTTCCCTGTTGTATCCAAATCCTTGATTTTCAAAAGTTTGGGGGATTCGTATCTAAATCCGCATCTATATCCAAATCTTAGTAACTAGGTTGGGGGTAGATCTGGACCACCCATTGAGTGATTGTCTTGAATAGGTAAGCCATTGTTGAGGGTTGGGAGATCGCATCTACCTATTGCCAAGGTAACTAGTCTAACAACGAGATTGAGATTTCACAGGAGGAAGGATGGTCCTGTTACCACTCAGTGTAGCAGGGGTCCTAGGAGGGGTACCTCGTGGACAAATTCTAGACCAAATAACAACTGGACCACCCATTGAGTGATTGTCTTGAATAGGTAAGCCATTGTTGAGCGTTGGGAAATCGCAGCTACCTATAGCCAAGGTAACTAGTCTAACAACGAGATTGAGATTTCACGGGAGGAGGGATGGTCCTGTTACCACTCAATGTAGCAGGGGTCCTAGGAGCGGTACCTCGTGGACAAATTCTAGACCAAATAACAACAATGGGACAAAGACCCACTGTCACCTCAGTCAGTGTCTATTAAATTTGGTAACTAGGGCCAAACTCCATGTTGCACTGCTCATATGATGGAGATGATAGTTTTGATGGATTCCTCTTTTGGAGAGGTGCAAGATTGATCTAAAGATCATCTTGTTTGGATGAGCAGAAGTTGGATTTTGAATTTATTTTCCACGCGTGCAATTTCCCAAGATCGGCCAGAATTGTAATGTAGGCTCACAAGCCCCAAAAGATGTGTCACACAGCCTCATTGATGGATATTAAAAGGAGAGACTCAAACCTCATTTGGACATCAACTCATCTCACACATTCTCTCTCCATCTAATTGGTTCGTACAGCCTTAGGAGACATTCTCTCCCCTCCGCACGTGTGAAAGGGTTGCTGATGTTTTCAGACTGTTCAAGGGCTTTCTGTGCAGCGTTGACTTTGGGTTAACCTTGACTTTTTTAATTCGATTTTTGGGTCAGATTGCACTATTGGGAGGTCGAATTTGATGGCACAGAAATCGAGAAAATCCGAGTTGATTTGATTGTTGCGTTAACCACACCATTGACCGCAGATTTGTTTTAGTTTGACTAGGTTTGACTGAAGGATTGCGGATTGTTTTGGGTTGACTTTCACTGTCTGAAGAGGCTGAGTTTAACTGGCTTTGATCAACCTCCATTGGGTGACTTTTTGTTGGTTTGACCAACATTTACTTTGCTGGCTAGGCCATCATGTTGACTGCTGAAAATTGTAATCTCTCTCTCTCTCTACTGAATTTGAAGAATAATAAGAAGATTTGATCAAAGGGTTTTCCCCGCATTGGGGTTTTTCCCTGGCATTTGCCAAATTATTGTGTCCTCTTGTCTTGGCTTTTCTTCGAGTTATTTATTCATTCATTCGATCAATGGAAATGGAAATGGTCAACATTTCAAGAGGTCAAGGAACTCTGGGTATGATGAATCTAATGTTGTTGATAATAAGAAAAATGAATATATTCTTATATCTACCCTCTCTGTTGCATCTCCTCCCGACACCCTTGATAACTAGTTGATTGATAGTGGTGCCTCAAGGCACTTCACTAGATATAAAGAGGCCATCTCTGATTTGATTGAAAAGGATACAAATTTGGAAATTATCCTTGGAGACAATGCCGCCTATCCCGTGAAAGGGATAGCGATTGTGACCCTTCATCTAAATCAAGGTCAAGTCCTCTGTTTGCAAGATGCGTTGTATGTACCTGATTTGAAGAAGAAGCTAGTGTTTTTCTCAGCAACGGAAGACAAAGGATTCAAGGTGGCATTCATCGATGGAAAGGTACGCATTTGGAAGAGGAATTTCAAAGAAGTATTCACTCTTGGTTTCAGGGTTGATACACTCTATCAAGTTGGAGGAAGTCCGTTGGGAGCCATGACATGTAACACAACTCTTCAATCTGAGCTATGGCATCAGAGGTTTGCACAGATTCATTATAAATCCCTTCTCGAACCAAGGAAGGTGGTCACAGATATGCCCGATTTCAAAGATGATCATGAAGGTGTATGTCAGGGTTGTGTCGAAGGGAAGCATACAAGGGGACCATTCCCCTCAAGTGTCACAGACTTTTGATATTCCACAACTAATTCATTCTGATCTATCTGGTATGTTGCCCGTAACATCCTTGGGAGGATGTTTATATTATGTCACTTTTATAGATGACTTCTCCCGCAAGACCTGGATATACTTCTTGAAGAAAAAGGACGAAGTATTCAAATGGTTTCGCAGCTTCAAGGCCTTGTTTGAAAATAAAACAGGGAAGAAGATCAAAATTTTGAGGGCCGATAATGGAACCGAATATGAGTCGAATGAATTCAATGACTATTGCATGAAAGTTGGCATTAAGAGGGAGACAACTATTGTGAATACTCCCGAACAAAATGGTGTTGCCGAAAGGAAGAATAGAACCATTCTGGAAGATGCCCACGCCATTCTTTATGACCAAGATCTTCCGAAGTTCCTATGGGGAGAAGTTGGCAACACCATTGTGTATGTTCAAAATAGATGCCCACATTCTGCATTAGACTCCAAAACTCCCGAAGAAGTCTTCTCTGGTAAGAAACCTCATGTTTCTCATTTTAGAGTTTTTGGGAGTCCTGTATATTTTCATGTGTCAAAAGAAAAGAGAAGCAAATTGGATGATTCTGGATGAGCCTACATTACAAATCTGGCCGACCTTGACAATTTGCACATGTGTGGAAAATAAAATCAAAACATAAGTTTTGCTCATCCAAACAAGATGATCTTTAGATCAATCTTGCACCTCTTCGAAAGAAGAATCCAACAAAAATATCATCATCATCATATGAGCAATTGCAACATGGAGTTTGGACCTAGTTGCCCAAAACTAACATATCTTCTTCATTATTTCTTCTACAGCAGAGCAGAGCCAGTAATGTACAGAGACAACGGGATGACAAGATGATATATGATAGTACATGATGTTATTGGATGACAGGATTGCATAGGTTGATAGACGGATGGACAGGTGGAGTTCTCCCTAGTTGAGAGGGAGTGTTAAATTTGGAAACTAGGGCCAAACTCCATGTTGCACTTGATAGATGGATGGACAGGTGGAGTTCTCCCTAGTTGAAAGGGAGTGTTAAATTTGGCAACTAGGGCCAAACTTCATGTTGCACTGCTCATATGATGGAGATGATATTTTGTTGGCTTCCTCTTTCGGAGAGGTGCAAGATTGATCTAAAGATCATCTTGTTTGGATGAGTAGAAGTTGGATTTTGAATTTATTTTCCACACATGTGCAATTTGTCAAGGTCGGCCAGAATTGTAATGTAGCCTCACAAGCCCCAAAAGATGTGTCACACACCCTCATTGATGGATATAAAAAGGAGAGACTCAAAACTCATATGGACATCAACTCATCTCACACATTCTCTCTCCATCTGATTTATTCGTATAGCCTTAGGAGACATTCTCTCTCCTTTGCACGTGTGAAAGGGTTGTTGAAGCTTTTGGACTGTTCAAGGGTTTTTTGTGCAACGTTGGCCAGCTTGACTTTGGATCAATATTGACTTTTTGACTTCGATCTTTGGGTCAGAGTGCATTTTTGGGAGGCCGAATTTGGTGGCACAAAAAGCGAGGAAATCCGAGCTGATTTCACTACTGCGTTGACCACAGCATTGACCACAGATTTGTTGAAGTTTGACCACAGTGTTGACTAGGTTTGACTGAAGGATTGCAGATTGTTTTGGGCTGAATTTGATTGTTTAAAGAGGTCGAGTTTGACTGGCTTTGACTGAGCTCCATTGGGAGACTTTTTGGTGGTTTGACCAATGTTGACTTTGCTTTTGCTGGCGAGCGCATCTTGTTGACTGCTGAAAAGTGTACTTTCTCTCTCTGTTGAATTTGAAGAATACTAAAGAAGATTTGATCAAAGGGTTTTCCTCGCATTGGGGTTTTTCCTTGACATCCGCCAAATTATTGTGTCCTCTTGTCTTGGCTTGTTTTCCTCGTCTTCGCTTGTTTTCTGGTTATTTATTTATGTTCTATCAACATTTACTGTCAATGTTAATGTGATTGCATAACAGGAAATTGAATTGGGCTAATAAGAAAGATTGAAGAAAATTGCTCTAAGCCTAGAACATACCATGGTTAACAAAAATTAGCAGTGTCCCCTGCTCTTTACGAACTTTCACCGATGGAAGGAGTTTCGCTATGAGGGAAATCACTTGAATGATAGGAACAATGGCAAGTTATGATGGCTCTCCAAGAAAGGCCTATGAGGAGACATAGATCTAGGGCTAATGATATTCAAGGATGATAAGAATTCCTAAGGTCAAGGCTCCTAAGATGACTAGGACCTCTCAAGAAGCTTTGAGTGATGCTTATGTGCCTTTAAATAAATTATCGCTATCCTTGACAAGGCCAGAATGGGACCACGCGAGACCTAGGGTTTATGACCAATCGTGGGAGGAGACCCTCCAAAGAGCACAATAGGCCTACGTAGTGAAGAGGAAGGTCAAGAGAGATGAGAATTTCCTAGAATTTTGATGGAAAAATGACCTTCAAAGGCCACTAACCCAAAATGTTCAATCAACTCCAAAGTTTGAGCTAGCGTTTGAGTTTTCTCTCAAACTAGTCATGGGAATTGCCTCAAAATTTGAGGGTCACTAGAGAGGACAACAATGCAGTAGTCTATCCAAATAGTTTTTCAATGCCACCCCTCTAATCCAATTCGTATAAGGCCCTAGTTAATCATCTAGGGTTACGAAAAAAAATTAGGACAAAAAGAGAAAGGTAAAGAGGGTGATCACCAATTTCACTTGAATTGCTGCCTTATTCTCGAGCTATGGAGTGTATGTGATTCTTGGCCAAAATCATCTACAAGGAAGCTACAAAAGGATGCCCTAGCAAGCACTCTCTAGCATTTACCCACCCAAGATTCCTGGACTTTCATGGAAAGAAAACAAGTTCTACTCCACTAGGAACATTCATCTACTTGTTATCAATGAGTAACATGTACAAATTTGCAATCTAACAATCCTTTACAATGATATTCAATAATTAGGGCACAAAAAGAAAAAGCTAGTTACAAAATTTCCGCACATTAGACATCTTTTATGTAAAGGAAATTTTCAAAAAGATTTACTTACAAGATAACAATAGATATATCCAATCCAAGATCAAGAAGATGGCTCCAAGAGAAAACAAAATTTCAGCTCCAAAAATATCGAAATGCATCAAGAGATCTCTATTAGACAACCAAGAGAAAAAGTGTGAAATTCTCTTCAAGAGAGCTAATCCAAGTTAAGTGATGATTATCAATACAAATGAGGTTTTCTTTTATTTATATGAGCCTTTACGGGTTTGATTTAGCCAAATGAGACCCCAAATTTACTTTAATGTGTAAAATAACAAAAAATTTGGTGATAAGCCCACCAAATAGCTCAAAAGTGAATGATAAGCCATCCAAAGAGGGCCAAACTAGTGCATAATGCAGTAAGAAGGGCCTTTGGAAGGCCAAAATGGGTCCTAAGTGCCATGATGAAGAGGAGGGCTCCAAAAATGATGATCAAGGGGATATAACTAATACATTCATTATATTATGGTGAGTTAGGGAGTTACTCAATACTTCAATAATTCACTCATTACTCTACACCGAGTTTCTTTTCATAATTGATTAGGGCATGTACTAGTGTCGTACACGTGATACATGCATATGTAGCTATCATATGCAGGTCTCATATGTATGCTAATATTTCTATGTTCCATATAATTTGAGTTGGGTCGTTACAAAGGGGGTGGCCCCTTGATTTCCAAGCAAAACATTATGTGGTGCTCCCAAGTGGTTGTGGGGCACAATCAATGATCTCATGGGTCTCCAATGGTTCAATAACAAGTCGGTGCTCCATCAATGGGGGCTAGAAGATGATGCATGCCCTCCCATGTCTCTCCGGATGAGGAAAAATCCCATCTAGGCCCTAGATCAACTGTTAAGTGTCAGGTGCAAATGTGTAGTCGGTTGTGCAACGTGGTACAAGTTCATCATCACCTCTGAATGATTGGGGCATGAAAAAGCAATGCGTAGTGCTAAAGAAGCCCATGGCATGCCATACAATGTTCTGTTTTGGTGGAGGCACATGGTGTGAAAATTTATGAATATTACTTATACAGAAACCCTACTGTTAAATCTGATTATACTTCTCCTACTTAATCAAGTTATTAATCTGAAGTATTCAGCATTAACATAAAAGTAAACACATTAACAGTCTACACAAATACAGATCTAAACTGAATACATGCACAATAGACAAAGTGACACACAGGATTTTATGGACAACTATCCTCGGAAAAACCCAATGCGGGAAAATCAGTCTTCTAGCTGCTGGAGGGTTTTTATTAATAAGTAGATTCTAAGTACAGCAAATCTAGGCACCTTCCTGGTTAACCCGACAAAGAAATACAAAGTCTGCAGCAATACCTCTGTTCTAGCGACAGAAAAACTGACTGATTCACACCCTCAAACGGGATTTACAGAACTCAACCCTTTTCTGTCTTCAGAAACCCCAACGTTGCTCTGAAGCCCTTTGCGTTAGCTCTGCTAGCTTACGTGTGCCCCTTCACTTCTCAAGAGAGGCCTGTGTAACCCCAGACTGGGTTACGTTGTCCCTATGCTGCCCTAGTTAGGCCTACGTAAGCCTTGATGGCCTCATGTTACCTCTACGCTGCCATTTTTGAGTCTACGTAGCACCTGCGTAGCGGCTGAAGCCCTCTGCACTACGCAGCTACTGCTCCCTCTGCATTGCTCTAACTGTTGCTTCTCTGCCTCTTGCTGACTCTTGACCTGGGATCAGATCATCCCTGTCGCCAGTACTACCCCTCGCTACAGCCGAAACACTTCTAGAGATTCTTAGCAAGCCATGCCTTAGAATGACAGCTTAGTCTCAGTGCTCTGCCTCCGTGTTTGTGTTCTCCAACTGACCCCAAGCCTTTCCTTTATAATTTTTGGTTGGGAAACCAATAGCCGTGATCTAATCTTGATTCGATGGCTAAGATTTAAAAAAATCTTGATCCGTGTAACTTAAGTCATATTCATCACATGTTTAAATTAATTACCTTTAATCTTTTAATTTTCCTAAGTTAGACTTAGGGTCCTTAATTAAAAAAACAGGATGAAATTTCTCAAATCCCTTTCTGAGTCTTGGATACCTCATATACTCTAGTCCCTCAACAAAGTTTGGGAGCTACAGCACATCTGATGCTACACCAACACTCAAAAATCTCAACACTCCCTCTTAGCGAGGAATGTGCTCTAGTACAGCACTACTTCACCTTGAAGTTTTGTATTGATCTCTAGTGTGGGTCTCTGCGTTGATGCTTGGCCTGCTGCCCTTCATCGTTGCGTTCTTGCTGACATTCTGTAGTGTTGCCCATGACGCTGCCACTACCACTACTACGTATGTACTGTAGCTCCCTCTCAATCTATTACATTGTGCTGCAACTCAGTTATTGAGAGAACCAACTGAAAACTCCTACCCAATCTTTGACAGACAAGTCAGTTAGGCTGCATCCTCATCACTAAAGCTCCATAGGCTGCTACTTTGTGTTGTCTCCCGAAAGCCACTGCGTTGTTGCAGCTCTACTCTACGTAAGCCAACCTGCACTACACTGTGGAAGTCACATCAGCCTCTCTGCGCTGCGTTGCTACGTTGTTGTTGCAACTGCATTGTGCTACTCCCTCTCAGCATCCAGCTCTGCCTCTGCTCCAACTGCTCCACTTGTCCCCCCTACTGTCTTAAGGCACTCGTAGCTCGTATGTGATCCAAGAGTTGGGCTACTCAAGGATCCTACCACCACTTTGTAGATGCGCTATAGATCCATGTTGCCCTACTTTCGTGGTTCATGAGCGCTCATGGCTACGTCAATTTCGAAGCCATCGTCCGCCACAGCAGCCTTGGAGCTAGAAGCTTCCTTGTCCTTCTTCTTTTGAGGACAATTGTTGGTGAAATGCCCTAGTTCGCCGCACTGGAAACACTTGATCTGGGACAAATCCCACTTCTTTCTCCCTTGCTGCCTCTTTGATGCCAAGGCTGCATCTTCTTCCTCTTCCTTCTTCACTCTACTAGATCTAGTGTTGTACAGTCTCTAGGTGAACCGACGGAGTTCTTCTTCTCAGAGGATCACCCACATACTGTCCCAATTGGGAAGGTCCCCTCTACCCAAGATACTTCGGAAAAGAGTTTACCAGTCCTCTGTTACTGCATTGAGAGCAGTCCTCACCATAACATCGTCCTCCACTTCCACCCCCATGGCAGTCAGTTGATCCTTGATTGCCTGTAGTCTGAAAAGAAAAGGTTCAATCTCTTCTCCCTTAGCCATCATGAATAACCTCATCTGATTCTCCAGAAGCATTCCCCTCTGGACGGATCTTCCTTCATATAGTGAGGTCAAAGGCACCCACATATCATGAGTCGTTGTCTTCTTCACTATGTGAGGCACTACATGATCTTTGACTCTATCCATGATGAAGCGCTTGGCATGTGTCGCTGCTTCTTCATGCTTCTCCAGGAGCTTTGCATCGGTCGGCGTGGCCAGGACTTTATCTGCATGCTCCCTCAAACCATATGCCTCCACGACTACCAGGATTCTGGACTTCCAGACTACAAAGTTGGACAGACCGTCCAACCTATCCTGATCACGTAGTCCTTGAGGTGCCATCTGCTCAGTAAATCTGTCAGAACGAATCATTCTCTCTATACTAGAGACTCGGATCTAGGGTCCTTGGCAAGAAAGGCACCCTCTCCACCCTCTGACAATTGACTTCCTCTCTTGGAAGTTTTCCAAATCAAAACAAATCAGCTCTCTTCGATCCTTTGATAGATCTGCATATTTCTTTGGCTGGAAATCCTCTGAGAAGTTGTTCTCCTCCGGCTCTCTGTCAACTAGTGCTTAGGCTAAATTCTGCACCTTCAGAAATTTAACCCCACCAGCAACTATTGAAGCTCTGCAACACTGCTTCCGGCACTCTAAATCAGCAACAACTTTAGGACTGCATCACCCTAGTTGACCTCTGCATGAGCAGACAGTCCTAGCACAGCCTCTGTGTTGCCTCTGCGCAATAAGTATGTGGGCCTGCATAAAGAATGTGTCACTCTGGCCTCTGCGTGGCTCTACTCCCTTCTACGGCTACATTGTCCTCTCTGGTCCGGCTTTCCACGGTTGCTGCTGCTTTCTGCAGCAAGGATTCTTCAGTCTTCTTGCTGGTGATCTAGCAAGATCTGCAATCGCTCTGATACCATGTGAAAATTTCTGAATATTACTTATTCAGAAAACCTACTGTTAAATCTGGTTATACTTCTCTACTTAATCAAGTTATTAATCTGAAGTATTCAGCATTAACATTGAAGTAATCACATTAACAGTCTACACAGATACAAATCTAAACTGAATACATGCACAATAGACAAAGTGACACACAGGATTTTCTGTACAACTGTCCCCGAAAAAACCCAATGCGGGAAAACCGGTCTTCTGGCTGCTGGAGGGTTTTTACTATTAAGTAGATTCTAAGTACAGCAAATCTGGGCACCTTCCTGGTTAACCCAACAGAGAAATATGAAGTCTGCAGCAATACCTATGTTCTGGAGACAAAAAAATTGACTGATTCACACCCTCAAACAGAATTTACAAAACTCAACCCTTTTCTGTCTTCAGAAACCCCAGTGCTACTCTCAAGCCCTCTGTGTTAGCTCTGCTACCCTGCGCTGCTCAGGAGAGGCCTGCGTAACCCCAGACAAGGTTACGCTATCCCTGCGCTGCCCTAGCTAGGCCTGCATAAGCCCTGATGGCCTCATGTTGCCTCTGCGCTGCCCTTTCTAGGCCTAAGTAGCGGCTGAAGCACTCTGCGCTGCGTAGCTACTGCTCCCTCTGCGCTGCTCTAATTGTTGCTTCCCTGCCTCTTGCTGACTCTTGGCCTAGGATCAAATCATCTCTCTCGCCAATACTACCCCTCGCTGCTGCTGAAACTTTTCTGGAGATTCTTAGCAAACCACGCCCTAGAATTACAGCATAGTCTCAGTGCTTTGCCTCTGTGTGTGTGTTCTCCAACTGACCCCAAGCCGTTCCTTTATACTTTCTTGTTGGGAAAAAAATGGTCGTGATCTAATCTTGTTTCGACGGGGCTAAGATTAAAAAAAAGCTTGATCCGGGTGACTTAAGTCATTTTCATTACATGTTTAAATTAATTACCTTTAATCTTTTAATTTTCCTAAGTTAGACTTAGGATCCTTAATTAAAAATATTAATTAATTAATTATCTCCTAAACAGGATAAAATTTCTCAAATCCCTTTCTGGGTCTTGGAGATCTCATGTACTCTAGTCCCTCCACAAAGTTTAGGAGCTAGAGCATATCTGATGCTAATCCAACACTCAAAAATCTCAACACATGGTTCTCAACACTCACCCTACAAGTGCCATTATGACCCTCTAGAGGGCTTGGACCCCATATAGGGAGACCAAATCCAAGATGAAGATGCACCTGCAATCATGTATAAGATCCAATGCATCTCCTCACATTTCAGTACAACAATCCATTAGTGCAATTAAGTAAATAAGTTTGCTAATCAGGGAAAAAAGTGGACACTTCATAGTGGCATGCCCTTTCAAATGGGCTTTAGAAGGTACGAGTGTTACCTTGCTCAACAAGAAAGGTTAATAAAGGACCCTATTAGGTGGTTTCAACCTCTAAGGGAGTGACAGGTCCACAATACATCCATCAAATGGTAGGTGGCATGTGAAATAATGATGGAACGAAGTGGGGAAAAAGGGAAAGTTGAAGCCACATGACATGGTAAAAGGGTAGCTATGATGTAGGAAGCCCAAACATTGGGCATATGGATGTAGGAGGGAGCAATTGTGGTACATGAGTTACCCGAACTTTGTTTTCCCACCCTTCTTGATATGCCTTTTTCCTTTTATTGATTTTTCTTTCTTTTACTGCTCGAGGCTACAGAGAATGAGAGCATAATGTGTATGATGAAGCAATGATTACCCCCTTAAGGTTGGGCAGTTCATCTCCAGCCAGGGGTTGGGACAATCATGGGTTCCTAAATGATGCAAGGGGCACTCATAGAGGCCTTAGGAACCAAGGTGATGGCCATAATGATAGAGGGCAGAGTCCATGCTTGGATTTTGCCCACACGCTAAATTTTATGTCCCAACCATCTTTTGCATTTTCAGGTACATTTCCTATTGTAAACGGCCAAACTACACTTTTAACTTTCTTCTAGTTACATCAACCTTTGGGGCATTGTTCCAAGCCCAACCCAAAGTGTGGAGAAGGGGAGGGGGGATGCTAACACCTTGTGGACCCAATGGACAAATGTGGACCCAGATGGGAAAAATGTGAGACTTTTAATGAGTAGAGGGGAGTGAGATATATGGTGTTGGGAAGCGGGACCACGTAACCTAAATCATGGTTTCCCACGTAGTGCCACTCCTAAAACTAGTAGCCAATACAGGATTAAACCCCAGGTTGGGACAAGGAAATAAGAGTACAATCTAAGCCCATTCTTTCCACCGAATTCCCCACTAATGCATGTCCAAATGTGCCCAAGAAAACCAAGCATAAACACCCAATTACATAACGAAAAGTCATACCTTTGAGGTTGGAAATCCCACCTTCAAACATATGATCATAACAGGTGGCAAGGGCACATAATGGCTGGCTCAAGTGGTGGAGAATGGCAGCACATCGAACTATCTAGCGACTGCAATGAGCTACTGGCCAAAAACAAATCTAGGAGAGAATTTCTCCTATAGGGGTCACCCACTAATGGTGGGTAACAAGTCCCTTGAGTCCACATAAATCTAGATTTATAAGTAATGTTGTTGTCAAATCTCTCAATGCCTCAAGTTAATGGAAACAGTATGAAGAGGGAAGTAATTCTAGGTAGAATCTAGACTAGGATCCTAAGGGCTCCTACATGTAGAAGGATAGACATATGTGATTTGGGTGCCTAGACGAACTAGATGAGGCTTGGGTCCACTTGAATAGACAATGGAACATCCCATATATCTCATAGTAGATGAAGCAATTGACCATCATGAGTGATGGATGGACAAATCATGAGGAATAGAACTTTAATAAATTTCCTTGTATCTTGTCCAGCACGCACAATGTTTCTCAAATCAGTGGATGCTTCAAACAAGGTAAGAGTCAAGACTGCCCAATTTATTTGTGAAATGGAGAAAGTCATTCAAGAAGTGGGAGAAGAACATGTTGTACAAATTGCCACCGACAATGCAGCTAATTATATGGCTATTGGTAGACTTTTTGAGATTAGGCACCCAACTATTTTTTGCACCTCTTATGTTGCCCATTGCATAGATTTAATGCTTGAGAACATTGGTAAACTTCCTTGGATACATGAGATTGTGGAGAAGGAAAAATCCATAACCAAATACATGTACAATCACACTATTGTCCTAAACAGTGGCATGCAGTGATTAGATCTGCAACATATTTCATATCTTTGCAATCTAAAGAGACTGTTCTTGGGACCTAAGTGGATGGCATCTAAACATTCCAAGGCCATTGAAGGCATTGAAATTGTTGCACTTGTGTTTAATGACGATTTCTGGAAAGATGTCGAAGAGATTATTGCTATGACAAAGTCCCTTGTCAGAGTTCTCAAGTACTTCAAGTCTTTTCAAGCTTCATTTTTTCATTTTCAAAATTTCATTTTCAAAATTTCATTTCAAGCTTCATTTCATTTTCAAAGTTTCATATTTCATTGAATTTGAAAGCTTGAACTTTTAGGATGGTTGATGGTGAAAACCCCGCAATGGGTTACATTTATGAGGTGATGGATCTTGCAAAGGAGGCCATCAAAAGAAGATATGGGGATGAGAAGGCCAAGTATATGCCTCATTGGGACATTATTGATGCACTTTGGGATAGGAAATTGCATTCCCCCTTACATGTTGTTGGGTACTTCTTAAACCCACAGTATTTTTATGATAAGAGAAAACTTAATGAGGATAGGGAGGTTGGAAGAGGACTTATGACATGCATTGAAAGGAGCTTCCCGGATCAATAAGTTCAAAATCATGCCCTTGCCTAGCTACTGGATTATAGGGCGTTAGCCAAATTATTTTCCTATACCAGTGCTATGCGAGAAAAGACTAAGATGTTGCCAGGTACCCTTTGAGACTTAAATGCTTCATCAATTCATTAAAATTGTTTAAACAGTATTTTTTATGTTAAATTTTTTATTAAAGTTTGTTGTCTTTTTAAGTTTTTAGTATTTACTATTTACTATTTATCATCTTTGATTTGTACTTAGTACTTACTAATGAACCCTTCTCACTTGCTAGGCCTTTGGTGGCAAAACTTTGGTAGTGATATGCCAGATTTGAAGAGATTCGTCATTCGGATCTTAAACCAATAATGCAATGCTTCAGGTTGTGAGTGCAACTGGAGCATGTTTGAGAAAATACATTCTAAGAAGCGCAACCAATTGACACAAAAGCGCTTAAATGACCTTGTATTTCTCCATTACAATATATGATTTCGCAACAAGTAAATACTAGGTGAGAGTCTAAATTTGAAGGTTTCATAATCTGATTTGCACTTTAAAGTTCAAACTTTAATTCACATTTCCATGTCTCGTGATAATGACAGGTTTGGATCATTCACAAATCGACCTTCAAGAGATAGATCTACAAACTGCAATTGCAGCAGATTGGGTCCAATTGGACGAGGCTCCTCTTCTAAGCCTAGATGACTTGGAGAATGTTTCCAGTCAAGCAAGCGAAGGACCGGGAGGAATTGCTTCTAGTTCTCACTCTTAGAGTCTTAGTTACTGTTTTTCTACTGATTGGTATACAGTATTTTGTAAACTTTTAGAAGCACATGCTTTTGGTTCTATGGAGTCAATGGTTGGGAGTCAGCACTCAGTACTTTGGATCACGTTTGGACTCATAACATATATGAGATACTTATTCATTCATGATATTTTGGACATCTATTGATATTATGCACTGTTTCGACATGGCTTTATTGAATATCAATAAAAAATGTTCTTTTTTTAATTTAATGTGTATATCTTTATTTATTGAATTCACCATTTTTTCCTAATTTTTTCCCGATCCAATTAAAACTCTTCGCTCTTTTGCCTCGCCGATTTATTGCCAATTCTAAGTCTGGTGACATTGAATAATACATTCTTTTAATATGCAATCCATATCAATTCTTTTTCATGCTACAAATAGCTGTCAAATATAGGAGAAAAAATTTCTCCTATAGGATTACCCTTTCTTTTTGGTGGGAACAGACCCAAAAATGACTTTTAGAAGCGTGTGGGGTCACTTTTGGCAGACGTGTCACGAAATCATAACATGATTTTGGCACATGCCGGACACAAAAGATACATGACACGGGGGACGGGGGACGTGTCATGGTACTTACTATATATATATATATATATATATATATATATATATATATCTGTGTGTGTGTGTGTGCTGGAACCATATATGTATCAGCTTCCATACAACTCAAGGCAATACTGCACTTTTAAAGCAGATCTGTGGAATTTAATTATTAATATTACAATAAAAATATAAAAAAGAAAGAGGGAATAAATTGGCTTCTTTAAAATAGTAAGTCTGCTGATGTTTCAATCACATTTTCTACAGCAGCAAGCAATTCTTACAGAAGCAAAAACATTGAAGGGTTGAGAGTGATTTTCGCAACATTGGGAGAGAATTCTAAAGCAGTGATATGAAGAAGAGTGTTGCAGGCATCACTGGCAGCAGGATTCATTTTTATTGTGTTGTTGTTTATGTCTCATTCTAATTTTTCTAATAATTTCAGTCAATGTTTCCTGATAATTTGCAAACTTGAAGTAAATATTTGAAGAATTTTGCAACACAAACTCAGCAACACGTACAACTTAAAGGAGAGAGGACAATACAGAATATCAGTTTAAAAAATAAAAATGCAGCAGAAAAAATAGACAGCGACAAAGGAATTCCAAATCCAACATGTTACTACCTCTTGCTCCCCCGACGAAGTTGAACCAAATTCTGCATACTTGTGAAGAGTATATCAAGATGTGGTAAAAGAATCTCCTGCAGCAAAACATTCTCTTGATCTTCATCATTTCCATCTTCCAAATTCAGAAGGTTCTCAACGAAACTCAGAATAGCTGAAACCATGGCTTCTGACACACTTTTAACAGACAGAATCGACAGAATATTGGGCACAAGTGATTTCTCTCTCTGAAGAAATGAAGCAAGCTTTAAGCTTTTACTCATTTCCAGAAAACAAATAAACAATGAGCTAGGTGTTTCATTGCTCCCACTTTCTTGGGTAAACTTCTCAACCAATGGTTTTACTGCTGTAAAAAATATATTCCAAAAATTTGTACCATAATCAATTTTGTCATACTTATTCAGCACAATGGAAATAACCTTGAGACATAATGATCTCAAGTCTTTCATTCCACTAAGAAACAATGTTGGGTTCTTATCATGCCTCATAGTGACACTTCTAATCTGAATCCCACTGGCAACTAACATGGGTCATGCCGGTATATTCTCCAATTTCTGCACAGAAAAATCTACATCAAGGAAGTTATCTGCCTCAGCCATCTTCGAGTCCACTGAATAAGGTTGTTTTTGCTCCCCACTTATGTCTGTATAACCTACCTTTTCTAACATTGCTACATCGGGCATCTCAAAGTCGGCAGAAGTTTCAACCCCTTGTGTACTATTATGATTGAAGATGCCATCCTTTTGATGTTCTAAATTTAATGCACATGATTCTAATATACGAAGGACAAATGCTAATAATGGGAGAAGATAAGGCACCATTCTTGCTTCATCAAAGGTCTCCAAAACATCCTTCACTACATGCAAAAATCCTGATTTCTTTTTGTATGGCAAAGCTGCAACTCCTTCTTTACTAATCAAATTAATGAAATCCATTGCTGTGCCTTGTTCTATAGCAGCTTCCCAAGAATATTTCGATCCACAGATTGAGGTATGCTCATCAATAAATGCATTTTGAAGAGACTTCAAAAGCAAAATGAAAAGGGGAGCCAACTCATTCACTTCAAGCTGTGCCAAAAACCACAGAACTGCCTTCCTTTGGAGAACTCCTGCAGACTGGACAACAAAATAACATGATGAGCTTTGGCGAAGCCTCAAAAACAAAACAAATCATCTTTAATCCAAGACTCTATTATAAAATCAGTCATCAGATATTTGTCGAAGCAATAAGCTAAATGTATATTTGTTTAATTTAAAAGTATATACATACCCTCCTTACAAGTTGCAGGTAAAGATGCACAAGAAAAAATTAATGCCATTCATAGTGCAATAAAATTTCCAAGGAAATTAAAAAATACGATCATATAAGCAAGCAATCAGAAGCAAAAGGACTTCTAATTGTGTCATACTATTTAAAGCAACCAATATTATGCAAACAGTGGAAGTGAAAAACAAGTCTTGATCGGGACATTAAAAATGAAATGCTGGGACATAAAACTGAGTTGCTATGTCACATTAACAAAGTGCTATATTAGTCTGTCTCTAATGAACATGGAAAGATTGTGTGGAGGATGGGAACACAGCTTGGAAATCACAAAATGGAATGGACTGCTGAAATCATGCACAAGGAGCTTAGCCATGAATTCTGACAGAAGAATTTCAAGCATCTGTGACTCTGTGGACAATAAACAGCTCTTCACAAACTCCACATTAATGTGCAAAAGTTGTCAAAGACTCTAGTTTGGTCCTTCAAGATGTGCACTTTTTGCTTCAAGCAGCGGGGACAAGTACGAAGATGTTCCTCGGACTGCCTTGATTGTGGTTGTTCAAAGGTAAAATATTTTCAACTGTTGTTGCTAATTTGTTTATGTCTCTTAACAGCCCTGACACCGAAAATTCACAAGGTTAGATGACTCATCAATACTTATTATCTAATATGACTCTCACTTATGTCATATTTCACCTAATAAGAGAAAAAATGACTTCAATATTGACATGCATAGCCTATAGACTTGGCATTTCATCAATGCTATACATTGACATGTAATCTAAGTTGCATGGTATGGGGAAACAGAAATACGAATCTGAAACAATAATGCGCTCTCTCCCTCTCTCTCTCTCTCTCTCTCTCTTGCTACATATATATATATATATATATATTATACTGAAACTTGGAAAGAAAGCATTTAAATTTTAAGTTCCAACATTATAATTTAGAATACAGATACAGAGTCATGAATAATTGACCAAGTGTCGAGGTCTAAGACCCAAGAAAATCATACTACAACAAATACCTACATATCATCGAAATCATTGCCTATATTGGGATCTTCATTGTCAATATCACACTCTAAGCATTAAAATGATGTAGAAAAAACTTGTCCAGGGGGTGACGGTGATCGGATGTGTTGTTAAGGCACTCCTAGATGTTAAGTCACCAGTTCAATTCTCTGCCCTATTCAGGTGTTATTCTTGAAGATGACCATGATGTAGCTTCGTCATTCCTGAACTTACAAAATATATATATATATATATATAGAAAAAACTTAATTTGTCAAATTCAGATTTTGTTTGACTGATAGTAACACTTTTACTTGGATCATGATAGAGGAGTTCAACAACCAATGCCATGAACATCAAGGTGCATAGAGGGCTTGGTGCTCTTCATTAAACACTAGCTCCATACTCTTACACACAGCAAAATCTAATGGAAAGGTTGCAATCTGTCCAATCCTAAAATCTGTTGGGTTTGGAGTGGGATCTAAAATTCTACTTTCGCCAAAAGGAATCCAATGAGGTTGCAACCACTCTCAAACATCCTAAAGAAATTAATGATAACGTTATAATTTAAGTAAAAAGATGAAAATGAAAGATAAAGGAGAATGTCATAAAATTTAAGTAAAAATGATGAAAATGAAAGATAAAGGAGAATGTCATTAACATTAACATTAATTAGTTAGCATTAGTAGGGCCCTAGGGTCGAATATTAGGCTTCCCAACTCATCAATTATTGTTTCTTTAAATAATTTGCATTCAGCCCACACACACCACACAAGCATGTTGTGCCTTGTTGACCATGTACATGTCAACAGTCCCTTGTCAGGAATAGCCTAATATGTGCGCTAATCTGTATATATAGCAAGGTATATAGCATCGAAAAAAAATTAGTCAATTTCATTATTGTAATCTTAGATTCTGCAAAATCATTGTAAATTATTTCTAGTATGACTATTAAACCATGTAACAACACCTAAGTAAGCCTATGATTCTTCTCAAAGGGTTTCATCAGAGGGATTTTTTCAACCTCCCCAAATTATGTGCGTTTATAAACACGGATAATTGGCAAAGATTTTCTCCTAGATATACCCCAAAGCTAGGGTGGAACATGTTGACGAGGTCTTAGGCTCTGTTTTAAAAATCGGCCGTTTCGACTCCGACCAGGCCTAGTCGACCGAGCCATTAGGCTGGCCGGTCCGACCAGGTACAAAAACAGCCAGGTTGGCTGGTTTGTTACCGAGCTGGCCGGTTTTTGTACCGACTCGATAAGAAACCGGCCAACCAGACCTGGTCCGAGTTGACTCGGCTGAGCCAATTCCGCCTGCCGGTGGGCCCAAAAAATCGATTTTTATGGACTTGAAACCGAATTTAATTCTGCTGTTAGGTTTGTTTGAGGTTTTCTGAAGAGTTGTGGAGTTGGTTTTTGGAGTAGCTTCATGGTAATGTTAAATTCTTAAAGTAAAAGTGAACTTTTACTTAAATTTTTAACATTACCATGAAATGACTCAGGATGTTTGAGAGTGGTTCCAACCTCATTGGATTTCATATGGAGAAAGTAGAATTTTAGATCTCATTCAAAATCCAGCAGACTTATCAGTTTTTCAGGATTTCAGGATTTGGTTATTGCAATGTTTCTATCGAATTTTGTCATGTATTAGGGTATGGAACTCGTATTTAATCAAGAACACCAATCCCTCTATGTACCTTGATGACATGATGTTAGTGACAATGACCAAGAACAATATGTGATCATAAAAGCATGAGATACAATATAGGGTTTTAATACACTAATGGAGGATGGAATTCAAAACATCATCCTCATCTAAATACCCTAGAATCCACAAACCCTAAAAATTAGCGTTTCATATGTGAGCTACAGTTTTCCATGACCCATCTAGGGTTCTTATTCAAATTAAACCCTCCATCAAAAGAGCCTTAAAACAAATAAAAATAAATAAATGCATTACACATACTATGAGAGAGACCATACCTCTGATTTTACATTCATACAAGTTGCTATAGGGATTTGCTTCAAAGTTCCTTGCACTTCTTCTGTTTGTCAGACTTTCAAGGGCACTATCATCTTTATCCAAAGGTGCCAACATAAAGGAGCTACATACTTTTCTTAGATGAACTTCCTTTGCTTCAGCTGCTAGACAAAAATAGAATCACATGAAGGGTTGCCACTAAACCTTCTTAAAATCACATCAGCTGCTAGATAATGAGCAGCTTAGTCAACAATATGACATCATGGAGGGCTTTTACTATTCTTCAAAAATCATTTTCAAAATGATGTCTAAAGAGACCATCCCTTCTCATAACTACATTTTGTATTTTCATTGACTTCAAGGCACCTTTTATGAATGCTTCAAAGACATGAATATATATTAATTATTGATTTACAAGTCGGCTTCGATGGAACTAGCTTATAATACTTGTGTGTGTGTGTGTGAGAGAGATTGTAACAGTGATAGACTCAGCCTCTTCTTCTATACACAAAATAGGGTTCCTTGATTTTACTGATATAGATGACAAAGGATGCCCGCTAATTGTCTTTTTAAGGCTACAATTCATACCTTGCAAACGTATGTATACAAGATATCGGCTTCCTTAAATTATGGAGGGCCTTAGAACTGTCCTTTATAATGATGTGCCTCTAATTCTAGGACAAGTCCTCCTCACGATCATTGATAGGATACCACCCTTCTAGTTGTAAATTAGTCACCTTTTAAGTCCTCATAGTCCAGTGACCACAATGTCAAATGCCGAATTTTTCTTTAGATTAGGGGATTTAACTTTCTTCGGAACAATGAGAATAACAAATTCATAACAAGGATGCATTGTCAAGAGAAACAGAAGAAAAATACCCTTCAATTCTACTTGAGCAAAGAAGTCCTCCATAATTGCTTCAAACGAGGGGTAGAAATACCTTGTTTATACTTAGAATCAAGCCTTCAAAGTAATGTACAAAGATGTCGTGAATTGATCCACATTAAATTCTCAACGTAGATAGGGAACTTAATAACTCGGTTTGAAGGCTATTGTGGCTCAATTGCAAATGCTTTCTTATTTGAAGAAAAACACAATGAAACCCTCTTCAATCAGGTCACAGAACTTAACACTGTAGGTTTAATCCACGGTTCTTTATATGCTTTGAATTACCACAAGCCTTCTAGAGGGTTGATGTCTTGTCGAAAGGCGTCACCTATGACATTGGTTATGTTTTTTGTTTTGATCTCTATATCATCATCCTGTATTGGATAGTGCACTAGGTGCAATTTTGATATAATGGATATATTCATGAGCCTACTTTGATCATATGTTGTCTTTTGTGACTTATCTATATTGTAATGCTTTGTGTTTGGAAATATGAATAAAAATCTTTAAATTTATGTTTTTGTACAAAAAAATTAATATTTAATGTATTTTTTACAAAAACCGAGTCATTGAAACCGAGTCGACCGAGTCATTACCGATTCGGAGTCATTACCGAGTCATTACGTCGGCCTGGTAGCTGACCAATTCCGTTTTTTAAAACATTGGTCTTAGGTGAGTCCTATTGTTTATCAAGTCTATGTATTTTTCATACTAGATCATGTGCCTTGTCGCAAAATTTGGTCGAGTCTCAAGGGTTTATGTCTATGTGTATTTCTCCATCTAAGGGTTGAAATTGTACTAGTTGATGTAAAAATGTGTTTAGAAATATTTTTGGTGAAAGGTTCCTCATACTTGGACACCATTATCAAAAATATTTTTTAGATACACTTAGAGGGTGGAAAATTAATTAATCCCCTCTAGAGACATTTTAATTTTAATTTCTGGCAAAAATAAAATTAAAATTAAGCCAAAAATTATCCAAAAAATAAATTGAAGGGAAAATAAATTACCCTTCAAGTAGAAAAAATAAATTTTGGAGAAGAAATTCGTGAGACCAAAAAATAATAATTTTATGAGGACCTCCAAAAAAGGAAAAGTCAAATTTTTGAGAAAAATTAAGTCGTTGGACCATGGTGGTTGAGTCAAATATCATTTTTCAAGGAAAAAAAGTGTTGAGAAATCAATGCTAGTAGTATATAGGGTTTGATTCCTCATTCTTGATAAATACTTGTGAATTATGTTGGCTTCTTTTAATTCTTAATTAGTTTATCTTTCATCAAGTAATTACCAAACTATATGTGTGAGGATCACAAGAACAAGAGACACAAGATGTAGGCGCTCAGCCAGGGCAAAACCCCTATAAGGGGTGTTGACCACTAGAGTGGTACCTGATGATTATATGAAGACTCCATGCCCAAGGATGAACCAAAGGACACTTGAACCAACAGATATCATCAGTTCAACAGAGTTTTTAAACTCTACTTCTACTTCTTATAATTTTCTCCTGTACCCAGATTCCACACCCTACAGGGAATTGTAATAAGTGATGCTAGTAATGACGAATTTAAGTCATTATTGAGTCTGTAACAAACCTAGGTAGCTTGGGACCTTGCCAACAAGTGAGTATTACTTTGAGAGGTTTTTTTCACTCGGTTAATTATCATCTCCCTATCAGGACTTAATAATTAATTGAGTTTTTTCCTCCAATTTTACCCCAAATCCAAATTACGGCTTAATGGTGAGGCCTTGGGTAAGTCCTAGTGTCTAGAGTCAATGTATACTACCATACTACATCACACACACAAAAAATTGTGGAATTTGGTTAGGACTAGGTAGTGATTTTTTAATTTTTTAGATTTCACTCGGTTTTTGTAATTGGATTGTAATAAATGTTGTCTAGAGAAGTTGTATGGGGTATGAGTAATCAAAATTACACCTCTCACCCTCAACTTTCTACTATGACACACTTTGAGGGGTTAATAATGAGTTTTGGACCCTCAAAAGCCACATTTCCTAAGTTTAGTGTAAATTGTGGCATTTAATTAGGCTATAATTGAAAAAAAAATAGAGAGAAATAAATTATTCCATGTGACAAAATGACGTGGAAATGACTTGGAAATTATTCTAAGTCAAAGAGTTGAATCAACGGACATGTGGAGAATAACTAAGCACATTGCATCATTAATTCATCATATATTTTATCAAAATCGAATTTCCCAAAGAGAAAGCTGCAATTACACACAAGGAAAATCCAATTTACTAAAGGCAATTGAGCCTAAAAGGAATATTCTACAGGATCATTTGACGGATGACCAAGTGGGGACCCCTTCTCACGAGCTATCTGCAGTGCAACAACACTCAACACTTCACTCAAAGGATTTATGCTATTCCTTGAGCTTAGACTGTGCAGTTACTCAGAGGAAACACGCAGTTCTCAAAGGCCTATGTAGAAGTTCACTGGGATCATCTACAGGTAAGATTTCAGTTTGCTCAAGTTTGCAGTGGTGGACTTGATGTAGCACAGAACTTCGTTTGGCTTATGGATGAGTTCACTGGATCATATGATGAATTTGATTTCCCTTGGTGTGCACAAAATAAATTCGATTTTGATTTGGGTGTCTCAGTCTTCTCCACATCGAACTTGGCTTATCTTTCCTTGGGATTTGCTCCAAGTTCAATTCTCACATGCATTCATCCTTTGGAATTGCTCCCAACTCATTATATAACAAAGTCATGGGCTATTGGATTGTATCATGTTATAAGCTATTGGGTTTAAGGAAACTCTGCCATTTTGAAATTGCATATTAATAAAATCAAGACTTTGGGGCTATTTAGCAGATGTTCTCTTGTCGTTGTGAGGTGAATTCTTTCCATAATATTACTAGTGTTTGAATTCATTTACATGTTTGATCAGTATTAGTTTATATTTTCCATCTAGCTTGGATTGATACATGTGAGCTATCTTATGGGCAAGTTTTAATTGTTTCATAGTTATTTAGGCACATGTTTCATTGTTTGGTCCATTTCTGCTACATATTTTGGTAACTATTGGAGCATTATCTCTCACTTGAAACAATTTTATCATAAAGAAAATCTATTTCACCTAACTTGCCTACTTTCATTTATTGGTGCAACACATATGAGCTTATTTTCATTCTTGTTTCTCAAATTTAGATTGTTATTGCAATGAGCAAAATCTCATTTCTATTTCTTTTGAAACATTGCATGTAGCAATTTAAGTGGGACAATAACCACTCACTAAAATTTTACCTCTAACATAAGTTGGTTGAATAGACATCTTAGGGACCCTCTACTCCTCTATTGACTCCTCACTGTGGGATCCATATCTTTCGACTAGGGTGAGGTCTGAGGATTGAAGAGTTCATTTGCAATCTTGTTGTAGAAGTAACTAATAATAAAATTAACCAAGAGCACTATCCATCACATTTACTTTACTTGTCTCTTGATGGTTTGAGTTTTCATATGCAAAGTTTATTCCAAAAAAAAGTATTGTAATTCTCTTAACAAGTGCTTTATTTTTATGTTTAAAGTCTAATTTCACATTTGGCATTTCCTTGTTCGCATTTTCCAAGATAATTACTAATTGTGGAGTTTTGGCAAGATATATTTCAATGTTTTGATTCCCAAATTTGATTATCTTAAAGGCATTTTCTGTATCTTGCAATATCTAATACTAGCAATCTTTTGTTTGCATTTCAGAGCTACTTTGCTTTTAATTTTTGAGAGCATTACATTTTACTTCTTGAGCAAATATATATATCTTTCAAATGTTGAGAAAATTCTGTATAAGGCACTGGTTTATGGTTTTATCATGTTAATGATTGTCATTATTATTTCAAGTTGCTCACATCATATTTTGCTCATAAATCCTTAAAAGTAACCCATTTTCACTATAACACTCTTGTAGAACCTCACAGCCTTTTAACTTAGTTTCTTCACTTTAGGGACCACCCCCCTTAGCTGACTTAGAAGAGAGCTAAAACGGAGAGAGTCAAAATCAGTATGACAGCCCCTTCTCTGAGTTTCTTGCCACCAACCACACCTTGTGGGGCTGAAGGCTTTTTCCACTGACTTGTAGGTAGGTGTAGAAGGCAAGGAAAGCAATAACAAGGGGAAAACCCAGTCACAAGCTCTTCCTTCAGTAGATTCAATTCAAGATGAGGCACTTCCACACTTCTAGACCTAGACAAAGACCTCCTTCAAACACCAAGTCATCCCTTCCTCCTTGTAGATGTCCCTTGCTCAACCTTCAAAGTGTCAGGTCTTCAACGTGAAGCTTCAGATCAGAATTTTGGCCCCAGCAACAAATTTTCAGCCCCTGATTTCAGCCCAGTATCTTCGCACGTGTGAGAGAAAGGTAGCCCAAAACCTCGATTTTCTTCTTCCCAACTTCTCTCCTTCTTCTCCAGCAATTTCACACTCTTTTCTAGCTACTGCTTCTTAGATATTGAACTTGTTAATGATTCTCTCCAAATGAAGTCGAGTTGCTCAATATATAGGCTTCCTGTGAGGTCAAATTGCGCTGATCCAGGTTGAATTGTCGAGGACAAGGCCGACTTGGTGTGGAGGTGACAAATTACCTTTTTGAATCAAAAATAATTCTTTTTACATGTTACAAAAGCCGGAGAAGGGTCTAATAAAAATGAAAATGACTCTAATGGCTCAAGACAAAACCTAAAAGCCATCAATGGAGGCTTCGACCTAGAAAACATTGACCAAAAGATACATAACTAGGGAAATCTATCCAGGTGGGACAAAAATGGACTCAAGCTTTCAGCCACTCTAGGTATCATCAGGCTTACTTGCTAACCATCAACCCAGGGAACTAGGTGTGTATCCAATGTCGGAGCTCCATGAAAAACGCCACACTCCCTTGCCGGGATCTAGACATCAACCACACAAGTTGTCCAGATGTCCTCCCAAGCATCCACCATTAGATGCTTCATCTCTCCTTATCAACTAATTCTGTAATATCAACTAACCCAAGCATGCTTATAAATTATTCAAACTTCTTGTTCGAAAGAGACTTCGTTAGCACATCAGTTACCTATTCATCTGTCGAAATATATTGTAGCTTCATGACCCCATCTTGTACCAAGCTCCTAATGTAGTGGTACTTGTTGTTGATATGCTTCGTCCATGCATGGAATACAGGGTCTTCAGACATCTTGATGCTGCTTTGATTATCACAATTTATTATGGTAGGATCTAGAGGCTTTCCAAATAAATCTGACAAAATTTTCCTTAACCAAACAACCTCCATTCCTACTTCACATGCAGCAACATTTTCTGCTTCAGCGCTACTTAACGCAACAGGATCTTATTTTCTAGTCATCCATGAAATCATTACAGATCCCAAACTGAAACATCCATCGGTAGTGCTTCTTCCATCAGTCTCACTACCACCCCTATCTAAATTGGTAAAACATATTAACTTAATTTCCCTTCCATCGTACTTTAGACAGTGATGTATCGTGCCACATAGATATCTCAAAATATGCTTGGTAGCTATCCAATGTTCATGACGAGTCTCCAACTAAAATTGACTAAGAACATTTACGGCAAAACATATATCAGGTCTCGTATTTACCAAGTACATCAGAGAGCCCACCAACTTACAATAGCTAGTAGGATCAACAAGACTAGAGTCAAAGCTTCTTAACTTCTTGAGATTAGTGATCATGGGAGTAGTCATAGGTTTGGATTCCATCACACCAAAGTTCTGCAATATCTCGATTATGTAGTCAGCTTGACCCAGATATATCTCTCTGGGTTTTTGCCAGACTTCCAAACCCAAATAATAGTGCATAATTCCCAGATCTTTCATTTTGAATTCAACTGCTAGCATTTTCTTGCATTCTTGTATTTTTCCCTCCACACCTGTAATAAACAAATCATCCACATATAGTAATATCATGAAGGGTTCATTCTTCACCAACTTAATGTAGAGATTTAAGTCTGCAAATTTTTGACGAACCCAATTCTTAAAAGATATGCATCCATTCTTGCATACCATTCCCTCGGAGCTTGCTTCAAGCCATATAGGGCTTTATTGAGTCTACAAACATGTGTATCCTTGCTATTTACTTTGAAACCTTCTAGTTGTTCATGGTACACTACTTCATCAATGTTTCCATTTAGAAACGTTGTTTTGACATCCATTTGATTGATATTCCATCCCATAGTAGCAACTAGTGAAACCAAAGATCTTATAGTGGTATACCTAGAAGTAGAAGCAAAGGTTTCTTCATAGTCTATGTCTTCCTTTTGTGAGAAACCCCTTAAAATGTATCTTGCTTTGTACTTGTCTATGCTTCCATCAATTGCATGTTTGATTTTGTAAATCCATTTTGAAGTGACAACCGATTTGTCACTTGGTCTAAGAACAATTTCCCAAACCCCATTCTTCATAATGGATGGATATTCTTCTTGCACCGCCTTCTTACATTCTTCTTGATGAGAAGCTTCTTCAAATGTAGTTGGTTCAGCTTCTATCAATTTTGTCATATACGCTGCAATCTTGAATATCTCTGTCTTTTGCTTTGTCTAAAGGTTCCTTTAGTAGTTCCATGTCCTTCAGCATCTTCAAGTGTAGCTTTTAACCAATTTGGCCTCTTTCTTGTTTCGGGAATGATCACAGGTTGAATACATCACTTGGTCCTTTTACATTTTCTTCTTGATTTGTAGTTGTCTTATCATGATGCTCTTCTTCTTCAAATAGCGGTATATCTTCGTCATTAGAATCAATTGGACTATCCTTGGATCTTCTGTAGGCATGATTCTCATAGAATATAACATCCCTGCTCACTTCAATTTGTCTTCCTTCCTTGATGTAGATTCTATATGCCTTTGAAGAAATTGTGAAATTTTCAATCTAAAAACTATACAGTTGCAGAGATAGATTTATTCCTGCTACTTATTATTTGACTAAGTCATTTTTAGCAACTTCTGGCAAATATCGAAATAAACACTACTGCAACATTCACAAATATATATGCAAAGAAATAAACAGTAAAAGACATAAGCACGAGAACCAATCACATGTACACAGTTATTTTTGGGCAATTGTCCCCAGAAAAACCCAATGCAGGAAAATCGGTGCAGCAGATGAGGGTTTTATTAAATTCTTCAGCAACTGATCTTTTTACAAGGAATAATACTGGTAGATAAAATCTGAAACACCTCAGACTGGATTCTTGGCTCCTCCCGACAAATCACTGATACACTAATTAGCCTCTGTTATCTCTTGGGCCTATCTGCGTGTTTCTCTATGCAGTCCCTGCATTGGACTGCGTAAGTCTGCGTAGGGTCTGTGTGGGTTCACTGCGCTGCAACCCAGAGCTGCCTCCTGTGACCCATTGTGTCTCTCTGTCCCTGACCTCAGTCACATGGAGACTCCCTCCTCCTTTTGATTCTGCAAATCTCTGCCCTGCAACTCTCCCACTGAGATCAAATTCACTTACTTCAGAATTGATCTCCTTCGGGTACTAAGTGTATGCCCAACTTGTCTTCCAAATGACCCTCAAGCCTTCTTTTATAATCTTCTCGTTGGTAAAACAACAACCCAGATTAGAAGTTTAATCAATGGCTAAAATTAGAACTTGACTTGATCTTTGTTTTCTAGAAGATTCACATTCTGACTTATTAATACCCTTTAATTATTTCATTTCCCTAAGTTTAGACTTAGGGTCTTCATTAAAATAATTAATGTAAATTTTTGTAGATGTTCTATGCTTGAAGCAACTTTACTTTTCTTTACAGCAATCACACAAATAGTTAAGTAAAATGCTGATAGAACATATAAGTGGATCTTATAGAAGAGAAACCAGAAACAAGAAAAATGTGATGGTGCGTTACGGCGGTCAACAGGATGCTTCAACCAGCAAAGTCTCCTTGGTCAGCCAACCCAGAATGTGTCACAACAGTCCTCCAATCAGTAACCAAGTCAACCCAAGTCAACTCCAAAAAAGTCAACGTTGTCCAGAAAAGTCAACGCAGGGCAGCAAGCTAAAAGTCAACGCAGCAACAATTTGGTCAACCCTTTGACCTCGATTTCTGTGCCAAAGTGTACAGCCTCTCAAAATCGAACTTTCCAACAAGTTTCAACCCTTTCGGACCATGCGTTGAGAAAAGTCAACGCTGGTCAAACTTCCAGCAAAACCCTAGCTGCAGAAATTCGTCCTTCTTCTCCACACGTGTGGGCTGAACTTGTCCTCCAATGAGCTCGTACTAAATCAGATGAGAGAAGAAGATGTGTGTTGAGTTGTGGTGAAATGCTCTCCAACTTTGCCTGTATTTATATCCATCATTGGGGTGTGTGACACATCCGCTGGGGGTGTGAAACCTTAAGGCCGACCTGCACATATAATTTATTATAAATAATAAATTCAAAATAGATGTTCCGCTCATCGGATTAAGATATATTTTATATGGATTTTACACCTCTCCGAAAGAGGAATCCAACAAAAATACTAGCCACTTAATCTGAGCATCACAACATGGAGTTTGGACCTAGTTGTCCAAATTTAACACTCCCTCTCAACTAGGGAGAACTCCATCCATTAGTGCAATCAAACATCGTGCGTCATCCCGCTGTAACTTGCTTTGCTGGCCTCTTTATTTCAGAACAGAAGTGGGTTAGTCACAAAGACATCATCCCCCGGCTGACAAATTCAGCCCAGAGGTCCGAAACCTCTATCAGACTCACAAAGAGTCTCCAACCAACCCGAAGTTGGTTCATCTGACCCGAAGTCAGGCAGAGGTCCCAGACCTCACTAAACTTGATCCTAGATCAAGTGGTTGGACCGTGCCATCCTAGATAGAGAGTACGGCAATCTCTGATGCGTCCATCAGTCTTTGCTAATAGTCTCTAGCTTTTCCCACCTCATTGGCCAAATGAGAGGTACTTCCCATGAGCCCCGAACTCAATGGGTAGGATGCATACGGGGCACAGATAAATGAGAGGCGAACCAGCTCAATAATCACAAGGGTGGGGCAGAAGCATTATGAGTGCTTATAGCTCCGAGAAGCTATCCCCAAAGCCCCCCAGAGCTCCCAGAGCTCATCGTCCACCAGGACCCACATCATAGGGTCGTTCCACGACACCAAGACTCTCACGGAAGGTTAGGAACTTGACCTTCCCCAGGGGCTTAGTGAGAATATCCGCGACTCCGCTCATCGGGCCTTTATGATCGAGCCTACGGCGCCTCGCCTTACGGCGCCTCGTTGTACCATATCCCGGATAAAGTGGTACCTGATATCAATATGCTTGGATCAATCGTGGAACACAGGATTCTCGGACAAGCAAAACCCACTTTGGTTATCACAGAGTATCACGGTGGTGTCTAGCACATGTCCGAACAACTCACTGAAGAGCTTACGCAACCAAACTGCTTCACAACTGGCCATACTCGCTGCAATGTATTCGCTCTCCGCTGTGCCTGTGTCATTGCATCTCTCGTCTCCCCGCTCATCCATGAGATCGGCGAACCAAGATTGGAAGCATCCCAATGTGCTCTTACGATCCACCACACTGCCAAATGACCCAAGATCAAGATATCCACGGACTATCACACCTTTACAGTTGTATCTCACCATTATTTATCGTGCCCCGAAGGTATCTCAGAAGATTCCTGGCACCGACCAAGTGAAAGTGATGAGGCTTAACCATTTGTTGACTCAAAGTGCTCACTGCAAAACATATATCTAGATGAGTGTTCACAAAGAACATCAAGGCCCCTACGAGTTGATGATACTCAGTAGGATTTTCCAATATGGGCCTAGAAGCACTGCCACTCAACTTCTTGAAATTGAGTTCCATTGGTGTCGATACAGACTTGCAGTCCACCATACCAAATATTTCCAGAAGTTTCACAACGTATTTTCCTTCGTAAAGAGTGCACTTCTCCGTGTTCGCAGACCTCCAGCCTAGGAAGTAGTGCATCGCTCCTAGGTCCCTTCATCCTCGAACTCGCACAGCTCCCCAAGGCTGATGAATGAGAGGGTCGCACCCGTCAGAAGAGGTCATCCACATACAACACCAGAATGAGAGGCTTCTCTCTATCAACCTTGAAGTAAAGGTTCGGATCAGCATTACTACGAGTGAAGCCCAACTTCATCAGGTAGCTATCTATCCTCTCGTACCAAGCTCTCGGTGCTTGCTTCAACCCATAGAGGGCTTTCTTCAACCTGCAAACATGGGTGTCCCGATCCTGGACTTCGAACCCCAGAGGTTGCTCCACATACACCTCTTCCTTTATCGCACCATGCAAAAATGCGGTCTTCACATCCATCTGATGAAGATTCCATCCTTGCGTAGCAACAAGGGCTATGATAGATCGGATGGTGGTATATCAGGCCACAGGTGCAAATATGTCATCATAGTCTATGCCTTCCTTTTGAGAGAAGCCACGGGCAACGAATCTTGCCTTGAACTTTTCAGCACTTCCATCAGATCCATGCTTGATCTTGTAGAGCCATTTCGCGGTGCCAATCACCATTTGTCCTTGTCCAAGGACCACATCCTACATCATTCTTCATTATGGACTCATGTTCTTCGTGCATAGCATCCTTCCTGCATTTGATGCTTTACAAACTTTCCTCAAAAGATCCAGGTTCGATAGTACAATAGTAATTAATGGCAAATAATACCCTTGGTATCTACACGGCTTCTTGCTTTCTAATGTCCTCCTAGATAAAGATGACCCTCAAGATCTCTCGAGGGTGTCCGAGCCATGATGGTCTTTTCCCACTGAAGGAGATGGATCAATAGGGTCCATTGGTCCTTTCAATATCGTGCATTGTCTCATCCCGCTGCCTCTTTGATTTCCAGGCCTTGCTTCATGATTTTCCTCAGATCTTGGAATCTTCAGATCTTGGAAGATCTACTACTTTCTTCAGGGAAGCATCTTCGTCAAAATTGACATCATGGCATATCTCTACTTCCCTTTGACCAGGTACATAGACTCTATAGGCCTTAGACGTCTCACTGTAGCCCACAAACATTCCTTTCTTTCCAGAAGCATCCAGCTTACTTCTCTTTTCTTTCGGCACATGAAAATAGACAGGACATCCAAAAATTCTAAAATGTGAGACATCAGGTTTCTTACCAGAGAAAACCTCTTCGGGAGTTTTGGAGTCCAGAGCGGAATGAGGGCATCGGTTTTGAATATACACAACAGTATTTGCAGCTTCTCCCCACAGAAACTTTGGTAGACCCTGGTCACATAGCATGGCACGGGCAGCTTCCACAATAGTCCTATTCTTGCGTTCAGCAACACCATTCTGCTCAGGAGTATATGCAGTGGTAGTCTCCCTCTTAATGCCAGCTTCTCTGCAAAAGTCTTCGAACTCATTTGACTCATATTCAGTGCCATTGTCAGTCCTCAAAATCTTGATCTTCTTTCCGGTCATATTTTCCACCAAGGCTTTGAAGGTACGGAACCACATGAAAGCCTCATCCTTCTTCTTCAAGAAGTATATCCAGGTTTTGCGAGAGAAGTCATCAATAAATGTCATGTAGTAAGAGCATCCCCCCAGGGATGTTACGGGCAACATACCAGATAGATCAGAATGGACCAGTTGCAATATATCAGATGTCTTTGTGACACTTGAGGGGAAAGGTCCCCTTGTATGTTTTCCTTCAGCACAGCCCTTACATACACCTTCATGATTATTTCCAAAGTCAAGCATCCCTGTCACCACCTTCCTTGCTTCGGGAAGGGCCTTGTAATGAAGGTGTCCAAATCTTCGGTGCCATAGTTCGGTTTGTCGGATAGTATCACATGTCATTGCTCCCAGCGGACTTCCTCCAACCTGGTAGAGTGTGCCAACTCTAAAACCAATCGAGATAGCTTCCTTGAAGCTCTTCTTCCACATGAGCACCTTTCCATCAGAGAATGTTACATTGAATCCTTTGTCTTCCATGGCTGATACAGACACAAGGTTCTTCTTCAATTTTGGTACATATAGTACATCTTGCAAATGTAGGACTTGTCCTTGAGATAAGTGGAGGGTCACAGTCCCTGTTCCTTTCACGGGATATGTGGCATTATCTCCAAGGATAATTTCTAGATTAGTATCCCTTTCAACCATGTCAGAGAGTGCTTCCTTGAATCCAGTGATGTGTCTTGAGGCACCACTATCGATTAGCCAGACATCCATAGTGTTGGGCGGAGATGTAGCAGAGAGAGCAGATACAAGAATATACTCATTTATTTTATCAACAGCATTAGACTCCTCATACCTGGTGTTTCTAGACCTTTTAGAAGGTTGATTGTTTCCACCAAAGTGAGCCTTCCTCTTTCCTTTGGATTTGTCGTTTCTTCGATTCCCATTCCTTCGGTTGTTGTTGTTATCATCACTATCGGGAGAATCCTTCTTGAAGGGACATTCTCTAGCATAGTGAGCAGGCCTATGGCAAGTGAAACACTTACCCTTCTTTTCTTGAGCCCTTGTTCTTCCTTTGTCCTTAGGACCACCAGAGTTCTTCTTTCGAGAGTGAGCACCATAGGCAGCATTTCTGTCATTATCGAATTCCTTCATCCTTGTTTCTTCTTGCATACATCTAGACAGAAGCTCATCAAAGTTAGGAATGGTATTATTATTGAGAATGGTAGTTGTGAATACTTGCCATTCATATGGGAGTCCTCCAAGTGCGGTGAGAACCATCTCACGATCGGCTATTGTCTCCCCAATAGCTAGCAGATTGTTCCTTGTTTCGGTCAATTTCAGAAAGTAAGCTTGAACAAACTCATCCCGGCCCTTCTTCATATTCTTCAATTTATTCTTGAGGAATAGCACTTGGTTCACATTGTTTACTTTGAACATAAGGATCAATTTATCATACATCTCCTTGGATGTGCCTAGTTCAGATATATAGGCAACCATACTTTTATGTATGGATTCCCTGATCATCAACTTTGCTTTGATCTCTCCCTTCTTATACTTGTTTCTAGCAGCAGCGGTAGCATTGGATGAGGTTCTTGAATCTTACCCAGTACATGATCCAAGAGATCATGGTCTTCCAATTTGAGATCTAATATCATCTTCCAAGCATGGAAGTCATCCCTTCCAGTCAGCTTGTCATTCTCCTTGAATTCAAAACTTGTGGAACCCATATTCTTTGATGGTGATTGCTAGAGATAGGGGTTGTCTTCACCTCAGCTCTGATACCATGTAAATTTTTGTAGATGTTCTATGCTTGAAGCAACTTTACTTTTCTTTACAGCAATCACACAAATAGTTAAGTAAAATGTTGATAGAACATATAAGTGGATCTTATAGAAGACAAACCAGAAACAGGAAAAATGTGATGGTGCGTTACGGCGGTCAACAGGATGCTTCAACCAGCAAAGTCTCCTTGGTCAGCCAACCCAGAATGTGTCACAACAGTCCTCCAATCAGTAACCGAGTCAACCCAAGTCAACTCCAAAAAAGTCAACACAGGGCAGCAAGCTAAAAGTCAACGCAGCAACAGTTTGGTCAACCCTTTGACCTCAATTTCTGTGCCAAAGTGTAAGGCCTCTCAAAATCGAACTTTCCAACAAGTTTCAGCCCTTTCGGACCATGCGTTGACCAAAGTCAACGCTGGTCAAACTTCCAGCAAAACCCTAGCTACAGAAATTCGTCCTTCCCTTCAGCCGTACAGATTTCGTCCTTCTTCTCCACACGTGTGGGCTGAACTTGTCCTCCAATGAGCTCGTACTAAATCAGATGAGAGAAGAAGATGTGTGTTGAGTTGTGGTGAAATGCTCTCCAACTTTGCCTGTATTTATATCCATCATTGGGGTGTGTGACACATCTACTGGGGGTGTGAAACCTTAAGGCCGACCTGCACATATAATTTATTATAAATAATAAATTCAAAATAAATGTTCTGCTCATCGGATTAAGATATATTTTAAATGGATTTTACACCTCTCCGAAAGAGGAATCCAACAAAAATACTAGCCACTTAATCTGAGCATTACAACATGGAGTTTGGACCTAGTTGTCCAAATTTAACATTATTTTAATAAGTCAAGAACCGAGTGGAATTTCGACAAACGATTTATGGGTTCTTCGGAATGTTGATCTCCAAGCCTCCTTGCAAAGTTTGAGACTTGGAACACTTTCTGATGCTACAAAAAACAACACTCCCTCTTAGCGAGGAAAGTGTTCCAACAATATGTCTGCTGCATGCTACTCTGCTTTGAAGCACCCTCTGCGTTGTTGATATCTAGATGCTGCCCCTCATCTGTTGTGTTGCTTCTCTCTATATTGTTGCCTTTAACACTGTTGCATCTGTACCACAGCTCCCTCTGAATTATGATCCTATCCACTCTTGCTATTGGAATGGATTCTTGATCATCCCCATCTTCTCTCGGAAGTAGACAAACTTAGTCTTCCCCAAAGCTTTTGTAAGAATGTATGACACATGTTCTATTGTTGGAGTGAACTGTAACTGAACAGCTCCAGGTTGTACACAGTCCCTGATGAAGTGACACCTGATGTCAATATGTTTTGACCAATAATGAAACACAGGATTTTCAAAGAGCTTGATGCAACTTTGATTGTCGCATAAGATATTGGTCGCTTCCATTTTCTCCTTAAGTAGGTTCACTAGCAGTTTTCGAAGCCATATGGCCTCACATGAAGCTATGCTAGCTGCCATATATTATGCCTCTGTTGAGCTCAGTGCCACGTACTTCTATTTCCTACTGCACCAGGAAGTCATTCCTGATCCTAGACTAAAACAATAACCACTGGTACTCTTCTGATCTACTGAACTCCCAACCCAATCTGCGTCGGTGAAACCACTCAATCTGACATCACTGCTACGGATGTACTTCAATCCAAGCTTGATTGTTCCTTGAAGGTACCTGAGAACTTGCTTGGTTGCTGCCCAATGAGCCCTCTTAGGTTGTACCATGAACTAGCTAAGGGTATTTACAGTGTAACAAATGTCTGGCCTAGTGTTTACCAAATACATCAATGATCCTATGAGCTGCCTATATAATGTAGGATCAGCCTCATCGTTTTCAGATGTGTTGATTTTCTTCCAATTGGTGATCATTGGAGTTGTCAAGGGCCTACAATCCTCCATCTGAAATCTCTTCAGAATTTTTGTAGTGTATCTTCCTTGACCATGAAATATCTCCCCATTCTGCTATTGCCAAACTTCCAACCCTAGAAAATAGTGCATCCTCTCCTACATCCTTCATAGGGTTATTAAAAAAACTCAGAAACATGTTATTCCTCTCCTCTATAATCTATTTCACCTGTATGGATTCTCTCTTTAAATAGTGCATCCGTCCTACATCCTTCATGTCAAATTCCTCAGCCAAATTCTTCTTGCAGTCTATGATGAGCCTTGATGATCCTGTCAAGAATAGATCATCTACATATAAAACCAATATCAGAGGCTCACTCCCTACTCTTATATAGTAGAGATTGGGCTTTGTGTCACTCTTGACGAATCCCATTTTCTGCAAGTAGTTATCAATTCGACCATACCAGGCTCTGGGAGCTTGCTTCAGTCCATATAATAATTTCTTCAGTCTGCACACGAGTCTTTTGATCATGCGTCTCGAAGCCTTCTGGTTTTTCTATATACACCACTTACTCTATCACCCCATTCAGGAACGTCGTCTCAACATCCATCTGATGAATTTTCCATCCCATCTGTGTAGCAAGGGATATCACGAACCTGATAGAGGTGTATATGGCTACTGGGGCAAAGGTTTATTCATAATCGATCCCTTCCTTCTGAGCATACCCCTTAGCAACAAACCTGGCTTTAAATTTCTCGATGTTGTCATCTGCAGCATACTTGATCTTGTAGATCCACCTTGATCCTACGATTGATCTCTCCTGAGGTCTGTGGACTACTTCCCAGACATCATTCGTCATGATGGAACTGTACTCTTCCACCATTGCATCTACCCACGCCTGGTGCTGAGCTGCTTCTCGAAAACGGGAAGGTTCTCCGACTTGAGCAACCAAGGCTTCATACCTCTCAAGCTGCTTACGCTGTCTCCTCATTTTGGGGGCTCCGAAAAAATCCTTTGTATCTTTCAGAATCTGCCATAGTTCCATGCTCGTTCTTCCACTGGGGTGGGTGGATTTACCGGCTCTCCCTCTTGCAAATCCTCGAGAGACATCCCATGGATCCCCATGCCTTGGGAAGGTAGCTGAATTTTTTGTCGCTAGTTGTTGGGGCTGAACTAGCAGATCCTCCTCAAATTGTGTAGCAGAAGGCAACTCTCGAGATCTTCTAAAGGCCTTCTCCTCCATGAATTTCACATCCCTCCGCACTACGAGTTTCTTGCTCTCAGGAATGTAGATACGATATGGCTTTGCGTTCTCACTATATCCTACCAGATACCCCTTTTCTGCAGTCATTTCCAACTTCTTCCTCTTCTCACTGGGTATATGACAGTACATTGTATTGCCGAAGATCCTAAAGTGACTCACTTCAGGCTTACTACCAGTGAAGACACTTTCTAGCATGATCTTTCCAAATGCTGCGTGAGGAGTCATGTTCTGAACATAGACAACTGTATCGCAAGCTTCAGCCCACAGAAATTTGGGCATGTCTTGGTCATACAACATTGCCCTTGTCGCTTCGACAATAGTCATGTTCTTCCTTTCTGCCACACCATTCTGCTCTAGATTGTATGGAGATGTCCACTCTCTTTTGATACCTTCCTTTGCTCAGAACCCAGTGAATTCCTTATCTATGTATTCACCACCATTATCTGATCGCAATACCTTGATCTGCTTTCTTGTCATATTTTCTACCAAAGCCTTAAACTCTTTAAACCGACTGAAGACTCCATCCTTGGTCTTCAAAAAGTAGATCCAGGTTTTTTTGGAATGGCCATCAATAAAGGTGACAAAGTAATTAGTACCACTAAGAGATCTAGTGGACATTGTTCCACAGATATTTGAGTGTATCAAGTCCAATACACCCTTGGCCCTATTATTGCTTATTTGATATGCTACCTTGGCATACTTTCCCAATACACACCCCTTGCAGACATCATCCCGTTTTGTGCTCAGCTCTGGAACTCCTGTGACAGTCTTCTGGAGAATTTTTAATGCCCCATGATGCTAATGTCCCATTCTTCTGTGCCATAGTTCATTCAGGTCTATTTCATCTGCGCTTCCAACCAGTGCCATTGGTGACTCAAGTTGCAACTTGTAAAGTTTCTTGCTTCTTACCCCGATTTGTGCCTTCTTCCAACTGGGTTGTTTGATGTAGACCTTATTGCCAATAAAGTAGACATCATAGCCTCAGTTTTGAAGCTGAGACACTGAGAACAAGTTCGTCCCCAATTCGGGCACATGAAGTACATTAGTAGCTGTTGAGTCTCAAATCTGCATCTTTCCTATACACCATTCTAGACCTTTTTCACTCACCTGAACCTTCCAAGTTGTCAATATCATTGTATATTAATTGCAAAAGAGCATCTAAAATGGTTTTTAACTATATTTTGTGTCTGTTGTTTGATTTAGATTTTTGCTCATTTAGCTGCGGAATCTTGCCACTTTCCGCAACTGCGGCAACTTTCCGCAGCCATTTTGTGAAAGTCTATGTTACAGGTGTCTTCAGGAAAAACGAGCCACATGGGCAAGTCAGAAATGATGTGGACATGGATCGTGTCCTATTGGCTCGAGCAAATTCACTTAAGGAGGCTGTGGTCAAAGGTGGCCAAGTGGAAGTCAACCGTAGAGTCCCACGGTGACAGGACTCTGTTTCTCATCAGTGAGGATTTGCATGACCGTTTCTAACTTACGAGAGACACATCAACACCTGTACACGGCTCCATAAGCCGAATCCAACATCCACTCTTCATAGATTTACTCCTCAACGCGGCCATGATCCTAGATCTCTGGACGTAATGGTTTACGTGTTTTCTATCAGCATAACTTTAAGGAATTAGTTATATTTCCTTTGTTATAAATAATGCATTTGCATACGCATATTAGATTAGTCTCCATTAGCCTCCAGATAGCTCTGTAATGTAATTACGTTGCCACTGTGCCGTAATATCATCTCTCTGTTATGACTGCATTTTAATATATAAGAAGACTCTGTTTCCAAGCGTAATTCGTATTTGAAGGCTGTTGCCAAGGCTGGTGCAGAGGGCCCCTGCACACGCTGAGGTTTTGTGCATTATTGTATAGTTCTTGTTTTATTTCTTTAAGCTCCTTGTGCCATAAGTCATTCATGTGTTTATACATTACATCTTTCATGGTATTTATGCTTCATCTCTGTTTATAATCTTTCATGCTTTACATCTTACTTCTGTCCATAATCTTTCATGTTTTATGTTAACTGATCAGTGTTCTTGTTTCAGATTTCAAATAGGAAGCCCGGGCATTTGCATATATTTTGACTAATGACATGGAATCAATATTGTTCTGCTGCTAATTTATTTCTCTTAGTTTTTGTTTAATTCCAGTACTGCTTTGTTTATTTCAGTCTTGCACATTTGCTTCAGTAGTTAGATTTAGATATATTAAATTGCTCATGACATTTTCAGTTACCTCCGAAAGCCACAGCTGGATTGATGGTGAGGATTTGAAGTATGAATGTGTAGTTTGATATTAGTTTACTTTCTGCAAGTTAGATATATTAAATTGCTCATGACATTTTCAGTTACCTCCGAAAGCCACAGCTGGACTGATGGTGAGGGATTGAAGTATGAGTGTGTAGTTTGATATTAGTTTACTTTCTCCAAGTTAGATATATTAAATTGCTCATGTCATTTTCAGTTACCTCCGAAAGCCACAGCTGGACTGATGGTGAGGGATTGAAGTATGAGTGTGTAGTTTGATATTAGTTTACTTTCAGCAAGTTAGATATATTAAATTGCTCATGTCATTTTCAGTTACCTCCGAAAGCCACAGCTGGACTGATGGTGAGGGATTGAAGTATGAGTGTGTAGTTTGATATTAGTTTCTTTTTCTGCAAATTAGATATCAGATTGCTCAAGTTGTTTATGGTTACTTCCGAAAGCCATAGCTGGACTAATGGCGAGGGATCAGAATATAAGTTGATGTAATTTGATTTAGATTTACTTTGTTGCAATTCTTGGATTTCTTTAAGCATAGTTTCTTTTGTGTTTAGACAGCAGCAAGGATAGTTTGGTTTTCATGCTCAATAGTTCATTGTTTTGATTTACTAGGTTAGCAGCACATTTTCATTTCCTTTCAAGTTTTTTCATTGTATGTTTCAAATTCATTTTGAAGTTTCAAGTTGGTAAATCATTATAAAGGATATCATTGCCTTGAACAATCATAACCATACTTGTTTTTATTTTAGAATTTCCATCTCACATTAGAAAACTAAAAACGACAAAAAGATAAGAAATAGGTTATCTTGCACATATAGTGCGCCACACTTCATCAGCTTACGAATCCCGGATTGATAAATTAATGTAGCAATTTAGGACACACTAAATTGACCAAACAGTAGCTCGGATCTTATTTCCAGCCTCGATCTAAAATACTACGGTACCTCTCCCAATAGGAGTACATTTTGCTTTATTACCCGGGTTATTTTAAAACTCATCTGCTCCTCTCGATAGTCGGAAAAACATTCTTGCACTCTCGTCAGGTGAGCAGAGGCTCCACTGTCAATATACCAGACATCAGAAGAAGCAGTTCTTGATACGCAAGCAAATTCTTCTTCAAGTTTGGATGCCAGAATAGACACATCATAATCCATCTGTTTTAACATGCTTCTTTCCCTCCCTGGAGAACTGCGTGAACCCTTCTGCGTTGTTGCTGCAGCAGTAGACTTCTATCCACTAGTCGCTTCTCCATTCTTGTTACTCATCTTTGGCTCTGATACCATGTGAAATTTTCAATCTGAAAACTATACAGTTGCAGTGATAGATTTATTCCTCCTACTTATTATTTGAATAAGTTATTTTCAGAAACTTCTGGAAATTATTGAAATAAACACTACTGCAACATTCACAAATATATATGTAGAGAAATAAACAGTAAAGGACATAAGTATAAGAACCAATCACATGTACACAGTTATTTTTGGACAATTGTCCCCGGACAAACCCAATGCGGGAAAATCGATGCAGCAGATGAGAGTTTTATTAAATTTTCCAGCAAATGATTTCTTTACAAGGAATAATACTGGCAGATAAAATATGAAACACGACACTGCATTCTCGGCTCCTCCTGACAAATCTCTGACATCCAGATCAGCCTCTGTTATCTCCTGGGCCTATCTGTATGTTTCTCTGCACAGTCCCTGCGTTGGATTGCGTAAGTCTGCGTAGGGTCTGTGTGTTGAAAAATGTAGCTAGGATCGTTCTTCAAATTGACTATGTAATTATGAATTTATGTAAAGAAGAAGACAAAGATAATAAAATGTATATTTGTTGTACTTGCTTCATGGGTTTCATGAGAAAGATTTTATTATAGGTCAATAGACTTCTTAATGTCTATTAGGATTTGTCTTTAGTCTAAAAGTGTAATTAAGAGTCACGATTATGAAGTATTTAGTCTGAAGAATGTCTCCAAGGCCTTGTGAGACAAAGGCTCATAACAGCCCTCAAGACAGCCCTCATTCAACGTTGGAAATGATAAAGTCGGCTTATATTTAGTGTTGAAGATGGCCTAAAAGTTTGTTGAAGGGTCGGCCTAAAAGCCAGAGAGAGCACTGTATATATAACATGACCTACGGTTCATTTGTAACACAGAAAACTGCAGACTGTTCTTAGTCTAAAGTGCGGATTTCAGAGGTAAAAGATTGCGGATTTTCTCTGTAATTTCCACAGTAAAAGGTGAGGATACATCTGAGTAAGAAGTGTGGTCTTCTAACTGGAAGTAATACGGGTCTCTCTAAGGCTGTTGCAGTGTAAAGGATACATGAAACATGTGCTAATAAGTCTGAAGAAAGGATGCAGATCAGCCAATAGAAGTTGCGGACTTCAGGAACAAGTAAATCTGATATATATACACTTGGACACGGGTCTGTTCTCTCCTCGCATAACATAGGAAGGTTGAAGGTGTTCATAGCGTGAAGGAGGACTTCTACAATTTTGGTTTTCGGCTACTATATCTCTCATCTATATAGGAATGCAGAGATACATTTGAAAGGTTCAGTGCAGAAGTATATATATCATTGTTTTGGGTATCAATCGAGACAAGGAGGAGGCGAGAAGGAACCTAGGTGGAGTTGAGGTAAAGCCGAGAAGTAAAAGGAGAAGCCAAGGACTTAGAGACCGAGTTCCCTAATGTTGATGTAGGTCAGTTCACGTTGGTGAAGAAAAGAAAGATCAGCGTTGGAAGAAGACTTAGAAGTAGTGACAAGGTCTTGGAGGCATTCATAGGTCAACGGTCTGAGTCTTGGTCATGGTACTTGTCATTTGAAGATCTATAAGAAGAATTTCTTACGGGTTTTCTTCTCCAAAAGGGCGAGGTTTTTGCCCTGGCTCGAGGAGCCCAATTGTGTGTTTCTTGTATTTTGGTAATTGACTTGATGAAAGACTAAGTAAGTTAAGAAGTAAGCTCACAAGTAATTATCTAGTAAGAGAATTTGAATTAATCTCCAGCCCTCCAAATTCTCAACATGGTATCAGAGCTAAGGTGTTGAACACAAGGACTACTTGACAAAGAGGTCACTCCGGGAACCAAAGATCAAAGTTTGGGTTGAAAAGATGAATCAATTTACAAGAAAGATTCTCAAGCTATTTCAAAGATCTTCTCTCTCATTCAAAGGACCAACTCATTCAAGACATTGTTAGAAGAGGACATCATATTTTGAAGATATCCTTTATCATCAAGGATCCAAGAACACCAACATTGGAGATTTCAATTTTAGAAGAAGCTCCTAACTTCTTCATCATCAAGGAAGCTGCAAGCCACTCTACTCAAGTAAGTATCTATGACCTTACTTAAATCTGTCAAGATGACTTATTGTAAAGAGAGCAACAAGTCGGTTAGGTCATCAAACTTTAGTGCATGGAAGAAGAGGACATATTTGAATTTAATTGAAGACGAAGTTATGGACTACATTGAAGGATCGACAATTCAACCACCAAAAGAAGATGCTCCAACTCATGCCAAGTACATGAAGGGAGAAATCAGATCCCAGAGGATTCTCATAGAATCCATTAAGCATTCACTCATTCCCTATGTATCAAAACTAAAGTTTGCTAAAGAAATATATGAGAAATTGGTGGAGCTATTCTTTGTGAGTATTGTAGAAGAAGAAATCTCTCTTAGACAAGAACTATATAAAATGAAATTGTCAAGAGAAGAAGGAATCACTTCATACTTTATGAGGATTTTTGAAATAAGAGATCAACTGCAGGAATTGGGAGAAGTAATGTCTGACACTGAGATGACTACAGTGGTGTTGAATGCTCTACCGGAAGAATGGGGAAACTTCACATCAAGTTTATACAGGAAGAAAGAAGCCACATCATTCCATGATTTATGGTCTCTATGTAAAATAGAGGAAACAAGATTCGGTAAATTTGGTCCTCAGAATAAAAGAAAATATATTGACAAACTACGATACTTTGGATGTAATGAACTTGGGCATTATAAAAGCGATTGTCCTAAATCTGAATAGGACAAGAGAAAAAGGGAAGAACCTGATGCAAAGAAATCTAAGAAAGAAGATGCGAGGGATCTCTATTATGATTGAGATCATCTTCTCCTTTAAGTTGGTTGTAAAATAGTATGATAGCAAGCAATGTATATTAATAGCATCATGATAGAAGCATGGTAGGAGCTCTTGGTAAAACAGCGCCTGGAAAACCTCTCTGATAACAATATTGATGGAAGGCAGTCATCAAGATCAAGGGTCATCATGGAAACAGTTGTTGACTTTTTCCAATGGAGTTCTCTATGAATTCACTAATTAGAAAAAAGCGGAATGGTTTCATCAAGAATTCTACGCTACAGAATTATGGGATGTGATGACATATTGATGAAGCAGGTCAAGGGAATGAAGCTCTTCATTCTATTGAAATTGCTACAGGATGACTCAAACGAAAAAGGTATGAGGTATATATATGTATCTATATGCTGACACTGGATGTTGTGAAGTCATGTCATATGGTTGCAGGTAATGGGCTTCTATATTTAGAAGTATGATCTATGGAGGAGGATCTCTCTAGGTGCACTGACAGATGAAATCAACATAATATATCCTCATATGGAATATAAGGTAGTTGTATATGAACAAGGAACTGGAAATTGGAAGTTCCTGGGAATGAAGATGTGCAGAAACGAAGAGATCATGAAGTGTAACCATGTCAAGAGGCAGTTATCATCTAGAAGCCAAGAAGATGTGACTAGAATACCTCCTGGGAGGATATGTAGACTCTGATAAAAGTATGGTAAAGAAGAAGACCCTTGACAAAACATATCATTAGGAGATGTGTCAATCTGAATAAAGGATGTCAATGCCTACAAGAAGATGTCATGGTGAAAGATCATCATTGAGGTAACTTTTGATTTAAAAGTTCATACGTATATGTTTATTTAGATGAATTTGTGTCGGGATGCTAATCATGAGAAAGGATGTAAGATCCTTGGAGATGATTCAAAAGAAAGCAGCATGGCATAAAAGGTGGACCAGATAAGAAATATAGATGAATCACTTTCTGGTAGATGACATGACTCATGAATGAAAGTGATGGATGATTTGTGCCCTATGGAGCTAAAGTTGAATATTCCTCAATATCGAAATCCATGACATCGAGGGAAGGAATTCTTCATGATCTGCTGGGTGTCTCGCCATTGCCGTTGTAGGTCCCTGATTGAAAGGGAGCTTGGTGATAAGTTTCTTACATGGAAGAAACTGGGTAATCCCTAAGAATGAGCTTAGGTACATTCCTTATACATGAATGAGTACATTCCCTTGTCAAATAGGTCCTCCCTAGCTGAGAGGGAGAGATAGACACATCATTTCTGGTCTTCACTTCGAAAGACAGAATGGAGGATTGGGTAATCATCTGGAATTCGATACTCTTTGAGAATGTGTTAGGCCATTCAATATAAGAGTAGTCGAGGACCAATATTCTTTGATGGCTAACTACCAAAGAGAAGAATAGTCCAAGAAGGTCATACTTTGGGAACACCTGGGTGGAGTATGTACCTTGGAGAGACAATGACTATGGTGTCTATAAGTCATGTATCCTGCCAACATTGTAGCCCATTGTCTCATTGAGAGATGGGGTTGTTAGTCAAGGCTTTGCATTAGGACAATGCTGGTTGATATGATGCTATACAGATGTGATTACCAATCCGATTCTTCTTATGAGATTCTTCTGTTTGAAAGTGACCATGAACATGTATGAATACCTTCCTAGTTAAGAGGGAGTGTTGAAAAGTGTAACTAAGATCGATCTTCATATTAACTACGTAATTATGAATTTATGCAAAGAAGAAGACAAAGATTATAAAATGTATATTTGTTGTACTTTCTTCATGGGTTTCATAAGCAAGATTTTATTATAGGTCAATAGCCTTCTTCTTGATGTCTATTAGGATTTGTCTTCAGTTTAAAAGTGTAATTAAGAGTCATGATTACGAAGTATCTAGTCTGAAGAATGTCTCTGAGACCTTGTGAAAGAAATGCTCATAACAGCCCTCAAGACAGCCCTCATTCAACACTGGAAATGATAAAGTCGGCTTATATTCAGTGTTGAAGTCGGCCTAAAAGTTTGTTGAAGTGTCGGCCTAAAAGCCAGACAGAGCACTATATATATAACATGACCTGCGGCTCATTTGTAACACAGAAAACTGCAGATCGTTCTTAGTCTAAGGTGTGGATTTCAAAGGTAAAAGATTGCAGATTTTCTCTATAATTTCCACAGTAAAAGGTGCGGATACATCTGAGTTAGAAGTGTGATCTTCTAACTGGAAGTAATATGAATCTCTCTAAGACTGTTGCAGCATAAAGGAAACCTGAAACATGTGCTAATAAGTCCGAAGAAAGGATGTGGATCAGTCAATAGAAGCTGCGAACTTCAGGAACAAGTAAATCTGATATATATACACTTGGACAAGGGTTTGTTCTCTCCTCGCATAACTTAGGAAGGCTGAAGGTGTTCATAGCATGAAGGAGAAATTCTACAAGTTAGGTTTTTGGCTACTTTATCTCTCATCTATATAGGAAGGCCGAGATACATCTGAAAGGTTCGGTGCAGAAGTATATATATCAGTGTTTTGGGTATCAATCGAGACAAGAAAGAGCCAAGAAGGAACCTAGGTGGAGTTGAGGTAAAGCCAGGAAGTAGAAGGAGAAGCCAAGGACTTAGAGACTAAGCTCCCTAATGTTGATGCAGGTCAGTGCACATTGGTGAAGAAAAGAAAGATCAGCATTGGAAGAACACTTAGAAGCAGTGACAAGGTCTTGGAGGCATTCATAGGTCAACGGTCTGAGTCTTGGTCATGGTACTTGTCATTTGAAGATCTATAAGAAGAATTTCTTACGGGTTTTCTTCTCGAAGAGGGAGAGGTTTTTGCCCTGGCTCGAGGAGCCTAATTGTGTGTTTCTTGTATTTTGGTAATTGACTTGACCAAAGACTAAATAAGTTAAGAAGTAAGCTCACAAGTAATTATCTAGTAAGCGAATTTGAATTAATCTCTAGCCCTCCAAATTCTCAACATTGTGTGGGTTCACTGGTTGTAGCCCAGAGCTGCCTCCTATGACCCACTGCGTCCCTCTGTCCCTGACCTCAGTCACTTGTTGACTCCCTCCTCCTTCTAATTCTGCAAATCTCTGCCCTGCAACTCTTCCACTAAGATCAAATTCTCTTACTTCAAAATTGATCTCCTTCGGGTACTGAGTGTATGCCCGACTTATCTTCCAAATGACCCTCAAGCCTTCTTTTATAATCTTCTCGTTGGTGAATCAACGACCCATATTAGAAGTTTAATCAATGGTTAAGATTAGAACTTGACTTGATCTTTGTTCTAGAAGATTCACACTCTTAATTATTAATACCCTTTAATTATTTCATTCCCCTAAGTTTAGACTTAGGGTCTTCATTAAAATAATTAATTATTTTAATAATTCATGAACCGAGTGGAATTTCCACAAACGATATTTAGGTCCTTTGGAATGTTGATGTCCAAGCATCCTTGCAAAGTTTGAGACTTGGAACGCTTTCTGATGCTACAAAAAACAACAGAAATGTTGTAGCCAACAAATATCCCTTTAATGCTTGTAGAATCTAATTTTTTTCACTTGTCCTTTGGAACATGGATGTATGTAGGCCACCCAAAGATTCGGAGATGGTCCACATATGGCTCCTTCCCTGTGAATGCTTATTCAGGTGTCATATTCTAAAGGATTCTATGAGGACTTCTATTTTGTATATATATTATTGTCGTTGTTGCTTCTCTCCATCGAAACTTTGGTAGATCATGATCGAATATCATAGTTCATATACATTCTTCAATTGTTCTATTTTTCCTTTCTGCAACTCCATTCCGCTCAGGATTGTAGGGAACAATGAGCTCCCTCTTAATACATACTTCTTTACAATATGCAATTAGTTCTTTTGAGCTGTATTCCCCACCATTATCGGATCTCAAAGTCTTTATCTTTCTTTCAATTAAGGTTTCCACTTCAGGGTGCAGCTTCATATCAGAATTTCGGCCCCAATAACAAATTTTCGGCCCCCAGCTTCAGAACTCTAACGCTGCAATACATACAGAATTTTGTCCCCAACTTCAGCCCATTATCTTCACACGTGTGAGAGAAAGGTAGCCCAAAAACTTGATTTTCTTCTTCCCAGCTTCTCTCCTTCTTCTCCAATAACTTCGCACTCTTTTCCAGCTACTGCTTCGTAGCGATAGAATTTGTTAATGATGCTCTCCAAATGAAGTCGAGTTGCTCAATATATAGGCTTCTTGTTAATGAATTGCCCTAATCTAGGTCAACTTGTTGAGGGCAGGGTCAACTTGGTGTGGAGGTGACAAATTACCCTTTTGACTCGAAACTAATTCTTTTTACATGTTACAAAGGCCCAATAAGGGTTTAATAAAAATGACAATGCCTCTAATGACTCAAGACAAAACCTAGAACCCTTCAATGGAGGCTTTGACCTAGAAAACGTTGACCCAAGCATGAAACCCATGCTTTAATAAGTCAATTACATTAATAATAAATTTTATTTTGATAAGTACAATTATGAAACCCAAAACCAGTTACGTTCTTCAACAAAAAGCTTGGAGAATTTATTTTTTGGACTGGAATCAAGGCCTTCACGAACAAATTCGATTTTTTTCAAGATCAAGGGATAAGATTTGATTTTGGCATGGATCAAGAAGCAACTAGCCGTTATTTTCCGTGATCACATCAAGCTAGTCGTTATTTCCACTTGGAGGAGTTATTCCCTCTCATTTCTTTTATATAAGGAAGCTCTCAAGCTCCTCTTGTGAGCATGATCTAACTAGATCGAAAAAAAATTGTACTGAGCTATGCTTTGCTACAATTTTGCATTAGTGAAGACTTTGGGGTTCAATTCAAGGTGTTTTTGTCTCGTTAAACCCTCCTCCTTGTCTAGCCATAACCATGCTTTAAATAGAAAATAAGATCAATATGAGCACAAGAATTTGAAGTAAATGATTTAAAACAATATGACTTGATTACAAGCCAATGCTAGGATCCCTACAAAACGCATTCGAAAGATGAGACTTTGAGATTAGACAAATGTGGGAACTTCCATGAGCATTCTCAAGAGTGGGATGGTTACTCCTATAACTTCCCCTCACGCTTGAAGTATGATCCAAAATTTGTCTTTTACACAACTTCACACAAGATTATTAGATCCATATGGGTTTAACAAGGGTTTAACAACATTCAATGATATGAAAGTTTTGGAGATCTAAAGGAAAATCAACTTAAGTGTTCTCTATCAAATCTTTAAACCTCATGCCAATGTAAGCTAACTCTACATCAACATAGCTTTAGAAGCATAATGGAAATAATAAAATAACAACACAAGCAGAAGAACTGAAACAATGATCAAGATATTACCATACACAAGAAGAACAACACCTCAAATGCAACCCCAAAGTCTTTATTATATTAAAAATGTAGAGAGGCAAAGCTTCCGCGAGCACAATGTTGAGATTTTGGGGTAGCATCGGGTGTGCTCTAGCTCCGAAACTTTGGGGAGGGGTTGGAACACACAAGATCTCCAAGACCCATAAAGCATTTGGAGAAATTTCATTTGGTGTAAAAGTTATTCTAATAATTAATTTTTTAATGGGGACCCTAAGTCTAACTTAGGGAAATTAAAAAATTGAAGTGAATTAATTTACACTTGGGATGAAATGTTCTAAGTGACGTGGATCAAGCATTCTTTTAACTCAGTCGGTTAGAAATTAGATCACGGTCGTTGCTTTGCCAAGGATAAAAGTATAAGAGAAGGGCTTTGGGTCAGTTGGAGAAGAAACACACACATTGCAGAAGCACTGAAGCTAAGTCGAATTTCTGGGGCAGGGTTTGCTAAGGAATTCAAAGTGAGTTTGCAGTGCAGTGAGGGGCAACGATCGACAAGGGATGATCTGATCCGAGGCCAAGAATACAGTAACAGAGATCCAACATCGTACTAGGGCAGCGCAGAGGCCAGCAGGAGGGACACAGCCCAGCCACGCTGACGCAAAGGGTGACGCAGACCCTTTTGGGTGACGTAGAGGCCTTCAGAGTGACACAAGGGCAACCTGTGCTACACAGAGGCTGACGTTGAGCCAGTTTTCTCACGCAGAGGTTGACGTAGCTCCGAAAGGGTGGCGCAGTCCAAGTTGGGAAGTTGTTCTGCAGTTTGTTGAGACCGGAAATGCAGTTTCTGATCTTCAGAAGTTGTTGGTGTGGCACAGGTTCTGTCAATGCAGAACAGTGCCTAGCAAAGGTGACAAAAGCGGGGGGAGAACAGTTGCTCAACAGATTCTCTAGCCAAGGAATCTGAGTTTGATCAAGAGTGATCATAGAGGATTGATTCATCAGATTTGGTAAAGGATTTCCGGGAGGGAAATCATTTGTCAGAGGGAGCACATTCTCTAGAGGGTTCTTTCGCCAAGAAGCCTAGATCTAGTCTTTTGCTGAGTGTAGCAGCAGCGGAAGGGAGAAGAGTTTGTGATTCGACAGTTTGAGACAAGATGGTTTCTCATGGACTAAGAGATCAGGATAGGTTGGATGGTGTATCAAACATTATCATCCGGAGGGCCAGAATCCTGACAGTCCTGGATGAGTACTGCATCAAAGACCATGCAGAAAATGTCCTAGCTATGCCAACCGATGCAGATAACCTAAAGAAATTCAACGAGAATCAGGCTTCGGCTAAGCGCTTGATCATGGATGGAGTAAAGGATCACGTGGTCCCTCATATGGCCGGAAAGAACACGGCAAACGAGATGTGGACAACATCGATGTATCAAGGAAGCTCCATCCAGAGGAAGATGCTGCTAGAGAATCAGATGTGGTTGTTCCAAATGCAGAAGGGAGAGGAAATCAATCCCTTCCTCTTTAGACTACAAACTATCCAAGACCAGCTGATTGTCATGGGGTCAACTCCAGATGAAAGGCTCATGGTGAGGACTGCCCTGCATGCAGTAACCGATGAATGGGAGACATTTGTGCAAAGTATCTTGGGCAGAGCAACTCTACCATCCTAGGTGGACATGTGGGAAATCCTCCGTCGGGAGGAAATCAGAAGGATAACCAAGAAGGAAAGCAGCAGCGGAGGAGTCAAGGTGAAGAAAGAGGAGGAGGAAGATGAAGCCCTTGTATCTGAGGGATGGAGGCAGCAAGGAAAGAAGAAGAAGGACCTCTCCAAGGTCTGTTGCTTCAGGTGTGGTGAACTTGGACACTTCGCCAACACTTGTCCTAAGCGAAAGGACAAGGAAGCATCTGATTGAAGTAGATCAAGACGCTGCTGTAAGAATCTGTTTTGAAACTTTCACACAGTAGAGCTCACATCAATTGTATATAGCGAGAGTCAAAGGCTCATATAAATAAGAGGGAGATGATCCCAAGGTGGGATGGTGACAATCCCAAGGAGATCCCTCATGCAAATCGAATCTCCCAAAGGCAACTCGAATTTTGCTTGAGGCTCCACTCTATCCATGAAGAGGGACTCGAACTAGTAGAAGAGGGACATGTGGAGATGGATTCAAGTGGTAGGAGACCACCTCTCCACCTCATCTTATCTGAACTCAGCACAGCTCCAACTTACTCTTAACTCACCCTTGGAACTCGAGCCCACTTCCTCAAATCGTGGGATTTGTCTCTTGGAACTCATCTCTTCCTCAAGAAATTTGATTTCCTTGATTCTTGGCTTAGGTGGAGTTCACATCACTTTGTAACTTGACTTTGACTTCTTGATACATTTCCACATCATTTTTTCATGTGTGGATATTTATTTTTTCCCATTTATTTATTTTGTTGACTAATTTATTGCCACATTTTCCCCTAGACTTAGGAAAAGTGGGTTTTGGGAGTTTAGAATTTATTTTTTGCCCCTCAAAGTGTGCCTTAGTAGAAAGTTGAGGAGAGGTCCAATTTTGACCACTCATACCCCATACAAATTCTCTTAACGTCACTTATTACAGATTCCATAGACAATTTATTAAAACTCTCGTCCCGCGGGAACTTTTAAAAATTAAAAAATTGACCCCTAGAGCTAATCAAATTCCGCGAAATTTTACAAGTGATCTAACATGGTAATATACAATGACTCTAGACAGTAGGACTCACTTAAGGTCTTGCCATCAAGTCGCACTCCTGATTTGGGATTATATCTGGGAAAAAAAACTCTATTAATTATTACGTGTTGAAAAGCACAAATAAATAACCAAGTAAAAAAAACTCCCCAAAGTGAACTCATTTGATAATGAAGTTCTAAACTACCTAGGCTTGTTACATGACTATTTCATCATGCTAGCAACACTTTACAACATCCTTACAGGGCTTGCGGAACCTGAGTACAATAGAGAAGAAGAAGAAACGAGTTTAGAAGCTCTGATGGTATCTGAGCTCTGTAGGTACAAGAATCTTCTGACATATCCTTGGCCATGGAGTCTTCAAGTCTTTGTTATGTATATTTTATTAATTATTAGTTAGATATAGTTATCTTAGGTTTTATTAAGTGAAAGGGCATGATCAAAAATCATGCCTCTTCACCAAGGGACACCATGAGGCTATATTTAAAGCCTCGGTGATTCCCCATTGTAATCATCTTTCATCTTTTATCAATAATAATATATACTTATAAAGTTTACCAGAGTTTTTACACTCCATTGGTATCAGAGCCATCGCTCTTCGGGATCTGTGTGATCACCCAGAATTAAGGAATTACAAGAAAATTCCAAAATTGCAGATTTTTTTAAAAAAACCAAGTGCTTGTGGGCAACAACATTTGGTTTTAAAAAAAGAAGGAAGAAATATATATATATATTAATAAAAAATTCAAAAGTGAGAAGGAAAGTCAACATAAAGGGGGAAATAAATTAAAAAGAAGAAAAAAAAAGAAAAAGAAAAAAAGAGATATATAAGGAAGTACATATACGTACATACCAAAAGAAATTAAAATCAAGAAGTAAAAAGAAGTAAAAAGGAAGAGTAATTGCTCGTGGTTTTGGAGCCCATGGTAATTGCCCATGGTATTAAAACCCATTTCCCACTTTTCAAAACAACGTGCCTTTTCAAAACAAAGTGACTTTTAAAAAACAACGTGACTTTTCAAGGTTAACAATTTTTTTTCCCCATAATTATATATATATATACAATTCAAATAATAAAATAATAATTATTATTATTATTATTATTTAAAATATATATATATATATATAATAGAAATTATTATTATTATTTCAAAAAAAAATTAATTTAATTAATTAATTAATTAATAAATAAAAAAAGAGAGGGAAAAACTGGCAGAAAAATATTCCCCACCTCATACACGTTCAATGTCTTCATCGATGTCGATGGCTGAATTCCAGAAGAAATTGGTGGATCTCGAGAAACAAATCAGTAATGATTCTGAAGAATTCGGAAAAAGATTAGTCGATCTTGAAGGTACAGTTAAAGGACACTCCAACGACTTCAAAAAGGTTCATGATACGATAAATCGAATAGAAAGACAAATGTGGCTAAATCATCACGAGGCCACAGAAAAGCATAGCGAAGCAATGAACAAGATGACAGAACTCTTCAATAAGCTAAATGATAAGATAGATAAGTTAAGTCAGACACAATCCCTAATATTTCCTAACATGGAACAAAATCAACAAAACAATTCCGCAGATTCAGGGAACTCAGAAGAGCATCAGGAAAAAACCGATTCCCCACATCATCAAGAAGATAGTAATGCAGATTTTCAAAATAAGCAGCTCTGGAATGCATTTGCTAATCAATATCCCCTTCTTGTTCCACCATTAGAATATCAGCGAAAAGCCAAAATCGAGCTACCCAAGTTTGATGGTAATGAAAAAAATAGCGTTGCATGGCTTAATAAAGCGGAAGAATATTTTGAGATTTATGACATTACTAGTGACGACGAAAAAATTAAGCAAGCTTCCATGAAAATGGAAGGAGAAGCATATAATTGGTATATGTGGTGGAAAAAGACGACGCTTGCTATCAGTTGGAGGAAATTTAAGGATGCATTCTTTAAAAGGTTTCAAGGCATAAAAGAAGAAAAGTTTTTTTCAACATTTATCAAATTACGCCAAAAAGGAGATGTGGATGAGTACACTCGAGAATGGGAGACCTTGGCAACACGAGTACCAGGATTGTCGGAATCTCGTCTAATCCAGTCTTTCATCTCAGGACTTAAAATCCATATACAAGAAGAGCTTGAACTTCATCAAATTACATCAGTAGAAGTAGCAAGGCAAAAAGCAAAAGTTGCTGAAAAGAAATTTGAAAGGTTATCAAAACCAGAAAAAGTATATTCGAGACATAGATTTCCTCAATCTGAAAATATAGATGACACAAAATATGTCCCACACCATCTTCGTGAAGAAGAAAAATCTAGTGTGGAAAAACAAAGACTACGAGAGGGCAAGTGCAAACGTTGCGATGAAAACTGGGACCCTAAGCACAGATGTGCTAACGGAAAAGCGAAAAATCTATACAGTTGTGAAGCAACTAATGACGCTACTAATAATGATTCATATATAGAAGGATTAGAAGACAACTTAGAGTTCTCTCCAGAAGTGGATGGCGAAACTATTCCGCAAGTATCATTATCAGCTATGACAGGCATATCACAACCTCAAACCCTAAGGTTAAGAGGACATATCAAGAACAACAACGTAATGGTTCTCGTCGACACTGGCAGTACCCACAATTTTCTAGATTCAACCATGGCAAAAAGACTTAACATATTTACCTTCCCCATGCCTAATATGAAGGTAATGGTGGCCAATGGTAAGAAGATTGAGCAAGTAGGGAAATGCCATAAGGTCAAACTACAAATAAAAAACTTTCATTTAGAATCTCCATTCTACACTGTTCCATTACGAGGAGTAGATGTGGTCTTAGGAATTCAATGGCTACAAACTTTAGGTACTTATTCTTCCAACCATCAGAAGCAGTTTATAAGCTTTAAGTGGAAAGGGCAGAAACAAAGGTTGTATGGATTCCAAGCCCCAGAAAATCAAGTTGTATCTTCATCTTTGATGACGAAGATGATTCAAACAGGAACGCCAGCCTCTATAGTACAATGTCATTAGTTAGAAATGTTATCTTCAAAAGGGAGCCATAAAGAGTCACCAGAAGAACAAGGATTAGTTAGGACACACGAAAAAGTATTCCAGGATCTACCCATAAAAGTGCCTACCGATAGGAAAATCAAACATCCAATAGAAGTCAAGACAAGATCCGACCTTGTCAATATCAGATCTTGTCCCTATCTACATCACCAAAAGATTGAACTCGAGAAGATGCTCCACAATATTTTTAAAATGTGGGAAGCAAGGGCTCGTCGCTCGAGAAACCCAGGCATTCGTCAACATTGTCCATCATTACGTATGCTTTGAGGACAAAGCATCTTTAAGAGAGGGGCAACATTATGTATATTTTATTAATTATTAGTTAGATATAGTTATCTTAGGCTTTATTAAGTGAAAGGGCATGATCAAAGATCATGCCTCTTCACCAAGGGACACCATGAGGCTATATTTAAAGCCTCAGTGATTTCCCATTGTAATCATCTTTCATCTTTTATCAATAATAATATATACTTATAAAGTTTACCAGAGTTTTTACACTCCAATCTTCAAGTGTACTTCAATAATCAAAAGACCATATCTAATGTTAGGAGTACAAGAATATTTCACACTAAACTCACATTCAAATGTCTAACCAGATTAGGACATCGTCCCCAAATCCCGAAACTTGTGCAACTTGTGGGCATGTGTAACGGAAATAAAATCTAGTATCACACTGGTTTCTATGCATTGCTGAAGGCAAGCTTTTATTAATACATGAAATTGGAAGGAAAAGATTCCTTTATCTCTACAGGAATAAGAACCATAAGCAAGATAAGTGGCAGTTTACCTATGAACTATTTAACAATATATCAAACGGAAGTTCACTTAGGAGAAGAAATAGAGCATTGAACGTTTGCATCATTTATTAAATATTTCATTTTCTGTTAGCTTGAACAGTTTGGAAGTAAACAAAGAATCACATGCTATAATAGCATAGTTGTATAGTTAGGCTGTTATGGAGCTGTTGTAAGGGTGATAGTACTTTAACATGTCCATCACATAAACCCAGTTCTGATCCTATTTTAAGCTGGTCTTATATTAAAACAAAGTATTCACATGCACAATAAGTGAATTTGTAGGTAATGCAAAGTTAACACACTATATTTTTCAAAAGGAAAAAAACACATATCTACCTTTCTTGAAGAGCCACCCTTAATCTTCTTGACCTTTGATATGAGTATCCGTATAATTATAGGAATCAATTCATCCCTGTGACACTCTTCAATCTGTTGACTTCCTTTAGACAGACTCCATGTTGTCACTTCTTCATGTGCAGTCTTAAGAGAAATTAAATTCTTCAGATGTTCCTCATATGAAAGCAAAAAGCCATCCTTCCAATTCAACAAACATTCCAAAACTTTAAGCTGAATATCAGGATCACTTTGCTCTAGAAGCCTACAAAATGTTCATTGCATGAATTGTTAGATGAATTCCATAACAGCAGACATAGGTGAGAATATTGAAAAACATTTCAAATACATCAGGGTTAGAAAAGATTGGCCCTACACACAATTCAAGTTTCAACCTAACTTTGTGCACTCCAATGGATTTAATGAAGAGCACAATCAAATAAAGCAACCAATATATGCATTTCAATCCTACAACAAAACTGAATTGAAACCTTGCAATATAATGATGTCAGAATAATCTTTGTCACAGAGGAGGAAAACAAAAGTAAAGCACAGAAAACTCAAAAGAGTTTATCTTTCTTAAATGATAGGACAAAATATGCATTTGAGATGTCAGGATAGACACAGAATATAAACTAAACAGGCAAATGTTCTAAACCCACCTGTTAGTAAGAATTTCCTTAAGAAAATGACCTCTAAAAAATGATCTGGGGTTTCTCATTTCTTTAATCAAAATCAGCCATTCCTTGAGAATGTCTCTCTTCTCCTTCCCTTTACATTGGCTCTCGTCATAGATTTCAACACTGAAACACAGGCAATTTACGGCTAAGTCATGTTTAGTAAACCCAACAGAACTGTGAGTACAATATGAAGTAAAAAACTGGAATGTTCAAGCATACTTGGAACTATCATGGTTAGAGTAACCAAGAAATGTTAAAAAGAGAGGTATGAGTTGGCGGGATCGAGCCTCTGCAAGCCTTGGAACTTTTTGAGCAGTTCGTATCAGAAGACTCACGACAGTTCCCACTGTGGTACTTTCTGAATCTTCATTGAGGAAATATCTAAATTTACTATCCAGGTCTGCCATGAACCAAAAAAAAAAAAGATTCATTAATTTTCAACAATTATTTATCAAATATGTCCAAACTGTTTTATCGCATGTAGTCATGATTCTCTTTAATGTTTGTTTAGTATGAAAACAATATAATTTGTTCAAGCTTGCATCCTTCAAAATTCGTTTAAAAGAAAGGACATTGATGATGAGCATCTCAATCTAAATTAACAATAACTCCCAAAAATCACAACAGCAGATTTCCCAAAGAATTGACCAACTGAATCTGATGACAAAGAGTGCACCATAACTGATAACTGTACCAGCAGAAAGGCACATGGGGAGAGTCTTACCACCCAAATCCTTACTTATAAAATTTATAAAGCAAAAGTAAAACGTTAGGGTCACCAAAGAAGGTCTCCATACTGTCACTATCGTAGCTCCTTCACACACTTTTGGGTATCCCTATGAAACCTTAAGCCTGTCAAATGATAATCACAATGAATTATAAATTTATAAATTTTTTAGCATTGGTAGAAACTTGAAAGTGCCTAGAGTATTAGGCATATGGAATCTATAAGGAAAAAATGAATGAGCTATTTCTCAAAGAGGAGATATTAAGGCTAGAATAGATGCAAGCGACAGCACCTGTATTCTTGTTGTCCTTGTCACAATAAAACGTCGCAATTCTAGAGATAAAGTCCAAAGGTTCAAGTGCGAGACGCACTGCACCTCAGAGGGGGCCATTGTCACCACACCAACCCTCTTCTCACTACTGGCTAACTCACCTTGAACTTAATGGGAGCTCTGCCTGCAGTTCCTAGAGATGTAATGGTCCTAGCGCACCAAGTCAAAATCTTTCTAAAGCTTCTGTGTCATACTCCACGAATCAAATGATCTAATCAATTAGGATTGTTGAGCATGTTCTCATTGATGTCAAAGTAGGAGTAGGAGCTGGTATGCAAGGGATGATGCAGCTAGATGATGCAACTTGATGAAAACCTAGCTCTAGGTTTTGGTTTCCTGGAAGATGGACACACCACGTCTTCATTGGAGTTTTTGGAGCAGCAGACCAGTGATTTTACCTTCATTACCATTGTCAGTGGATTCTACTCGTCATACTGATTTTGTTGACATATGAAGCGTCTTGTGGGCCCTCACAGTTTGTGAGATATGCTCAGTCAAAAGTAGTCACCCCATTTGTGGGTCAAAAAACCAAGAACTTGATGATGTGGCAACAATGGGTGATGATATGGCATCAGGTTATTGGTTCAATCATGTGGCAATCCAATCTTGACTAGCCTACAATACTTTTACTTAAGAGAAGGACAATAATTCTAGTAAATTTAATTAATAAAGTGAAGGTTGATAATTATGCCTGAAATTATTATGGTCAGAAAAAATGAAAGAAAAATATTTCAATTAAATGATCCAAGTTGTCGGGAAGAATTTTGCTCCATAAAATTAGAATTTAAATTCGGATTTCCTCAATATCCTAAAATCGGCTGGCCCACTCATCGCATCTTCTAAATCTATATAAGGATGTCACTTGAATGCAAAAGAGACGTGAATGGACTCTGAAATCCTTTGTATGATGGAATAAAGACAGAACTTTGCGAGGGTGTTCTGAAATTTTTTTTCGGGCTAGTGATTCGATGTTCTCTGCATTTTTTAAGGTTCAGCTCTACAATTTCGGTCCTTCTAGGGCATCAACTCTGAAGCAGTCTGGACAGCGAAGATCTGAAGTCTCTCTGTGGCCATGTTAGGAGACTCGGAGATCTAAAAATTTTGTGAAAGGAGTATCAAATAATATCAAGAACCCTAAAGATCTCTGCGGCCTGGGAAAATCAGAGACTCAAAGCTCCTTTCTTTTGGGATTCACGGTTCATCATTTTTTGGGGGATAGGGTCTTGCTGCAACACTTTTGTGTTTTTCAGGTGACCGAACACTATATTCTCAAGTTGAGGAGGCTCCAAGGCTGGCAAAGATGTTGTTCAAACATATTAGCACTTGCAGACCTGAGCTCACATTTTTTAGGGCAATTTTCAGTATATAAGGATTTGTTTGTTTTGGCCTTGAGGGATTCGTTGGGCAATATTTTTGCAGAAGGAAGACCGAAGATCCCATGGCTAGCTTTCTGAAATTCGGCCCCTCATTAGGCCATCAAAATTTGTGCGTATGCATAATAATTTGAGGACAAGAATAGTGAAGAAATTCCTGTCTCTACGACCTGATTGAACATTCAAAAGGATCAAGGTTTTGGTGCTTTCTCTTGGTACAGAATTGGCCATTCAAGAAGCTTTGAACTAGGTTACCTTCGGAACTTGTAGCATTGTATCTGAAAATTCATCATCAAGCTTTCAGGACAAACCTGTGATATTATTGTCAAGGGTTCACTTGTATATTTCTGCCTATAAGACCTTCGCCCCGAAAGAACAATGATAAAGATCACTTCATGACATTCGACTCATCTAAAAGTCAAGATTCTGAAGTATGAATGCTCACTATAATTTGTACAGAATTTGAATCTGCAAATTATATAACTGTCTTTAAGTCTTCAAGAACATTCGCATATATATATACACACACACATATATATATATGCTCCTGTGATAGAAGAATCAAGCTGACCACATCACTTCTAGACCCAAGCAAGACTGAACATAACGAAATCATGGTGGTGAGCTCTGTAGTTTAGAACTGGTTGCAATTTCTGAGTTTGTTGATATACATATATTCATACATAAGTCTATAAGAAGTCAGATCCGACCTCACTCAAGGGCAGCAGTTTGAATCTTACAGTGACAGTCTGCCAAGCCACCTACAGGAGCTTCTATTTCTCAAACTTAAATCCACAGAGGAGTACAATTGCTCATTGTGGAGTCTCATCATCATCTCTAGGGCATCAATTTCATATGGTATATGTGGTTGGAGCCTCTTAAGAGACAATCTGAGAAGTCACCTTCAGCAGCAACACACATTGTCTAAGATATTCAATCATAAAGGATGATGTCTTGGCTAACTGTACACACAGCCTTAAGATAAGATTTATGAACCCTCTCATATTCTAAAGCTCATCCCCGTTGTTGATCACTAGAATTGGCAGATATATTTGAAAGTATCAAATCTGGGTGATTGTTTTTCTCTAGGATCGGATTGAGAGACTGTTGCATCATTCCCTTGATTTGAAGTACTGAAGGTCTGTGTGGTGTGTTATCCACAATTTTGTCAGCAATCCACGGAAGCAGTGTACAAATTTTTTCAAGAATCAAAGTCATCAGCCAGCATAAATATGTCATTGTAAACCCAATTTCTGCAAGTTTTATTGTAAATGATGCTAGTATGACCATTTAATTATATAAAAACACCTAGGTAAGCCTCTGATTTTGGCAAAGGATTTCATCTTAAGAAGTTTTTTAACCTCCCCGAATTATGTGTGTTTATAAACATGTCTAATCGGAAGAGTTTTTCTTCCAGCTTAAACCCCAAACCTAGGGTGGAATTCATTGACAAGGTCTTAGGTGAGTCCTAGTGTTACATCGAGTCTATTGTAAAAGTGTGATTGGGAGTCCCTCGCAGTCAGACACCATGGCTAAATTATTTTATTACAAACAAATTTGGTTTCATATTTTTTTTTTAACCATGGTGAATCGGTAACTCTTTAGACTAATCTAAGGGAGGTCCCAGGAGCAATCCTCATGGCTGCCTTTTAACACCAAGAGTATATCCAACAGCCTACAAGTCAGACATACCGAAATCTTATGATTTAGCAAGAGCCAAGACTCCGCATCAAGGGGGAGCCTACTCCTTGAGCCAGATCATAACAGGCCATATACTCAAAGAGATTTGAACCTCCATCTCGTGGGTTTCATCCAGCGAAACTTACCGTTAAACCACATATCACTGCATAAATTTGGTTTCATATTAGATCATATTGTGTCGCAGAATTGAGTAAATTGTTGAGGGTCTAGTCTAAATGTGTATTTCCCCTTCTAAGGGTTGAATGTGTAATTATTTGATGTAAAAAATATTTAAGTGCATGGTCCCTTGCAGTCAGACACCATGGCTAAAATATTTGAAGGTGGAAAAAATTATAAATCCCCTCTAGATTCAATTAATTAATTTTTCCGGCTAAATTAAATTGAAATCCTAAGCCAGAAAATTAATTAAGTTTGAGTAAAAAAATAATTATAGAGAAATTAATTTCTGTCCAAGTGAAAAATAATCAAAAAATCGTGGATAAAATGGATATTTTAAGAAAATTTGAGCCTTTGGACCTTGGTGGTTAAGTCAGTCAAATTTTTGACAAAATTAATCCACAAATGGTTTTTAAGATAAATTATATTTTTTCCTCAAAATTAAAAATCGACGGTGGAGATTAAAAGTTGATCAAGTTATTTTCAACGAATGAGATTATTTTGACAATGACCAAGCCAACTAGCCAATATTTTCTACTTGGAGGGGTTTCTCTATACAAAGAATCCATTTAGCTGCTATTTCATGATGATTTTTGGATGAGAAAAATTTTGTAACATTGGTATTGAGCTATTGCTCTGTTGGGAACATTTTTCATCATAATAGAAATATTTTGGGGTTCATTTCATAGCGTTCTTCTATCTGCTGATCTGTGCTACGTGTTGGCTATGTGTTTTTCTTCTATCTGCTGATCTGTGCTACGTGTTGGCTATGTGTTATCCTATATTGTGTTGAATAATTTTTAAATTGTTATTTCATTTGTCAGCGATAAGAACATTCTATTGATACGAGTTATCTTAAGGTGATTTGATTCACCATATGATCTAACAATTTTATCTTGAGAAAATTATAGAGATTTACAGGTATGCTAACCCTTGGGCTCCAAGTTCACAGACTATTGGGAAGAGTCGACCTTGTTTGGGCTCTAAGCTTTCGTTGTGGTAAATTATTTTTCAGAAGGGTTTTGGCCAATATCTCTTTCGAAATTATTCATCCATTATCATTTATTTAAAAAAAAAAAATAATAATAATCAAATTTATTGTTTGATCATGGGCCAAAATGATTCTCTGGAATCTTGGTACCAATTGAGGTGGTCAAGTCCTAACCGTGGAACCACCTAATGATCACATCACAAAGTCTAGTAAAAGCAACAAACCATTAGGTACAATAATCATTCCTGCAACTAAATGACCAAGCTTGAAAGTAAAGGGTTATTTGACACTTCAAACAAGACTTCCATTCCAAAATTAAGGCTTTGAACTCACAATTAGGTGTATCCAGCCCCCAAGGGGAAGTAACATTTCCTTAGTCTGCCCTTCAAGCAATAGGTGTCATGTGAACAATGATTGTTACGGGGTAGAAAGACTTCATAACCAAGTGCCATGGTCAAAGGGACCAACATGATGGGGATCCACATCCTAAGTGTATAGATGTGAGGAGGGTGTGAAATTTCAACAACTAGAAATTATTCTTCTATCTATTGCAGATCATTTGTCTTCATAAATTAATTACAGTAAATAACGAATAAAACTGTTAGAGAAATGGAAGGTTTCCAATTTAAATTAAATTTTCTCCTTATTTGATAATTTCTTGTGATTTTGTTGGCATTATCATATTATGTTTTTCTTCTTTCATCAAGCAATTACCACACTTAAAAACATGAAGATCACAAGAACACAGAGAACACAAGATATAGGACCAAGCGAGGGAAAAACCTCTCCAAAAGGATGTTTGAAAATGGATAGTGGTAGTTATTAATCTTATTTTCCTTAACCTTGATATTTGCTTGTGAATCTTATTTATCTTCTTTATGTTCTTTAGTTACATCTTATCATCAAACAATATCAAGAACAACAATCGCAATAATAGAGGACACAGATAATAGGCTCTCAACCAGGGGAAAACCCGGAAACATTTATCTTCTTAGAATCTGCTTCAAATGAAATACAAAGACCCAAACACTAGACAAAGTCCTTCTCGTAGTACCAAGTCAGCCCTCCCTCAAGTCCTTCCTTGATTCTGCACCAACCAGCTTCAATACTGTAACTTTGACCTACCAGCTTCAATACTGCAACTCGTCCCGCAACTTTGATGTTGCAATTTCGGCCTTGCAGCTTCGAGCAACACAACTCTCCAAAGGTCAACAAGGTCAAGGTATGGTTTTCTCCCTTCCAGCTACAAGATTATGCACTTCGTCCTCTTGCAACTCGAACCTGCAACTTTGATCTCCTTCTGCAGCACCAACAACCATAGAACTTTACACAAGTGAGAGAGATAGAGCCCAAAAACAAGACATTTCGTCCTTCTAGCTTCTCCTAAACCTGCACTCTTCTTCTTCCTATTACTCAGCGACAGATCGAACTTATTTTTGGTAGATCGAACTTGTGGAGTGAGTGAATCCAAATGAGATCGAGTTGTTTCTTTATATAGCCTTCTCAAGGGATTGAATTCCATCCTTTAGGCCGACTTGATGTTGCCATGGTCGACTTGTACTTTTGGAGCTTCAAGAACTTTCTAAACTCAAAAATAATTCTTTTCACAAATATATTTTGTCTGGAAGAGTTTTATAAACATGATGTTACTCCTTTGAATCATAACAATAAATTCTAAGACCTAACAAACCCTAGAAGCACGAACAACATGCTTTTACCTAGAAGACCATCAATAATGAGCATGAAACCCATGTTTTAATAATAATAACTTTTTATTTTCTATTTTTCCTTGTTTGTTACATAGGATACATATTGAAATGAGTACAACAACAATTCTAAAGACCGAAACTAGTTACATTTTCAACACTCCCTCTTAACTAGGGAGGTATCATAATTGTAAAACCAATACAACATCATATCTCAAACTGAAAATTGTTGGACATTCGGTTCAATGCTCCCCGTTTGTTTCACAACATGGACTAACCACCTCTCGTGCATCCTAACTCTGCCGATTGTAGCGGAGACTAACACCTGCAAATTTTGGTCTAACAGTAATCGTGATTCCAACAAGTGTATCAGAGCAACAGGTCTCGAGTTCGAAACTCACTCAGCTTGCGATGGAGGGGGTGGGGAGATTGCTGGACATTGGATTAAACGCTCCCCGTGTGTTTCGCGACATGGACTAACTGCCTCTTGTGGATCCTAGCTCTGGCGATTGTAGCGGAGACTAACACCTACGAGTTTTGGTCTAACGACTATCGTGATTTTAACAAAGAGTTCTCACAAGAACAGTCGAATTGATAAGCCATACTGTAAGCATCGTCATCATGACCAGAACTATCTCTGAGGCCTAACTAGACAAGCTCTTCTTTAATCAAGAGCATTATGTTGGGAGGCATTACCTGTGATATCGCACTACCTCTACAAGGTACATACCCCATTCGGATGTCTACAAGGTATGTCATTTTAGGACTATTCTTATCTTGGATCTCCAATCCTGAGTCCTCAAAGAATATAGGTTCTCTACAACCACTCCTCTTGGATACCTATCACATTCTCAAAGAGTGTCGGTACCTTTCCTTTCTTGGATATTTTTATGCTCAACGAAACCACAAATGCTTTATCCAATCCTTTGTCATTCTTTCTTCATCACTTTGAGAGGAGAATGCACATGTGATGTCCAACATCACTCCCTCTCAACCAAAGATGACATCCCAATTCTCCTTTAATCTTGAGAATAGAACCTTGGTCCTATACAAGGAGACTCCTTTATTCCTCCTCAAAATCAGAGGAGATCTAGACTTCCTTATTTGGGAAGTCATCATCACAAGCCTTACAGCTTGTGTTCATAAGAGTATCAGCTACCAGTTCTTCATAAATTCCCGACTCCCTCTTTTCTCTGTATCAGCGAGCTTCCTTTCTTTCGAGGTATCATGGAGCCACCACCTCTCTTCAATCTTGTGATAGGTTCCAAGCCAATCTTCTTGCTCATCACTTTCTTCTTCGATATGAAGGCCTTATATTGAGCCTTTCCAAACTTCAATTTGATCATAGCAACTTCTTGAAAGTGATCTTCCTTTGACGTTTAGGTTATCTTCTCGCATTGTTACCCTTTAATCCCGTTATCACTCACAACTTTTCCCCTAGGCTGTAATAGAAAAAACCCCTAAGGTAACTTTTTCAAATAGACTTCAAGGCCAAAGGCTAGCCCCTTCAACCCAGAGAAGGATCTCTCCTTTACAATTCAACTACCTAGTGTCACCTCAACAGTTGGTTCTATCTCTAGTATAGTGGCTAGATCATGAGCTTCGTAGGGTTTTGGAAATAATGGTAAGACGTAGAAGTGTATCCTTGGGCATGGAATCATAGAAATGTAAATCAATCAGCGGTCACTAGGATGTTGGATGTAGTGACAGAGGCTAAGAGTTGTATCCTTGGACAACCTTACTATCGAGAGTGGTAGGAGAAAATAACACAAAATTGTTTAAAATAGAGCATCTAATAGAAGAATTGTGTGTTGGACATTGGATAAACCAACACTCCCCATGTGTTTCGCGACATAACCGCCTCTCGTGGATCCTTATCTCTGGCAATGTGATCATTGACTAACACCTGTGGGTTTTGGTCTAACGGTAATTGTGATTCCCAACGAGTGGTATCGGAGCATAGGTCACGAGTTCAATACACACCCGGCTTGCGTTGGGGGGAAAATTGTTGGACATTTGATAAACCAATGCTCCTAGTGTGTTTCACAACATGGACTAACCGCCTCTCGTGGATCCTTATCTCTGGCGATGTGATCATTGACTAACACCTGCGGGTTTTGGTCTAACGGTAATCGTGATTCCCAACATTATGTTCAGTGTAAATAAGAAAAGTGATACTTGAATCGTAAAGACAATAGTTTTAAAAATCGGTCGGTTTGATCTGGAAATCGATCAAACCGGTCGGTTCATTGGCAAATCGAGCCGGACTGGGCAAAAAACCAAGTTCATGGCCTCATTTTGCCATTTTACCATAGAAACCAGCCCTAACTGGCCGATTTATGGCGGAACCAACCGATTTATGGGTAAACCAGTCGGTTTCATGATAAACCTGTCAATTCACTGCCACAGTCATTATATACCCACCAGGCAGGTTTTTAGAGGCTTCTTAGGTGGTTTGGAGGGAAACTATGAGTTGTTTCCCTCCAAAAACACCCTCTCCAAGCCAATAAAAGGAGGTCACCCCTCTCATTTGCCTCACACATCTCATTTGGAATTTTTGTGAGTTTCAATGGGAGCTTGGCGAGTGTTGAGTTTTTGCTGGAGTAGTCATCTTGGAGGCTTGGAGTTCGACTTGAAGATATTAGTAGAGTTTGCATCTTCAAAAGGAGGCTAAGGAAGCTAGTTTGTATTTCCAGGTAAGAATTTTCACTTGAAAAACTCCATATTTTATTGTTGTCCATCTATTTAATTTTTTTATGTGTTTTATGTTATCAAATCTCTAGTTCTATGCTATCAAATTTTGTAGCCAAAATATGCATTTTTTTTCCTAAATTTATCTTAGGTTTTCCATTTTTCTTAGCTGCAAATTTTTTTATTGGCAGATTTCTTTGCAAATTTCAATTATTTCTAGTCACCATGGTTCCAAAAGGCAAGTACACTGCATGGGCTCATTGTGATCTAATTGATGGAAAAATGATATGCAAATTTTGCAATAAATCTATTGGAGGTGGGTGTATTCTCAGGTTGAAACAACACTTGGATGGGATAAGAGGCCATGTAAAGGCATGTGAAGCACCAAAGGAAGTGTTAGGTTCTGTTAGGGCAAAATACCTTGCCAAGTTTGAGAAGTCTGAGGAGAATAAGTCTAAGGAGAAGGCTATCCAAGAAGAAATAGCAAGGAAGTGGGAAATATTACAAGCCATGAAAGAGAGTGGGTATGATGATTTTGAGATTCAAGACTCCTCTTCTATCCCTTCCATCAATGACCCCTTTCACTATGTTCCTCTTGCTCTTGGGTCTTATCCTCAAGGCCAACGATCTAAAGGAACAAAGAGCTTGAACTTCTAGAGTTATTTCTCATCCTCTGTCCATTGCCTCTGTTAATCCCACTTCCTCTCAGCTAAGTCGTCAACCCACTTTACATGAAAATTGGAAAAAACAATGCAAAGAATCTTCTTTTCAATACATTGTTAGATGGTGGTATGATGCAAATATCCCATTTAATGTTGCTCACTCACCTTATTACTAAGCTATATGGGACTTTCTTATAGCTGCAGGAAAGAGCTTCAAATGCCCTACCATGGATGACTTGAGGGGAGCTCTTTTGCAAAAAGATATTTCTTCCATTGATGAGTATTTGGCTAAGTATAAAGAGTCATGGCTCAAAATAGGTTGTTCCATCACATCTGATGGATGGACCAATTGTTAGAAACGCACTATACTATCATTAATTGATGTCAAGGAACCATGTTTTTAAGATCAGTTGATGCATCTGATAAGGTGAAGGATGCAACCCTTCTATTTGAGTTTTTGGATAAGATTATTCAAGATATGGGGGAGCAGAATGTCGTGCAGGTCATCACAGATAATGCTTCAAACTATGTTCTTCTTGGAAAGATGCTTGACTCCAAATATAAGACCACAGTTTTGACTCCATGTGTTGCACATTGCATAGACCACATGCTTGAAGACATAGGCAAAATGTGTTGGATGGTGTTGTCATTGATGTCAACCCATGGAGTTGACTGGATTTGACTTTGACCAAAAACATTAGTCATTGATGTCAAATGGTTAATGAACATTTCTTAGTAATTGTCGGATTACACCAAGATGGAAGCTATACTGTTGGATGGATAAAAACCAGTGAAACAAACATCGTGATTTTATCGCGATTTTTTCAAAAAATCGCGAGTTTTTCGGGCTGCCGATTTTATCGGCGATTTTTTGAATGATTTTTTGAAAAAATCGTTATCGCGATTTTTATGAAAAAATCGCGAGTCGACCTCAAAAAATCGTGGCTTCCTCAAACAGCAAATTTATAATGCGATTTTGGGTTTTTTGTTTTTCATTTTTACTTGGACAGCTTGGGTTATGAGAGCTAAGGAGTGAAGGAGGAGAGCCAAGGAGGTAGATACGTGATCTACAAGCCCGAGATTGGACAAAAGTGAAGAATTTCTTGCAAGCCAAGCGAACAAAAATCGAATTTGGACCAAGTGTCTCCGGCAAAACGTTTTTCCAGGTATGGGCATCAAATTTGACCCATTTTTTTTTTGTTTTTTTCTTGTTCTTCCATGGGTTTCTATTACCCATGTATTTTTCATCATTTGTGATTGCATTTGGTTGTGTTTTTTTTGTTTTTGTTTTATTGAGAGGAGAGGGTTTATTTTGGTCAAAAATGCAAAAAATTGTTTGTTAAATTTTGTTTTTTATATTTCTTCTTGTGCTCTTAGTTTCTTCCCATTATTTTTGCTTGTGTTTCAACATGTATTTTTTCCCATTATTTTTGCATTGAGTTGAGGGTTTTTTTTTGTGAAAAAAATCAAAATGTTGTATGTAAAATTGTAGTTTTTTTATTTTATTTTTTCACTGGCAATTTTTCTTGTGCCCTAGGTTCAAATTTCAACATTCAAACTTCAAACTTCAAATTTTCCAACATGCCAAGGAAATTAGATCCTTTATGGGAATTTGGTGAACCTGATGGGAGGTTTGACCGATCCAACTTGACTTGCAAATTATGTGGTCAACACATGACAGGGGGGATATACAGGTTGAAATACCACTTGGCACAAATTCCTGGGCATGAAGTAGGCCCTTGCAGAAACACCAATTCAGAAATAATCAAAAGAGCCATGAACTCATTGGGAGAAATAGAAACCACTAAACTCAGCAAAGCAGCTCTGAAAATTCAAATATCAGGGTTTGGAGTTGACCATGAGAGTGGTAGTGGCTCTTCAGCATCAGCCTCTTCTATAGGCAGCCCTGTAGCTGCCTCCTCATTTTTTGTTCCTAGAACCACTCCCGAGGCACAGCCATCTATCTCTTCCTTTCTTAAAATAAAGGAGAAGGAAAAAGCTGATAAGTTGTTCGGCAAACTGTTTCTTTGGAGTGATATTCCTTTCAATGTTTCCAGGAACAATCCATTTTATCAGGCTGCGATTGATGCTATCGCTGTTGTTGGCCCAGGATACAAAGCCCCTTCAGATAATGACCTTAAAGGGCGCATTCTGCAAAATGACAAAGCTGACTGCACCAAGAGATTGGAAGAGTTAAGGGCATCATGGGAAGTCACAGGATGCACTGTGATGTCAGATGGTTGGACTGATCAAAGGGATAGGACCCTTATTAACTTCTTGGTCAGTTGTCCCAAGGGGACAATGTTCATGAAATCTGTTGATGCATCTGCACATGTCAAAGATGCAAGATTATTATGTGATTTATTAGATGTGTTCATTATGGAGGTTGGGCCCCAAAATGTTGTCCAAATCATAACGGACAACGCTACAAACTATGTTTCTACTGGCAAGATGCTTATGGAGAGGTATCCGAGCATATTTTGGACACCTTGTGCTGCACATTGCCTTGATTTGATGTTGGAGGACATCGGAAAGATTGATTTTGTCAATGATATTGTAGAATCATCAAAGAGAATCACAAAATTTATATATAACCATGGATTTGTGCTTCATTTGATGAGGACATTCACCAACAAGAAGGAGTTGGTGCGGCCTGCTATTACACGATTTGCCACTACTTTCATCTCTCTTCAATCCCTCTTGAATTCTAAGTGGGATTTGAAGATAATGTTTCTTTCAGATGAGTGGTGTGCTTTGACTATCAACCACAAATCAGAGGGACAGGCCATCTGCAGGTTGGTGTCATATCAGGAAAGTTTCTGGGCTGGAGTGGAAGAGGTGTGCAGCATTAGTGAACCTTTGGTAAAGGTTCTTAGATTGGTGGATGGAGAGAAGCCCGCAATGGGCTACTTGTATGAGGCCATGGATAGGGCCAAAGAAGCTGTTCGCAGCTATTATGATGATAAGGGTGATGAGGGGTTTCAGAGACAACTTCTTTTATGGGAAGTGATTGATGATCGATGGAACAACACACTCCATTGTCCCATTCATGCTGCAGGGCTCTTCCTGAACCCCGCATTTGCTTATTCATGTGGTTTTCTATTTGATGCTGAGGTAATGGATGGCTTTTTCAGTTGTGTTCAAAAGATGGTGCCAAATCCATCAGAACGTGCAGAGATATCCAAAGAGATGGAGGTATACAGAATAGCAGGTGGCACCTTGAGCTTCGACATGGCTGTCCAGGATAGGACTACTAAAATGCCAGGTAAGATTTTCATTATTTTAAAAATTTTCTTATGTTTGTAATTTTATAAGTTTATCTTATTTGTTGTAACTTGTAACTTGTAGATGCATGGTGGAGGAGCTACGGTGGCAGATTACCAAAACTCCAAAAACTTGCCATTAGAATACTCAGCCAAACATGTAGCGCTTCAGGATGCGAGCGCAACTGGAGTGTATTTGAAAAAATACACACCAAAAAGCGCAACAGGTAAAAAACTTAACCTATTCCAACTGATATTTTGAATTCATTAAATATTTTTTTTTAAATATTTAATTTATTAATTTATAACCCTTGTACAGGTTGGAGGGTCAGCGGCTCAATGACATGGTTTACGTCTACTACAATCTTAGATTGTGGGTGAGACAACTTGAGAGGACCCCTGATATGGAGGTCATCTCTTTAGATGCGATTGACACCACTGCTGAATGGAGGGTTGAGGCTGAGAGGCCTGTCATGGAGTCAGCCCCTGATTGGATAGAGGAGGAGGTAGTGGAGGGGGAGGACGAGGAGGAGGACGAGGAGGAGCAGCAGGAGGAGCAGGAGGAGGAGGAGGAGCAGGAGGAGGAGGTGACACCACCTACCACTACTACCGGTAAAGGACGTGGTCAGCCTCCTTTAGCTCCTAGTGGTTCAGGTTTCCGTTCCGGTTCTGGTGCTTCATTTTTTTCTTCTAGAGCACGACAGAGCCCATTGCCAGTCCCGCCAACGTCTTCATCTAGAGAGAAAGGCAAAGCTGTTGTATTTTCTCGCAAGAGGGGCAGAGGAAATCAATAGTATAGGACCATAGGTTATATGGTGGCATGGTGCATTGACATTCCTTTGTATATGACATTATGACTCATGATATGAGATACATTATTATATTTTTTGTTGATATTTTGAGGCTGAGTTGACTCTTGAGACTCAGGACTTAGTATTAAGGACAGGATTCAGTTTTATGTATGATGTAGCACTAGACATGATATTACACATCTTATATATTAGTTTTTTTTTCATATTTATGTGTCAATGCATTTATTTTATGCTGTAGATGCTTTAGATATTAAAAAAATTGAAAAAAAATGAATGTTTTTGTATGTGCCGATTTTTTCCCGATTTTTACGATTTTTTCCGATTTTTTTCCCCTCGGCGATTTTTTCCCGATCGCGATGTTTGTAACATTGATAAAAACCCCCAAGTCCTAGGGTTTGGGTTCCCTGGACTAAGGATGTACTCTGACTTTGTCGAGGGTTTTTGGTAGGTCAAATCATTGAATTTGTGTTGGAGATCTGGGTCATTAGATTCTCCTCGAAGACATGTTTCTATTGATATGTGGATCCTCCTGGTTTGAGAAAAAATTGAGTTTGAAATTGAAGACCCAGTTTATGGGCTAAAATCCCTAGGGGTAGTGACATGACACCTCCTCCTACAGTTGTCAATATATGACATTGTTTATCACCGTAATCTCACCACCTATAAGTTACATAACTTGAAGAATCAAAAACAATAAACCAATCACTAACTAAGAAAGGCCATCACGTGTTTCACACCCATGAGTCACTTACAAGCACACCAAAAAGGGGTTAGTATATTAATTCCTTAAGGATTAAACAAACAACTTGATAAAAACTATTAAAATAAATTAATAATAAACATTGTTTTTAAATCCCCTAAAAGGTCCTCCGTAAAACTATAAAAAGAAGCCTTATGCCTTCCTCATTCTAATTAAGGCCTAATTCCTTTACCATAATTTCAACAACTTCCTAGCTTAAGGCTCAATTTTGTCATTTAATAATGATTATTGAAATCTTAGTTCCTCCAGCGTTCACATAATGAAGCCCTCTCCAAATCACTATTAAAACAAACCTAATACCTTGCTTAGGAATAAAGGCAATTATTTAAAGTGACAAAATAACATTAAAAAAGATAAAAAGAAAAAGTGTGATCCTAACATCTATCTCCTAACTAGCGTAATCTAATTCTATAAAAAGGACTTATCCTAACCTCCAATACAACAAACATTCTTCACAAACATTTCTCTGAAATTTTCGGTGGTGAACTTCTGAAATATTTTGACGTGGTCGTGGAAGCTCTGAGGAAAAAAAAGTCCAATCTTTGTGGTAGTTTTTCTATTCGATTCTGTTTTGATTGGTGGTCTGGTTGGGAATTCATTTGGGCAGAGAATCCTTGGATAAGGACTGCAGCTCTCCTAGGTAAGTTTTGTTCTTTCCCTTATGTATATATCTCTCGTCCTTCATTATATTCCGACTATGTTATCCTTCAATCTCAAACCTGTGCAATATAAAAATCTGACGTGTGGTTTTCAGACCTATAGTATAAGGTCAGCCTGCTATGGTGTTTGTAAGTTTGTCATAAGTCAATCTTTAGTCTTGCACCAGATTTGCATTAAGTCTATTTTGGGCTTGTGTCAACTTAGTTGGAGCTAACATTTAGGTCTTGTCAAAGTATGGTTAGGGTGGACTGTGTTAATGAAAATTGGTAGGTTTGTCTAAGTTTGTTTTAAGTCTAATGAAAGGAAGTTGTTCTCCTACAGTTGTCACTATATGACATCGATTCTCACCATAAGACAGTGGCAGTAATCTCACGTTAAGTTAAATAATTTCAACCAAAGGCAGTAATCCAATCATTGTCTTTGAATTTTATTCTGTGCATCTTGTTGACAAACCTCTCATTACAATTATGAACCAAAACAGAGTGCCATAACACTTACCTTATGTGACCCTACAACAGTGATTTATCCATCAAATTTGCGGACAGCATTCAGTAACCTTGAGATGACTACAATTGTTGACATATTGAAATGACTTATTTAACACAGTGATTTGATTATGATATGACTCTAATAGTGAATGTGATATGACAGCAATAATATTGTGATTTACTAATAGAGAATAGACAGTGACACATAAATCTGAAGTAACAGTCATAAGCATTAAATATATATTGACTGTTTGACTTGACCATGAATCTTTACTAATAGAGAATAGACAGTGACACATAAATCTGAAGTAACAGTCATAAGCATTATATATATATTGACTGTTAGACTTGACCATGAATCAACACGATATGACCATGAGATGTGACTTAGTGACTTGATGTTTAGTCCAGAAAATTAGTGAGACAATAGTAGACTTGACACAGTGACTGATGTGTAGATAAACATTTCAGTGACTGATGTGTAGATGCTTAAGCTTGAAGACTTATTGCTGAATTGTGCAACTGTGACATAACAAAAGAATTGACCATGAAACTCGGTTGTACATGTACCTTAACATGACATGTCAAGTTTGACTCATAGGACTGATAAGACATTAACAGTGAGTTGACACCTTGACTTTCACTTGACCTATAGATTGAGATACATACAATTATAAGAATGATGACCTAGTTGTCTTGTAATGATGACCTAGAAAGTGTACAGTGACACAACTGTAACCTTGCAGGGTTGCACGTCTTGAAGGCAATAGCATCCAGTTGTACAAGCATATTGACGTAAAGATGGATAGCAGGATTTGACCAGTTGAGCAGCAGTGTTTACACGTATGCTAGTAGCTCTTCGATGGCAGAGTTTGAGAGCATTGGCAGCAGGTCATAGGGATGACCTGAGGCACCTTTGTTTGTGCCATCATTTGATAGCAGTGTCAGATGGTTGCAGCATTGTGAACAGTTTGGAACAGTGAAGCATCGTGAAGAATAATTATCTGCATATGAGCTTTGATGCCTATTCATTCGTGATGTGCAGTGGTAGCCGGCATTGTGAGCTCTTGATGTTGAACAGTTATCAGATATGCAGTGATCTATGTGTGCAGTGACAGTGATGTGCAGTTGAGCAATGACAGTGATTTGCAGTTGAGCAATTACTTTGATGTGCAACATTCTGCAGTGATTAGTTTAATTGTGCAGTGCTTAGTGACTACTAGGATTTGACAAATATACAACATCTTCTTTACAACTTTACTATATTGATTCAGCGCACAGGGGGATCCAGTCTGAAAATTGTGAAAATTGGTCCACTTGTCGATTAGGGTGGCAGGGTGGTGCAAGGTAGGTGATTGGAGTCACCTTCAAGTTGTGACCTGAGAACACTTCAGGGCAGCAGGGTGGTGTTAGGGCAAGTTGTGGCTTGCACAAGGCATTGTGGCATTCATTAAGTTGTGGCTGATAAACTAACAAGGCAGCGAAGCATCCTTTCTGACAACAGCTGGTAAACAGAGTGTTGGGGCATCCTTTTGGTTGCAACAGGGTATTAGGGTCTAGTAGCGTCCTACAAGTTGCAGCCTGTGAATTAGGGCATTGATGCCTCCCTCAGTTGTAGCTAAAATCTGGATGTAATCAATTTTCTTATAACAAGGAGAACACAATTACTCAAGAAGTGTTCGGTGGTTTTTGACCCGGAGGGGGTTTTCCACCTAAAAATCTGTGTGTCCTTTGTTTTATCTTTCTACATTGTTGTATGGTGTTGTCTACTATTGGTTACTGTTTATGATCATCTGAAGAAGAACAATAATAATAACTGAAAATTAACTAATGCTCTGAAAAAGATTAAAAAGTTCTAATTGCTAAGAAATACTGATTCACCCCCCTCAGTGTTTCCAACAAAGTCGAGTGGGTAAAAAACACTATCGAGCATGCCAAGTGCATTACAAAACACATCTACGACCACTCATGGGTATGGAGCCTAATGAGGAAAATCATTGGGGGCAAAGAGCTTGTTAGGCCTGCAATTACGTGATTTGCAACTCACTTCCTCATGTTGCAATGTCTCAATTCTCAACAAAAAAAATTGAAGAAAATGTTTTCTTCAGTGGGCTCATAGACAAGATGTCAAAGGCACCAAAAAGAAAATTTTTGACAACTATTTTTGGAAAAGGTCTGCAGAGCTTGTGAGAATTACCGAGCCCCTTGTTCAGGTGCCACGAATGGTGGATGGGGAAAAATTGGCCACGGGCTACATTTATGAGGCTATGGATCAGGAAAATGAGCAACTTACAAGGATAAGTTAGCTAAATATGGGCATATATGGGATATCATTGATAACAAATGGAACAATCAACTCCATTGTCCTATACATGCAACTAGGTATTTTTTGAACCCAAAGTATCATTATAAAGCTCGGCTGAGAGATCTGCAGGTTGGAGAGGTTAGAGATGGATTGTATGATTGCTTGGAGTGCATTGTCCCTAGCCATGCAGACCAATTGGAAATACATAGACAACTTACTCTTTTCAGTATGGCTACTGGTACCTTTGGAAAAAACTTGGCAAAGATGGGAAGAGATGTGGATCAACCAAGTAAGCAATTTCAATTTGTTTTTCATTTAAATTTCAATTGTTTACAAATTTACAATTCAAATTATTTGTAAATATCTATAAATAAGTAATGAAATGAACTAAGTTACTAAATTACTAATTAACGTCTTTTTCTTTGCAGCACATTGGTGGGAGTCATTTTGCAGCCAATGTCCTCAATTGCAAAAGTTTGCAGTTAGAGTCTTCAGCCAAACTTGTAGTGCTTTAGGTTGAGCGCAATTGGTATGTTTTTTAGCGCATACACACAAAGAAGAGAAATTGTTTGGAACAAAAACAGTTAAATGATCTTGTCTTCATGCAATACAACCTTTGACTAAAGTGCAACCAAATGATGAACAAAAGACATGATCTAGATCCCATTGTGTTGGACGATATTGATCCAACATCATAACGCGTGGAGGAGATTGAAGATCCTAACTTTGATGCAGATTTTGATATTGAGATGGCATTAGGGGGGAATGAAGCAGGTTTGGTAGCACCATCAGAACCAGAATTAGCAGCTACATCAAGCAACGGCAAACAACTAATGGAAGGCACTAGTTGTGCAGCTCGACCAACTCGTGCTTCCATTAGGTCCACTTCTATTATTATTTGTGGCAGTGCTACAACTGAGGTTGCAGATGAGGCTGAGCCATCCTCAGACTCTGATCCAGATGATGTTTATGTAGCTCTTGTTGATGATCTTGTGTCTAGTAGCCGTGATGAATTTGATCACTGATATGTAGCTCATGTTGATCACTGATATATACCAGTAGACTTGTAGTCTAAGTCTTGTAGTACGCCAATGGCCACATAGCTTTTAGCAATGGTTTTGGACTTTATAGGTCATTTAAAGCCTCATTGCTTAGGTATTTTGTCAATCATATGTGTTGCACTCGGTGCCATTTTGAGATATTCACCTTTACATGGTATATAGATGAGCAAACTTTGCATATTTTGTCTCTATTGGTTTGGAATCATGATTTAAATCTTAAAAATAGTTTTTTTCCATTAAAAATTAATCATTTCATGTATTTTTTTTAAAATCAATTCATTTAAATCTGACCAGTCTCGGTTCAACCATTTCTAGTTTGAAACCCGGTTTACTAGGTGGACCAATCCAATCACCGGTTTCGGTTTCTAAAACTATGGTAAAGACAAAGCATGAAAAAGAGGCATGAATTCCACCTTTTAAACCTTCATTCAAGCATAAGGAAAAGAAACATTTGATGAAAATTACAGAGGTAAGCACATTCACCAAGAAACAAATGAGAACATATCAACACATGAATTCTCAGCTTGAAACACTATGTTTTTCTGATCACTAGTTACCTATGATTAACCAGCATAAACAGAGCACATATGTTGGATGGTGTTGTCATTGATGTCAACCCATGGAGTTGATTGGGTTTGACTTTGACCAAAAACATTAGTCATTGATTTCAAATGGTTAATGAATTCTTCCTAGTAATTGTGAGATTACATCAAGATGGAAGTTATATTGTTGGATGGTTGAAGACCCAAGTCCAAGGGTTTGGGTTCCCTGACTGAGGATGTACCCCGACCTTGTCTAGGGTTTGTGAAGGGTAAAACCATTGAGTTTGTGTTGGATATCTAGGTCATTAGATTCTCCTCGAAGAGATGTTTCTATTGATATGTGGTACGCCCCATGGTTCCTCCTGGTTTGAGAGAAAATTGAGTTTGAAATTGAAGAACCAGTTTTGTGGGTAAAAACCTAGGGGTAGTGACATGACAGCTCCTACAATTGTCAATATATAACATTGTTTATCACCGTAATCTCACCACGTATAAGTTGAATAACTGCAAGAACCAAAGGCAATAAAACAATCATTGACTCCACAACTAGGTAGGACCATATGCACTAAGTCAATCATTGATTTCAAACTTTAAATAGGGTCCTTGAGGGTTAGTGTACAAACTCCTTAGAGCTTAAACAAACAATTTATTAAAAACTATTAAATAAAGGTAAAGACGACCTTGATAATTTACATGTGAGAAAACAAATTCAAAAACCCACTTCTCCTTATCCAAATTTGACGATTTTTAGGTCGATTTTGGTCCTCTCGAAAAGAGGAATTCAATGCCATAATTATCTTCTTCAAAAGACATGTCTAGAGTGGAATTTGGCCCTAGTTGCCAATTTTAACAATTGGGCATAGGGTATCGCCCATGTTTTGATACAAGAGTATAAATCCATACCGAAAATAAAATCTATTCTAAATGTAATCTAATCTATATGAAACATGATATGAATGTTATTAGCATGTTCACCCAAATGCAATGCACCAACACTACCATGCATAATATGTGAATGTCAATTCCCATCAAAGAAGGTAAGGTGATTCCATTTTACTAGGGAAGGTAAAAGTTCACCATCAAGTTTAGCAATATAGAAGTATCCTACACCCACTTTCCATGGATCTTAACAGGGATAAGGTCCTTATCAACCAACACAAGATCACCTACTTGGTAGTCCCTTTTTGGCTTTTGGACCCATTGCTTCTTGAGAAGCGAGAGGTTTCGCAAGATTTGAAGTCTCATGATGAGGATTGTGATTTGTAGCCTTTTCAGAAGTGTTCCTATTAGTGTTGTGGGGCAGGAAAGGGAATGGTTCAAGATCTTCAACATGCTCGGGCAACTGAGATTCCCTATAGAGAACAAAAGGGGTTCCATCAAGCTCGGGAATGGTGGCATATGATAAATCCATTTGTAGTTGTCCACCAATTGAAGCAAACCATTTCCTTGACAAAAGCATCCCCCAAGCATTAGGAACATCAATGAAAACAATATCCATTATTACAAAAATGTCCTTGTTAGCTACCAAAGATACCTTCACGTCTTTAATAAGACCATAGACAAAATAGATTTAGAATCAAATCCACATGCATTCTTATATGGCCTAGTAATTTCCATCTCTAATCGATGCATTATTTTCAATGGCATGACATTTGTCAAAACCTCAATATCAAGCATAAAACTGTGCAATATAAGGTTGTTACTTACTCGAAATACCAAGAATGGATCTAGACCCCCGTTCTTATCAATGCGCAAATTTAGTACTATGATGGGTGGGTAATCAAGTTCATCATCAAGACCTAAAGCTTTCTTGATTAAAGTTTAGCCATCTCTTTAAAGGAAATTGGCACAGTCAGCTTACCCAAGATACTATCCATGCCAACGTTCAACTCAATCTCATTACTCTTAGGTTGTGGCTTCGTTTTGTTTGCACGTTCCCTTGGGAAGTATCCTTCAATTGAGATGCAATTTAAACACTAGAGCTTATTTGGGGCTGATCTTTATTCTTCCTAGAATACTGCAAGCTTGTGAATCTCCCACTATTCTCAACAACTAGCACAGGTTCAACTTGCTCAACATTGATTTCTGTTTTGCTAGGCTCTAGGGGGACATAAGTATTCACAACTAAGATGTTGAGTGCATTGGTTTCATTTACAATATTCAAGTGTTCCGAGTCTTCCTCTTCTTCTTCTTCATAAGGATCGTCCTCCTTGGGATCTTCAAAAGGTGGAAACCAGGGTGATTCTCCTTGTCCTGCCAAGTTGGTTGGGGCAAGGGTGTTCGGGACATCTTGATGCATGGTATGATATGGAGCTCAAGAGTGCGGAGATGTACATGGGGGGCGTGTGGAAGTACCCCCAAATTTTATGGAAATTCAAAAGAGTTGAGTGGACATCAAGTGCCTAGCATAGAGGTCTTGTCCCTCAATTCATCTCATGCAAGTTCATCATTGTGCAATGTATATACCAGCCTAGATCCATCTTACCTCCGAATCTACCAAGCACCAAGAAGGATCAAATCTCTTTTCACTCTAAAAGAGGTTTGTCCCTCGATATTTGATCTCTCTCTGCGAACAGTAGATCCGGAGTTAAGATGGATCTTGGCTGGTCTTTTACCCTTTAAAGGGTCTTCCCCCTTTTAAATAGGCTATATTCAACATGTATACAATAGGTCAATACCACGGGTGAATACCATGGGGTCGATATGTTATTTTTATTTTAATGTATGGTTACTTTTATTTTTACTTTTATTATTTTATTATTTTTGTTTATGTAGTAGGACAAGACAGAACATTACAACATCTCTTCCATACTGGGTTGGAGAGCGTCTCTCAGCGCAATTAAACAGTAACAATAAAAAAGTACTAAATTCATAAATGATGTAACATAATTCAGATTAGGATTTAGTAATGAAATACATTGATTCATAAACCATAAATGAAACAGAAATAATAAAATGTTCATATATTGATTTGACTTTATCATTCTAGAATCTAATTAGTACAAAGAAAAATAGTAAATACTGAAGTCTAAAATAGAAAATTAAAATTACTCAACTCAAAAACAGTAAAGAGTAACATGTCAAAGATTCGGTCTATGGTCATAAGTATTTAGAGACAAGACTCAAAATTTAAAACTGAAAATTAACAATGGACGATAAACATTGAAAATAAAATGATCATCAAGGAGAGAGAGTGAGATATAGTGATTTTATATATTCTTTTTTTTTTTGTTTTTTTCATTTTTAACCGAGAATAATTTGGGCCGGATGCCCAAAAGCACCCCTTTTCTTGGGGGAACACACAGAAGCACCCATTTCTTGGGGGGGCGCCCAGAATCATCCCTTTTCTGTGTGGATGCCCAAAACTCCCCTTGTTGGGGAAACACATCCCACACACTGAAGTACTTTAGTTTAGTAAATATGTTAATGGAAAGATGTTGTATAACCTCTTTCCCTCTTCACTTGTGTAAATGTAAGAAGAGCTATTCTATTTTAAATAAACAAATATTTGAAGATTCTCTTTTCCAACTGTACAGTTCCCTCTCTCTTATCTTTAGTTTACTTTTCTGATAACAGGACAGTGTAAATTTCGGCTTCGAATGAAAGAACTTTACCGAGGGCAACCGTGTGTCAAGTTGTGAACTGCAATGTGTTGGCCATCATCACCCCTTTTCTGGGGGGAACAGGCAAAAGCACCCATTTCTTGGGGGGGAGCCCAGAATCATCCCTTTTCTGTGTTGATGCCCAAAACTCCCCCTGTTGGGGAAACACATCACCCACAATAGGGAAATGTTTCTCCCTGCATTTCCCCACATTTTCCCAAAAAGGAGACAAGGTCAAATGTTTCCCCAGGCATTTCCCCTGTGCCAGGAGCATGAAAAATGTGGGAGGCGCATCCCCATGGCACACTGAAGTAATTTAGTTTAGTAAATATGTTAATAGAAAGATGTTGTATAACCTCTTTCCCTCTTCACTTGTGTAAATGTAAGAAGAGCTATTCTCTTTTAAATAAACAAACATTTGAAGATTCTCTTTTCCAACTGTACAGTTCCATCTCTCTTATCTTTAGTTTACTTTTCTGATAACAGGACAGTGTAAATTCCAGCTTCAAATGCAAGAAATTTACCTAGGGCAACTGTGTGTCAAGGTTGTGAACTGTAAAGTGTTGGCCATCATCACCCCTTTTCTGGTGGGAACAGGCAGAAGCATCAATTTCTTAGGGGGACGCCCAGAATCATCCCTTTTCAGTGTGGATGCACAAAACTCCCCCTGTTAGGGAAACACATCCCCCACAATAGGGAAATGTTTCTCCCTTCATTTTCCCACATTTTCCCAAAAAGGAGACAAGGCGTAATTTTTGCCTAGGCATTCCCCCTGTGCCAGGAGCCTGAAAAATGTGGGGGTCGCATCCCCATGGCACACTGAAGTACTTTAGTTTAGTAAATATGTTAATGGATAGATGTTGTATAACCTTTTTCCCCCTTCACTTGTGTAAATGTAAGAAGAGCTATTCTATTTTAAATAAACAAATATTTGAAGATTCTCTTTTCCAACTGTACAGTACCCTCTCTCTTATCTTTAGTTTACTTTTCTGATAACAGGACAGTGTAAATTCCAAATTCGAATGCAGGAACTTTACCGAGGGCAACTGTGTGTCAAGTTGTGAACTGTAAAGTGTTGGCCATCATCACTAAACAAGGATACCGCAGTTATATATATGCTTTGATGTAATTTGCTTCAGATAAATTAAACTTTCAATCACTACTTAATTGTAGAATTTTTTAATTAATTAATCAAGTACATTCAAACAAGTTACAAAAATGATTGCAGGTAACTTATAAAACCCAATCTCCATTATCAAAGAAAGACGTTACCTTTTGATATCACAAAACCATCAGATTCAAGGTTAACACCATGGCCTGGTAATGCAAGGAGCAATGATTGACTTATCTCAAGATGGTCCATAAAATCAGACCAGACAAGGTCTCTGTGCCCCTCTAACAAAGCTGCAAGGCATTCCATTGCTGAATCCCACAAAAGTCCAAACCGATTATATAGAATACCAATCAGGGCGTGCAATAAGAGTGTCTTGTATGAGTCTGGGATCTTTCCTGAACAGAGGTCCATCTGGATCTTAGAAATAATGACAGTTATTTGTCTGCCAGTACCAAGGGACAAAGGGGATGCTTCAATAGCAAACAGCTGTTGTATAACCTGTGGTTCCAAATAAAATGATAAGTCTGAAACTTACACTTTTCAGCATTCCCTGGTACCCTAAAATCATAAATAAATAAATAAAAATAAAAAATTGAAACAGGATAACATCACATACCTTGCTGTAAGAATTCGAAAGATCATCACAGGATTTCCCCACTTCAACTTTCCTTTTCTTTTCTGGTCGTTCCATACTCTTGGCTTCAGGGATTGGAAAAGGTTCATAGTGGCTCAGAATTCTCAAGGTTGAAAGCCTTAGCTTTTTGTCTTCCGTTCCCAAGTTATGGGCAAATATAATCAAAGCATACAGAGCTTTATCGATTTTAAGTTCTGTGTGGTATTCTTTATCACCGTTATTGAGGACTTCAGTTGACTTGCTGAATTCAAAAATAAGTTAACAAATGTTATAGTAGTTATAAGAAAACTTCAAAACCTTGATTCCTCATATTCAACGAGGAAAGGAATCACTAAATGGGAAATTGACAGAGAAGCTATCTAAATAAAGATAAATGATAACATTATGCTCGAGGACTTATGTTGACTTGCTGAATTCAAAAATAAGTTAATAAATGTTATAGTAGTTATAAGAAAACTTCAAAACCTTGATTCCTCAGATTCAACCAGGAAAGGAATCACTAAATGAGAAATTGACAGAGAAGCTATCTAAATAAAGATAAATGATAACATTATGCTCACCCAAATATCATGTCCAAAAAGTCAGACACTGCACATAACACATGAGATGATAGCTTAAAATGTCTTGCAAAGCTTAGGTAGTCATTGAGATGTTGTGACAGCTTAGGAATGCATGCCTTTAGTAGCTTAGAGTGAGATGTCAATGCAGCTCCAATCATGCATTCCCACATTTTCCTGGAATGATCTTTAATGTTGTCTACAAGCCAAAAAGAGCCACGCACACTACCCACCAGTTAGAATATTCATTTACAAATAAATCTTCCAAAGACAACACAACTCCAAGAACAAAAAGACAGAATAATCATGAACATTACAAAATATGAGAGAAAAGTACAGTATCACCCGTTTCTGTTATCAAAGCCTCAGTTATAGCCAGTAAATAATCCCACACAATTGATGATTTTTCTTCCGAAGAAAAAATATATGGAAAACACTTCAATGCTCCCCAGACCAAAGCTGGCTGTGATGCTGAGTTATTTACCGGGGATAGATTTCCTTCATGAAACTTTCCACTCTTTATTTTTATTGTTGCATTCTCAATTATTTGCAATACAAATGAACAAATATTTGATGTGTTTCCTCCCATGTTATGAAGGAACAGGGGATTTCTTTCTAGCTTCTCAAAATAGCTTATCAATAAAGCAAGGACATCCCCAGGAGACTCTTCAATGAAATTGTCCAAGGCACTGGAAAAAAGCAGATTGACAAAATATTCTTTCAATAACCTTAGTAGAAAATTTGTTGCCAAGGACTTTCAGAAGAAGATCTACTAGAACTGGAATAAAATAAAGTACCTTACAATTAAGCCTCTGATAAGGGTAAATAAGCTGCAAATATAATATCATGATTTGAACTTCAGAACAATGCAATTGAGATAACAATATGCAGAAGCCAGTCTGGAACAAAATTACAAGACAAATACTATCCTTACAAGATAATTATGCATACCTATCATTTTTTCTCTGAAACAATAAAGCCCACTGTGAGACAACATTGAATATAGCCAGTGGACCAATACTTGCACCACCAACCCGTGCATGATTATGCACAAGACCAAGTAAGAGCCGATGTGTTTCAGACACAAGCAATGGTATTGAATCCTCCCAAGGAATCCTTGTCCACAAGGGGCTCATCAATATCTTGACTAGTTGCTCCGCGAGTATAAACAGTGGCTTATAATCTTGATCATGTTCAAATTTTCAATTTCAAATATTGTGTATCAGAAGTAGAAACAATTGCTTAAAGGTAGTACAAAAAATAATGACTCCATTTTCTAGTCAATAGAAAAAGAATTTGCAAAATCAATAGTATGGATCAGAAGTAGATCCAACTGATACACATCATATTTTTCAAAAGAGCAAGCAAATAAAGTACGTTTGAAAAAAATATCATAAGTGTCACAGTAAAAGGGTAGGCAGTGTTGTAATCTTACCACTAACTTTGTTTCCATTCTGAAATTCAAGTATAACATTAAGTAATGACAAGAGACGGCCAAGCTGCACAAAGTCTTCTCTCCTTTGGGTTTCTCCAATAACTGTTACTGCAAGTTTAGTAGGCATATCATTCTCATTTTTCATACATGTGTCTAATGGGGGTTTAATTGTCATCGGGTGATGCATGATAGGCTCAGTTGTTGCATCAGCTACACCTTCCACATTCATGTCAGGAAGCAAGCAAGACATTTCTTCAAGCAAACAATCCCAAAGCAATCCCAATTCTTCACATTTAAGTTCCTTGCATAGTCGTTGAACAGTCTGCATGACCACCTCAACAATTTCATCATCTCCTGCAACATGCATACAAAGATGTTGAAGCTCCACCAAAAAACATCAGAATGACTCAATCTTATGAAAATACATTCACAATAGAATGTGCATTTAAATATGTGGAGGTGCTCCCAAGTATGATTGTTAGAGATCTGCTTTTTTACAGAAGCGTGACTCTCTCACGCATTTCCACTGTTAGTGAATTCAAACAAATCTTTAATTTAAGCAATACAGAACAGATCACATTCAGAATTTCTGAGTTTACGACATAATTCTTTGCAGCCAGCAGGCAGTTTACAGTACTATGTTAACATTAGATTAACCAGGTGTTTAAAATGAAGTTATTTGTAAAAAGAAAATTATTTATTATAAAATGGCTTTCTTGGCCATTGGTTGTTTGTCGTAGGTCAAGCACCCATTGTGTGCTCTAGGGTCTTGTACAAAGTCAAAGAGTCAAAGACATGATGTAATAGCACTTGTGTTGCTCAAGAATCAAAGAAAGAAAAATATTATTGTAAAAGGATGAGTTTAGAAGCCAACCAAAAGGTAAGTCAGCCTAGAAGAGGCCTAATCCCCCCTCAAGAAGCATATATAAAGGAGATCCTGTCCTCATTGAATGGCACACTCACAAGAAAAATTTCTGAGCCAAGCGAGAAAAAGATTTCTGATCCAAGCAAGAAAGGTAGTTCTGACTCAAGCAAGGAAGCAGGAGCAAAATTTCTAGGAGGGCAGCGAAGGAGAAAAATGAAGAGAATCTCTGTTTCTATCACCTCACGTGTGTCTTTACTGGAGGAAACTAGGGTTTCCTCAGATCTGTTTTGCAGAAATTCCGTTCGAGGGTTTGGCTGGCTTATCTCTTGGTGTTTGGTCTTCGGTCAAGGTCTGGGAAGTCTTCATTGAATTGATTCTATAAGAAAGAGTTTATGGGTTTTCCCCTTGTGGAGTTTTGCCTGGCTTGGAGCCTATTTCTGGTGTCTTCTTGCTTGCATTGTGATCTTCTTATTGGCATTTGTCTTAATGATGAACAGAACAAATTAATAATAATGATGCCCTAATCTAATATCACAAGGAAGTGTCAAATTTTAATGAGAAATCATGTAAATAAGCCTATACAATATTCTGCCCTAGATTTTTCGACACCAAGAACTTTGTCGCATATTTAGTATCAGCATTAATAAGAAATTATTAAATAATTGAAATAGTCATGACAAGGACTCAATACCTTTCAGTAAAGTGGTGTGCTCATTATATGAATATCATCCCATCCTAATATAACAACTCAAAATTCGTAATAGGTTCGGTTTGTCTACTGGATGCTATAGAGTCTTAATTACGTAGTTTCGAGTTGACCCAATATATATGGACTATAACAGATCCCAGGTAAGCCACAAGAACCTAAAATCATTTTATGACATTGTTGCAGCAAAATCTACCAGGCCTTGGAGAGGGAAACCTGGCAAGGCATAAACTAGACCAAGACACAACAATGGGTTAGTGGCCCACTGTCACCACAGCCAAAACCCCCTACACTTTACGAACTTTCAAAAATGGAAGGAGTCCTAGTACGAAAGAGATCACTTACAACAGGCATTCTAAAGTTAATATATAAGAAGACCTCACTAGGAGCTCTTCAAGAAAGGCACAATTTAGGTTCAAGGCTCCACAAGGAGACAATTCAACTATGAGGAGATCTGTTGCACCCATTTTTTCAACATTCCAAGGAAGCAGGATCCGAGGACTTGAAGGAAATTTTTCAAAGTCAGAATCATCAGCCAGCAGTCTGTTCTATGTCGTTGTAAACCCATTATGCATTATTATAACATAAATGATGGTAGTACGACCATTTTATTATGTAACAGCCTAGGTAAGTCTATCATTTTGATGACGAATTTCATCCTAGGAGGTTTTTTGTCTCACTAATTCACCTGTGTTTCTGAACACAGATGATCGGCAGAGTTTTTCCCTCCAACCTCACCCCAAAGCTAAGGTGAAATTTATCTTCAAAGTCTTAGGTGAGTCCTAGTGTTTTAGTCGAGTCCTCTATAAAAATGATTTGGGAATAGATTAAGTTATTCAGCTAAATTATTTTATTACAAATCACTTCGTCTACTAGATCATATTGTGTCGCAGAATTGGGTGTGTACTTTGAGGGTCTATAACGAGTGGGTATTCCCCCTTTGAGGGTTGAATTTATAAAATTTTATGTAAAAAATATTTTAGTGCATGGTCCCACATACTTAGACACCATGGCTAAAATATTTGAAGGTGGACAAATAATTAATCCCTTCAAGTGTCAATTAATTAATTTTTCTGGCAAAAATAAAATTAATCCTAAGCTAGAAAATTAATTAATGAATTAATTAGAGTCAAAAAAATAAAATGTTAAAAATTAAATTCTCCAAGTGGAAAAATTCGTGGGTCTTGAAGAAATTAATTTTTGGAGGTCCCCCGCCATCAGAATATTGGAAATTTCAAGAAAAAATTGACCCTTGGGCCTTGGTGATTGAGTCAAAGTCAATTTTTTTGAGGAAATTAGCTCAAAATAGTTATTTTTGAGCTAATAAAAAATTGTTTTAATGAGAAATTCGAAAATTCCTCAAAAAAATAGTATTTTCGACAGCAAAGATTAGCAGATCATCAAAGATTTATCAACGGCTGAGATTCTTTTGATGGGGATCAAGCCACCTAACCGTTATTTTCCACTTGGAGGATTTATCTATAAATTAGAGGTCATTTGTGTCTCAAGACAACTGATCTTTGGCTAATGTAACTTTGTAAAAGCTGATGTAAAGCTACTGGCCCGCTGGTAACGTTTTGATTATCATAATAAAAGACATTGGGGTCCAATTCTTGGTGTCTTTGTCTCGTTGATTTGTGGTATGTGTTGGGTACGGGCATTCCTATATTGTGCTTTAAAATTTAATTGAATCATTATTTCATTGTAAATGATAGGAGCATTCTATTGGTAAGTTTTAGGCTTATCTTAGGTGATCCAATTCATTATATGGTCCAACAGTTTATTCTTGAGAAAATACGCAATGTTTGCAAGTTCCCCAGCCCTTGGGCTCCAAGTTCACAAACTGTGAGCACAGGCTAACTATGTTTGGATCCTGAATATTTTATATGGTTTTCTAACTTCGCTAACGCTATGCTTTGGCATTTATTTTTCAAAATATATCTAGCCATTGTCAAAATTTACAAAAAAAAATATTCTCAAAATTTCTTCTAAGCATTGTACACATGTATATTTGTATAATAGAATTTTTGTAAATAAATTTTTTTAACCCTAGTTTTGCAGTTGGGGTTTTTCTAGGGTTTTGGGATTTTGAATTTTTGTATATATTGGGGGTTTGTGCACTTGTAAATTTATTTGTGAAGGTGAGATCAAGGGAAAATCATTGGAGTAGAGCTAGATCTAGGCCCTTAAGGGTAAGATCCAGCCTCTACAAATTTTTGTAGGGCCCGCAACTGAAGACTTTTACAGAAATTGAAGATATGAAGCAAAATATTTTTTTTTGGGCGAGGCTTTCAAGTCTTTCTAGCCTCCTAGGTCGAGTGTCCTCCTCTCTCTCAGTCATCCAGCCTCCAAAGCCCTCAGTGTCATCCTTTTTAGCCCTCCAAGGCTAGTCGCAAACCTCTAAGGGCCTCAACCTGCCCTAGTGGCCTTGTCATGCATGTTTTCAGGGCCTTGTAGGCCTAGCCCTCTCGGCATGCCCTCCTTTGCTTGGTTGTGAAGCCCAAAGGCCTCAGCCTCGCTCCTTATCCCTCTGCTCGACCTTCCCTCCTCCTCTGTCCTTTGTTTCTCCCCTTATCCCTCCTCTGCGACCTCTTCTAGCCCTCCTTCCCTCCCTTTCTCTCCTTTCCATGGGCTTTAGGCCTCTCAATGATCCAGGGGGCTCCAAAGACACACACAGGACAAAGAGGGCTTATGAAAGCTCAAAAATCAAATAATCAAAATGCTTTCAAACCAGGACCAGAGTGTAGATCTCGTCATCCTGATCGCAATGATGCAACCAGTTCGTCAAACCGAGCTCGTATGCGGAAGTTAGAAACAGTCAAATTTCTAGGTTGACTTGATGAGGTGGCAGGCTTAAGGAGGACACAATTTCGCAGAAATCCAGCAACCGGATTCCAACCAGCTCTGGCCGGATTCCGAGCGAATTTATGGGATCGTTAAATTCATTCCTTAAGTCAAAAATCGAGATTTAAAAAAAGCATGACAATTTTTGTTATAAGAAAACAAAAAAAATTATAAAAAAAGGAGATGGCAGGCCACCAACCCTGCCACCCCACCTCCCCATTCTATTAAAAAACCAAAATATATATATATGTATGGGCCAGTGGGCCATGACCCCTGCCGGACCCCACGACATTCCCCAACCAACGTTTGTTAAACATTAAAACATATAACCAAATATGTTATAACCAACCGCATTTAAAATATAAATGTTATGCCACCATTTATAACATGTTGCCAGGGATTCTTAAAAATTAAAAAACATTGGGTTTTAAAACTAATCCGCGCCATTTATGGAGGGGTCGGGATTTGACCCCCGACCTCCCTCTAACAAACTTGCAAATTTACCATCGCACCAACAACCGTTTCTTGGTCAAATCTGCCTTCATTTTAATATATAAACCAGTGTTTTGAAAATCGCGATTTTTTCGAGAGGCCGATTTTTTGGGCGAATTTTTAGATTTGAAAAAAACGCCAAAAAATCGCGATCCGATCAGAATTAATCGTTGGCCCTCAAAACAGGGACTTTTTAAGTGCGATTTTGATTTTTTTTTGTCTCATTTTTGTAGTGAGAGGTTTGCTAAGGAGAGCTAAGGAGGAGGATAAGTGATCTACAAGTGCAAGAGTGAACAAAGGTGAAGGATTTTAGCAAGCCAAGCCAACAAAATTCGAATTTGGACCAAGTTTCTTCGGCGAAACGTTTTTTCCAGGTATGGGCATCAAATTTGACCCCTTTTTTTTTTCTTGTTCTTCCATGGGTTTCTATCACCCATGTATTTTTCATCATTTTTTATTGCATTTGGTTGTGTTTTTTTTTTTTTTTGGTTTTATTGAGAGGAGAGGGTTTATTTTGGTCAAAAAAGCAAAAATTGGATGTTAAATTTATTTTTTATATTTCTTCTTGTGCTCCTAGTTTCTTTCCATTATTTTTGCTTGAGTTTCAACATGTATTTTTTCCCATTATTTTTGCATTGAGTTGAGGGCTTTTTTTTGTGAAAAAATCAAAATGTTGTATGTAAAATTGTAATTTTTTTATTTCATTTTTTAACTTGCAATTTTTCTTGTGCCCTAGGTTCAAATTTCAAAGTTCAAAGTTCATCTTACATTAAAACTCAAGAGTCAAGAATTCAACAAATTTACAAACATGCCAAGGAAATTGGATCCTTTATGGGAATTTGGTGAACCTGATCAGGGGTTTGACCGATCAAACTTGAGTTGCAAGTTATGTGGTCAACACATGACAGGGGGGGTATACAGGTTGAAATACCACCTGGCACAAATTCCTGGACATGAAGTAGGCCCTTACACAAATACCAATCTAGAAATAATCAGAAGAGCCAGCAAATCATTGGAAGAAATAGAAACAACTAAACTCAGCAAGGCAGCTCTGAAGAGTCAAATATCAGGGTTTAGAGTTAACCGTGAGAGTGGTAGTGGTTCTTTAGCATCAACATCCTCTACAGCCAACCATGTAGGTGTCTCCTCATATTTTGTTCCTAGAACCACTCCCAGTGCACGGTCATCCATCTCCTCACTTATTAAAAAAAAGGAGAAGGAAGAAGCTGACAGGTTATTGGGCAAACTGTTTCTTTGGAGTGATATTCCTTTCACTGTTGCCAAGAACAATTCATTTTATTAGGCTACGATTGATGTTATCGCTATTGTTGGCCCAGGATACAAAGCCCCTTCATATGATGACTTTAGAGGGCGCATTCTTCAAAATGAGAAAGTTGACTGCACCAAGAGATTGGAGGAGTTAAGGTCATCATGGGAAGTCACAGGATGCACTATGATGTCAGACAATTGGACTGATCAAAAGGGTTGGACCCTTATTAACTTCTTTGTCAGTTGTCCCAAGGAGACGATGTTTATGAAATCTATTGATGCATCTGCACATGTCAAAGATGCACGATTATTATGTGATTTATTGGATGTGTTCATCCTGGAGGTGGGTCACCTGAAAATTTTCTTATGTTTGTTACTTTATAAGTTCATCTTATTTGTTGTAACTTGTAACTTGTAGATGCATGGTGGAGGAGTTACGGTGGCAGATTACCAAAACTCCAAAATCTTGCCATTAGAATACTGAGCCAAACATGTAGCTCTTCAGGATGCAAGCGCAACTAGAGTGTATTTGAAAAAATACACACCAAAAAGCGCAACAGGTTAAAAACTTAAAATATTCCAACTGATTTTTTTAATTCATTAAATAATTTTTTTATAATTATTAATTTATTGTTTATAATATATATTTTTAATTTATTAATTTATGACCCTTGTACAGGTTGGAGTCCCAGCACCTCAATGACATAGTTTACGTCTACTACAATCTTAAATTGTGGGTGAGACAACTTGAGAGGACACCTAATATGGAGGCCATCTCTTTAGATGCAATTGACACCACTGCTGAATGAAGAATTGAGGCTGAGAGGCCTATCATGGAGTCAGCGCCTGATTGGATAGAGCAGGAGGTAGAGGAGGGGGAGCAGCAGCAGCAGCAGGAGGTGACACCACCTACCCCTGCTACCGGTAGAGGATGTGGTCTGCCTCCTTTAGCTCTCGGTGCTTCAAGTTCCCATTTTGGTGCTTCAGGTTCTACTTCTAGAGCACAACAGAGTCCATTGCCAGCCCCACCAGCTTCTTCATCTAGAGGGAAAGTTGTTACATTTTCTCGCAAGAGGGGCAGAGGAAATCAGTTGTATAGGACCATAGGTTATATAGTGCATTGACATTCCTTTGTATATGACATTATGACTCATGATATGAGATATATTATTATATTTTTTGTTGATATTTTGAAGCTGAGTTGACTCTTGAGACTCTGGTCTTAGTATTCAGGACATGATTCAGTTTTATGTGTGATGTAGCACTAGACATGATATTACACATCTTATATATTAGTTTTTTTTTTCATATTTATGTGCCAATGCATTTATTTTATGTTGCAGATGCTTTAGATATTAAAAAAATTGAAAAAGAATGAATATTTTTGTATGTGCCGATTTTTTCCCTATTTTTACCGATTTTTTCCCGATTTTTACGATTTTTTCCCCTTGCCGATTTAATCCCGATCGCGATTTTCAAAACATTGATTTAAACGCTCATTTCTCAAGTGCGCCCAGGCCAAGGCAGCCATGTGCGGGTACACATTTCGAGGCAGAGACAGAGGCAGAATGGTGGCATGATTTTCGAGACAAAGAATGTCATTTTGATGCTTGGAGAATCTTTTGATTCCATGGATGTAAAATTTTTCTGTGTTAGAATGTATTAAACTTTATATGCATTTTAACCAAAATTTCACAGGGAGCATGATGGTGTGCCCAGATTTGCCTTTTGAGCAGCGTTTTGTAGATTCCCTGTGGGGGAGAATCTTCAAGAATCTTGAGGGAATATTTCAGATTCCTTAGAGGTTGAAATTCGCCGGTGTCAAAATGAGGTCAACCTTATACTCATTCTTCTCATAATTTCGCAAGGATCTCAATGGTGAGATCAGATTCCTGTTTTGAGTTGCATATTTCCAGATTCCCTGTGGAGCAGCATCTTTGAGGAATCTAGGGGGAATCTAAAAGATTCCCTAAGGCCCAAACTTTGACAGTGTCAGAATTCAGCAAATTGACAGTCGATCCTACACCTCTTGGCGACACGAGTTCAGCGGTGCAGTCATATTTTCCATCTGAGCCTTATGTTTTTTCGCCACTTTTCAAAGTGGAGAGGCAGGTGTTAGTATTCAATGTGTAAGCAGTCGTTTTCAGGATATTCGATGCCACGAGATTGATGGTATAGCTAGATCCAGCAGTTTATCATCCTTGTCTTCAGATAGCTCCAGGATGTGAGGTATATGCAGTGTGATCACGTACTTCTTTGCCTCTTTGCTATGAGATGCATTGTGTTGTATAGATCTCTGTTAACATTTGATGTGGGATCTTGTTGTGTTCTTGATGTGAGATGCAATTTCTATCATGGATTGCTTTATGTTGTTTGAGATCCCTTTGTTTCCATATTGGCGAGATACTCACTGTCACCATGTATGTTTGATTGAGATCCCTTTGTTGCCATGTTCAGCGTGATACTCATAGTCATCATCAATGTGAAATTGTCATGTTGATAGGAGTATTTTTTGTGACTGACTTTTCCTGTAGCGAAACATCTCGTGGAGAGGTCCAGCCACTCCTGCGTGAGGGCATTTCCTTGTATGACAAAGAAAATACCATCCATGTACATCATCAATATTTCCAACACTTAATGCAGCGGCCTACACCATCTTGACACCAAGGCCCAGAGACGTAGTCCCTCCTGAACGAACTTCGTTATCAATATCGTATGTTGTTAATGCTTGTTATGTTCCTCTTCTTTACAACATACAGATATGTTCATTAATGCTTTGATGCAATTCTAAAACATCAGCCAAAGTAAAAGTTCTTAGTTAAAAGGGTAGCGAAATTTACCTAAATCACTTAGCTGCCCTTTTCTCTAGGCCACATGCCTTAAGGCTTGTCATGGCCCTAGTTGGTCCCTGCTCTGTCATGAGGCTTTCTTGGCCTCTTGACCATAGCCGCAGGCCTATTAGGCCTTTTCCCTTCTCCTTTGGCCTCCATCTTGACCCTCATTTGCCCCCATTCATCTCTGATCGGTCACTTAGCCTCTGAAGCTAATTCATTGATGGGTTTTGCAGAGAAATTGGTAAAGAAATTGTGTTTTCAGGTGGCATACCCATTAGGAAAATCTAGGAGAGTTTGGGCAAAATTCTTCTAGGCCCCAAGGCTTAGGGGTTTAGTTTCTAACCCTCATTATTCCTCACTGTTTGCTACAGTTCTCTGAATACATTCATAATAGTGTGTTAAATTCTAAACATGTTCTATGCCATTTCAGATTAGGGCACAATATTGAAGAAGATAGAACATACTAATAGATCGATAGAAGACAAGCCAAAACAGAGATAATAAATGGTGGCGTTACGGCGATCAGTAAGATGTTTCTACCAGCAAAGACTCCAATAGGTCATTTAGCCAAGCGTGTCACACATAACCCAGAACAACCCAAACAAAGAACAGTCCATATATATCACAGCTCCAACACTATCCAGAGAGAGAGAATTCCTCCACACCAATGTGTGTGTCAAATGAACTCTAAGTCTCTCCAATATATAGGAATCTTTGAGGGTGTCTGACATGTCCTTTAAGACATTTAAGTCTATATTTTATTCTAGGCCGACCTAGCACATAAGTGGAATAAATTCAAAGTATATGTTCTGCTCATCCGATCAAGATGATCTTTAGATCAATCTTACACCTCTCCGAAAGAGGAATCCAATAAAAATATTGGGATCGTCATCTGAGCAGCACAACCCAGAGTTTGGACCTAGTTGTTCAATTTTAACACTCCCTCTCAACTAGGGAGAACTCCGTCCACAAGTGCAATCCAAACATCGTGCGTCATCCCACCGTAACTTGTTTTGCTGGCCTCTTTATTTCAGAACAGAAGTGGGTCAGTCACAAAGACATCATTCCCGACTAACAGATTCAGCCCAGAGGTCAAACCTCTTTCGGACTCACAAAGAGTCTCCAACCAACCTGAAGTTGGTTCATCTGACCCGAAGTCAAGCAGAGGTCCGAGACCTCACAAGACTTGATCCCAGATCAAGTGGGTTGGACCGTGCCATCCTAGATAGAGAGTACGGCAATCTCTGATGCATCCATCAGTCTTTGCTACTAGTCTCTAGCTTTTCCCACCTCATTGGCCAAATGAGAGGTACTTCCCATGAGCCCTGAACTCAATGGGTAGGATGCATACAGGGCAAAGATAATGAGAGTTGAACCAACTCAATAATCACAACAGTGGAGTCCAAGCACACCAACAAGGTTTGGCAAGCCTAGCCTTGTGGTTGCTCATAGCTCCGAGAAGTTGTCCCTAAAGCCCCCCAGAGCTCCTCGAGCTCATCGTCCAACAGGACCCACATCATAGGGTCGTTCCACGATACCAAGCCTCTCACAGAAGGTTAGGAACTTGACCTTCCCCAAGGGCAAAGATAATGAGAGGTGAACCAACTCAATAATCACAACAGTGGAGTCCAAGCACACCAACAAGGTTTGGCAAGCCTAGCCTTGTGGTTGCTCATAGCTCCGAGAAGTTGTCCCTAAAGCCCCCCAGAGCTCCTCGAGCTCATCGTCCAACAGGACCCACATCATAGGGTCGTTCCACGATACCAAGCCTCTCACAGAAGGTTAGGAACTTGACCTTCCCCAGGGGCTTAGTGAGAATATCCGCGACCGGCTCATCAGTTCCTATATGATCGAGCCTTACGGCGCCTCGCTGTACCATATCTCGGATGAAATGGTACTTGATATCAATATGCTTGGATCGGTCGTGGAACACAGGATTCTCGGTCAAGCGAATCCCACTCTGATTATCACAGAGTATCACCGTGGTATCTAGCACATGCTCGAACAGCTCACTGAAGAGCTTTCGTAACCAAACTGCTTCACAACAGGCCATACTTGCTGCAATGTATTCGGCCTCAGCGGTGCTCAAAGCCACCAACTTCTGCTTCCTGCTCATCCATGAGATAAAAGCAGAACCAAGATTGAAACAGCATCCCGATGTTCTCTTACGATCCACCACATTGCCAGCCCAATCGGCATCAGAATATCCAAGGAGTGTCACGCTCCCGGTAGTGTATCTCAGCGCATGATTTATCGTGCCCCGAAGATATCTCAAAAGATTCTTGGCACCAACCCAGTGAAAGTGATGAGACTCAACCATCTGTTGACTCAAGGTGTTCACTGCAAAACATATATCTGAACAGGTGTTCACTAAGAACATCGGAGCCCCTACGAGTTGGCGATACTCAGTAGGATTTGACAATACGGGCCCAGCAGCGCTGCCACTCAACTTCTTGAAGTTGAGTTCCATTGGTGTTGATACGGACTTGCAATCCACCATACCAAATCTTTCTAGAAGTTTCACAATGTATTTTCCTTGAGAAAGGAAAATCTCGCCAGGTCTCTGCCAGACCTCCAAGCCTAGGAAGTAGTGCATCAGTCCTAGGTCCTTCATCTCGAACTCAACAGCGAGCTCCCTCTTGCATTGATGAATGAGAGGGTCAGCACCTGTTACATACAGCACCAGAATGAGAGGCTTCCCCTCGACAACCTTGAAGTAAAGGTTTGGATCAGCATTACTTCGAGTGAAGCCCAGCTTCATCAAGTAGCTACCTATCCTCTAGTACCAAGCTCTGGGTGCTTGCTTTAGCCCATAGAGGGCTTTCTTCAACCTGCAGACATGGGTGTCCCTAACCTGAATTTCAAACCCCGGAGGTTGCTCAACATATACCTCTTCCTTTATCGCATCATGCAGAAATGCGGTCTTTTCATCTATCTAATGAAGACTCCATCCTTGCGTAGCAACAAGGGCTATTATTGATCGAATGATGGTATGTCGGATCACAGGTGCAGGTGTGACATCATAGTCTATGAAACTTTTCAACACTTCCATCAGATCCATGCTTGATTTTGAAGCGAGGTGACAACAGCTTTGATTTGTGGTCTAGGAAACATATCCCATATATCACCCTCGTATCCTTCAAGATTTAGATACTTTACAGCTTCTTCAAATGATCTAGGCTCATATTGTACTCATGGCTGCCTGGTATATATATGGCTTCTCGGTTTTCTTCCGAAATTTCCCCCTCGGAAGCCATATATCTTTGAGCCATAAGAATCTTCTTTCATTCATCAATGATATTAGCTAAGGAGCATATACAGATATATTCTCCCTCTTAATGCCAGCTCCTTTTGTGAGAGAAGACATCTATAAGAACATCCTCTCAAGGATTTCATAGGCAGCATACCAGATAAGTCAGAGTGTATCAGATGTCTTTGTCACATTTGAGGAATGAAGAAAAGTCCCCTATGCTTTCCTTTGTTTCAACCCTGACAAATGCCTTCATGATTATTTTGAAAGCGGGCATCCCAAACACCAACTCGAAGAGGGCTTTGAAATCATGTGCTTGAATCTTATTCTCTCATTGTCAAGGCCATACAAGAATCATAGCCATATACTGCCATATATCTGTCATGCATCTTGACAGGTATCATGTTTTGTCATTATCATACATATCACTATCATATTCATCACTGCCAGACAGAACTGAAGATATCAAACTTCATGGTTATATATGATTTTTCATATGCCTCACAAACCAAGTTCATATAGATTCTGCCCTATACAGTGAGGTCATATATTCTTTACCATTTGTCACTGTTCTAAGGCTCATCGACCAGCCATCTTAGATTTCCTTAAACAGCATTCAAAGATAGACAAACTTTCCAAGAATTAATTTTACATACCTCTTCTTTTGTCTGCCTTTAGACATCTCGGCGCTTTCTAAAGTAACAGGTCTGAAGTGCAGCTGTACCAAGAGATTATACCTCACATTGTTTTGCAAATCAGCCCACGAATTTGGCCTACACTTTCTGTTCTTGAAATCAAACCTGTAATGACCAATTGTCATGTCACAGAAACTCATCACCAAACTGTGATCATTGTAACCGCATTGAATCTTATTGTCATCACGGAGTCTCTGCAGCTTCTTTATATTCCTGATATAAGACTTCTAGATACCAGAATTCATGTCTCTTAAGAAAGAGAGAGCCACAATTGCTAAATTTAGGGGGCTTGTGAGGTAAAGGCTTGAGAGACGGAGCAGATAGAATGATGCCATTTGCAGACAACACGTACATGTCCTCTGCTTTCATTCTTTCCTTCTGTACTCCTAATGGAGCCATTACAATAAGCTGTTGTGATTTGGCAATGGCAGGATCGTGGACTTTGATAGTGACGCTGCCACCTGTGCTTGAAACCCATCCGACACTGTAGAATTGCTTACAAAGCTCAGCAGTCAGCATCTTCGTCTCGATCACTGCCTGGCTTGGCACTTCGGCATAAAAAGGGTTAGACAAAGTACCCGCTGCATCTGTCATCCTCATTCGGGCTCTCAACTCCATCCGAAGAGCCCAAAAAAAAAAACACAGGGAGAAGAACTAAGCATCTTCATCCCATCTTCAACATGTGCCCTAGCTCTAATTGCTCGTCTCTTCCACAATTGAATTCAGTGAATACGAAACACTTGAACTCGGTGGCCACCCAAAGTTCACAAAGGGTATTCAAAATTGGAATTTAATCCGCTGTCAGGACATCAAAAATCACGCATACATACCCTGCTTACAAAATAAAACAAAACCTACGAGTCTCTTAAATCCACGATATCGGGCTTCGCAGGGTCCACAACATTCAAAACAGCGTCAACAGCTACAAAATCACAAAATTAGCATTAACACCCTGGTTGCCACAAAATCACATCAGCAGGCCTTGCTACTGCGTTGTACCCTTGCTGCCTCAGTCTCCTAGTCAGCGCGCTCCCTGAATTTACTGTCAAACTCTTGTTGTCTCCTAATCGTGGCCCTTTAGGCCATCCGCTACCACAGAAGAACGTTTTTTTTCTTTTCTTTTCTTTTTTCTTTTCTTTTCTTTTTTTTTTTTTTTTTTTTTCGCTCCTGCCCCAGAAAGTCAGATCTCAGCCTTGGTCTGCCATCCGCTGCCACAAAAGAAGGTTTCTTAGCCTTTCGCTGCTCCAAAAAAATCAGATCTAAGCCCGGGACTTGTGTGTTAATCCCAGCTCGATCCACGCACACCAACAGTCTTTTACGCATGCAATGATCTATGACACAGTTTTCACGGTCATGTGGCTTGTCGTCAATGCCACCCACGACTGATACATTCTGCATACTAAGCATAAATCACTGGTGCTCCTCCATTTCTATCACGCTTGATGAAGAGTGCCTGACTCAATGCATTCGTGAAGATATTCAAATCAACTGTCATCTGACCAATCTTCCACACTTGACCTGCCGATCAACATAACAGCTTCACACGCAGATCAAGCAGCTTCCACACAGATCTTCCACGCAGATCAGCTTTCACGGCAAATGCAGATCAGCAGATCTGGCATTCGACACAGTGCCCTTTGAGCAAAATCGCTTCATCCAGAGGCAATCATAGAGGTCTTGGCTGAGGATGGACTGGTTAATGGAAATTATGGAATATGCAATGCAGCCATCTTACGAATGATCTGCAAAAAAAACTTCAGAACCGAACCCAAAATTTGGAGACTAGGTAATGCGGCTTACCTCAGCAGGATTCCTCACTCCGGTTTAGCCTTTAAACTACCCTCATATAATAGCGATTAGTATGTTAGCGCACAGTCATCAGGGAAAGGTAAAATTCAAACTCGGAATTCTCATTAGTCGCCAACCCTCATTTCTCAATTAATTTAACAAGCAATCAACGGCATGGCCCTCTGAATAGTTACAATATAGAGTAGCAGCAACGTGTACATGGTTTAAATCCCATAACATAACATATGTAATATCCCGGATGGGATATTTTTACTAAAATGCAAATAAATAAATAAACTCCACAAAATGCCGCAAATTCAACATCTACTTACAGAAGATTGCCATGTAAAATAAAAGACAGGAAACACGGCAATCCAATACCATATAGAACAGAAGGAAAATCTCAACTTTATTATAGATAATAACAAGGGGTTTACATATAGATCTGACCCAGAAAGAGCTGAGATAGGAAACTGGCCACCAAGATAAGCTGCTGAACGGCACTGGCCACAAACAGCACTGTTGCACTCTCCCTCCGGCAACAGCTGAAACTGAACCCACTGAAACTGATGAAGCCCAAGTTGAAGATCTGAATGATCCTCACACCACTCTGAAGCTCTGTGAAACTCCTAAGTGAAGTCTCCTCAAGAGAGTTGGGTTTTCGTCCAACACTCACAAATCACCCGAGGGTTTCCGTCCTGGGGCTACTGCATGAAGTAGAGAACCACGTCCTCAAACCTCGCATATACAAGCAAATGATCTACTCCAAAGATATCTCCCAATGGCCTCCTCCCTTTCTTTTATAGATCCCTTGGAGCCTTCTAGAGCATTATTTTATTATTATTTTATTTATGGAGCACTTTTCCCTTTTATTAAAATATTATAAAATATTCCTTTTTAATGCAGAAAAGGGTATATCAGCTACCACGCCTCCTCCGGTCACTGAAATCTCTGTCTAACTGTCCCATCGTGTAGGTCTCCTCGTCCCGGTTCCAATGAGCTATTACACTAAGGTGTTCCATCGTGTATTCCTCCCGGAATGCCACCTTGAGCATAATCAGCTGAGTGAAGCCCATAAATAACTCAAAATTCCGAAAGTTATCGGAATGCATCGAAACGAAAGCCAAACTGCTCGGATGGTGGAGTATATCAAGCGAATGCCTCCGAACACCATGAAAACCCCTCAGAACTCCTCCAAAAATCTCCTAAGCCCACTGATAGCACCAATCTGTACATGTGACCTGTCTGCTCCTAACTCTAGAAGTCCCTCCTAGCCCTGTCATGGGTGATACCAAAAATGGGAACATTACAGACCTCTCGCCCCAAGATTGCTTGCCCTCAAGCAATCGAAATATGTGGGCCACTCTGTTGGCCCGCTACATCTCAGACCCAATGCCTGGATCCCATACCAACCTCTGTGTGCTGCTATGCACCTGTGTCAAACCTCTCGGAACAGATCCCTCAATGCCGGGATCCCAAACTGATCTCTCTCTATTCCAGTCAACAAACAATCCTCCCGGATCCCAATGCCACCATGGCCAATCATCACCCAAGTCCCACGGCTCAAGCTGCGCACTGTCTCTGGCTATAGCTGATGCTCTCAGAGGTGAAGCCCACCAGCAAGCATCAATGCTCCCGGGCTCCTGCTGTGTTGTACCTGTAACTGCATATGCTGCCCCACCAACTGCATACCAACTCATCACCTCTCTCCAATCCAAGTCCTGACTCAATCCCATGCCGATCCTGTTCTCCTGGAATCGGGAAGGAGTCCTTAAGCAACGACAACCGGTGCCCTCCTGCCAATTGGAATCTGTAACATCTACTGTGTCTAAGGGCCCCTGCTCCACTATGCTCGCCATGACAAATACCATACCATCAAGAGGGTACCAACTCATGATCTCCCGCCAGTCCATCCTGGAAGAAGAATCCAATGTAGCAACAACCACACATGGAACACGCCCAGGGTGTTGCTGCCAGCCTGTAATCAACTCCCACTGCTCTGCCCTGTCTACCAATGGAAGCTGCCTATAGAAGGAAGCCCCTCTCTCTATAGTGGGCCAAAGTGGGCAAGACATGCTGCAAGCCCCATCGATGTACTCCTGGAGAGTACTACTCATCGGAAGTACTGCAGCTCGGTCGACTGTATGTACATCTATCTGTACCTCATCAATGTGTTGGCCCAAAGATGGATGCTCCACCATCTCCAACAACTCATCCCTCTCATCGGGAATGTAAAACTCCTACTGTCCCCTAGCTCCTTGCAGAACTATCCCATCGACCTCCAACGTCTCTAGAGGATATGGATCTGCAACTGGTGTCTGTGCATCTGACTGCTCCTCCTCAAAGGCTGACCCCAATGTTAGCTGCATATCTATCATAGGCTCAATATGGGTGCCCATCTGGATCTCACCCAAGGAAATGTCATGCCTGATGTCCATAGTATCCTCCTCTGCTGACTCAGGCTCCATCATATGCTGTTCTGGCCGAATCGTCACAAGTGACTCATCACCCAGAGTATCACCTATACAGTCCCCTGACTGCTCACCCTGCACACTAGAACACAGCTCTGGTCTACTGTCATCATCATCTCTGCATGGCTGCTCTCGCTCCCCAGAAGCATCCTCAACTGATCCCATGGACTCATCTGAAGAAGAGCCCTCACCCTGCAATACAGATGGAATGTCCACCTGCTCTAGCTCTGCCACCTCATCTGCATCTCTCAAACATGAGTGATCAGGCCCCCAAGGTTCTTTGCAAGTGAAGCAAAGTCCCTTCCTCCTCAGCTCATTTTTGTTGCATGACCTACCAAACTGGAGCCGCTCCTCCCTGGTCAACTGTCTCCTGAGAAACTCAATGTTCTGCTCAACTAGCCCTTGGGCTAGCTCATAAGCAGCAGGCGAGACCAACCGCTTTCTCCTCCAAATGCTCAGCAACCTAATCTGCAACTTCCGGCAAATGGTCTCATGGTCTCTCATACATGACGACAAGAGGGACTGCATGTGTGCTATGACAGTATCAGGATGATGTTTCCTAATGCTAAAGAAGCATCGGAACATCTGCAAAATCAGGTCATCACACTCAAGATCGATCATGACCTCATAAGTTCGGGCCATAGCCACGACTTCTAGAACCTTAAGCTTCCTCCCAAGTGTAGACCCTGCGCAAGTGTCCAAATCCTGAAAGGTTCCTACTATCAATCTGAAAATTCTTCTCATAATATCGTCATTGTAGGGAGGGAAGGGTGTTGTTATCCTCAAGATATCGTTGAAACAAGAGGCAACTATCAGCTGGACTCTCTCACTTGGATGTTCCAAGAATCTGGCTTGTATCAATGCAAGCATAGATGGCTCCAAAGCCCAATTCAAACACCAATCAGATTGTTGTACCTTTGAGAGACAGGATTCCAGATTCTCTAACATGGGCAAGTCATTCCCTAATCTTCCATTCTTCAAGTCCATCCCAAGTGCATAAAGCCAATTCCCCACTTCTTCCTCCTTTTGTCGGTTCCTCGGATGCTCTTGTTGGAGCAATTTATGTACCTTCTTGGAGAAGGGTCTGCTGTTCTGATTAGTTTTCGGGTTTTCTGATGCACGGTGGTTCAAGGAACCAACTTCTGTCTTTATTTTCATCAATCTGATTAGAAGTTCCTCCATGGTTCAATCAAGGATGTAATCACTGTTTTTCTGAGTTATTAATTTTCCCTTCCAGTTAAGATTTTAACCAAACCTTTCATATACATGCTGCTGTATGTATGAGCTGTACAAAATTTCTCCTCTAAAGAAATATTATAGGGAGATTTCAACCATTAATGAGGCTTCAAAATGGGGTAATCTTCCTAAACTCAGAGACAGAATTATTCTAGTTGATGATAGTATTTTTGAGGAAAGATAACAATATGGTATATAGTAAAGTGTAGAAATTTTGAACCTGGTTATGTAGCTTGTGGAGAACCCATCAACTGGAGAGTGCATACCAGCAGCAGTAATAAATAAACCCGTCCTGTTTCTGGAATGATGCCATCAGTCTGCACACATGGAACGATCTCTGCAATACCTCTACTCAGGAATGGTCCAATCTGGGACAAATTCCACAGTCCCAAACAACAAACTCAGCTCACACCACCTCTGATATAATTGATCTGCTACAGCAATACTGAGATATCAGTTCTGGAATAAATATCAGTCTCACAAAGTATTCAGCCTCTTTTTATTGTGCAACAATTTGGCCTTGCTGGAACACAATTAATTCGGCCTTGAAACTGAGCATGTCGAGCCCTTTTAATAATATGGACAATTATTCATAGCTTCAGTAGACGGCTCGATCAAATAAAGCTACTGCCGTCGATTGTAATCCTGTTATGAAGGAAAATCATTTGTGGTCAGTGGAACCCGTATGCTCTGCTCAGCAAACGAGCAGGTGACAATTCCGCTTCGTCGGATTGTAAAGGAAAATCGACCCCCCCGACACAACAACTTACGCACAACAATTTTTATATTACGTAGACCCCATCGACCCGGCTTGACATTTGATCCAGCAGGAGTCTTATTTTATTATCCTTGGCTACGGAGAACCCACACAGACGTCTCAGCTCCACTAACTTGGCCTCGCCATCTTTAAATTCGGCTCTACAACTTTCAATTTTTGATTTCCCAGCTATTCTGTCATCGATATTCTCAAGGCTACCAATGCACAGAACCTATACGTTCACAGCTTCGTCCACCACTTACTATGCATTAACTGGGTCCATCTTTGGCCCTCGATCGGTCTCGCTGAGAAATCACGATTTATTTGTTCTTTGTCCGACCACAAGGGATGAGTTACGTGCACCGCTTTGCCCCCGGAATGGTGGCCCGACGAATTGATGCCCTCGGCCTACTTCCACATCATATTGACGCGTGATTGCTTTTGCAATCTCCCTTAAACATGTTCACTGCTCCTGAGATGAGAACGACTTCTTCAATTAATTATTGAGATCTATGCACATTTCGAATCCTGCTGCCAATCACCGATGAGGTGTCCACGGAGAGAGTGCCCTCGAATTCGCCTTCAAACAGTGGGCAATATGACGACTCCCTCAATACCGACTACTGCTTCAAATAATAATTAAAAAAAAAAATGGCGGCTTTTGTTCAACGTCGATTTCGAAAGAAATCTCAGCCTTTGACAAAGCGAATTTCGGCCAATTCAACCATTAATTTTGCCCCTAGATTTTCAAATGGTGTTCACTCTTAAATTACGAGAGGCAACTCCGATTCCTTAAACTCAGCCTTTTGCTAGAACGGACTCTCGATAAAATATTTAGCAAATCTGTCCTCGAAAAGTTCTCCATAAATTTATCACGGCCCCAAAATTCTTCAGACTTTGATAAAACAGGATTCTCACTTCTCTTTTGGAATCGATCTACAGAGCGTGGCCCTTGAAATTTTACGCAGCCCCAACTTTCAACAGATCAACCCTTTTCTGAGCATCACTTTGGCAAACGGAGACGTCAACCTCGTTCTGAAAATTTGTGATCTGTTATAAATTGCAACGTGGCTCCAGAATTCTTACATTGATGTGATATTAGATTTCGTATGGCCTCATGAGAGATTCAAATCCCTTCAAATTTTGACAACCCCACTTGATAGACTATGCCTATTTTAATATGATGGCCAATTTGCAAAATGGCCAATCAACTTATTTCTCACAAAATATATTTTCTGCAACAAGCTGAAACCCGCACGCTGAGCCAAGACTATGGCTCTGATACCACTGTAATATCCCGGATGGGATATTTTAACTAAAATGCAGAAAAATACTGAATACCACAATTTGCCGTAAAATAAACATTTATTCAACAAAAGATTGCCATGTAAAATAAAAGACAGGAAATGCTGCAATCCAATACCATATAGAACAGAAGGAAAATCTCAGCTTTATTTATAGATAATAAACAGGGGTTTACATATAGATCTGACCCAAGAAGCGCTGAGATAGAAAACCGGCCACCAAGATAAGTTGTTGAACGGCACTGGCCACAAACTGCACTGCTGCACTCTCCCTCCGGCAACAGCTGAAACTGAACCCACTGAAACTGATGAAGCCCAAGTTGAAGATCTGAATGATCCTCACACCACACTCTGAAGCTCTGTGAAACTCCTAAGTGAAGTCTCCTCAAGAGAGTTGGGTTTTCGTCCAACACTCACAAACCACCCGAGGGTTTCCGTCCTGGGGCTACGGCAGAAGTAGAGAACCACGTCCTCAAACCTCTCATACACAAGCAAATGATCTACTCCAAAAGATGTCTCCCAATGGCCTCCTCCCTTCCTTTTATAGATCCCTTGGAGCCTTCTAGAGCATTATTTTATTATTATTTTATTTATGGAGCACTTTTCCCTTTTTATTAAAATATTATAAAATATTCCTTTTTAATGCAGAAAAAGGTATATCGGCTACCACGCCTCCTCCGGTCACTGAAATCTCTGTCTAACTGTCCCATCGTGTAGGTCTCCTCGTCCCGGTTCCGATGAGCTATTACACTAAGGTGTTCCATCGTATATTCCTCGCGGAATGCCACCTTGAGCATAATCAGCTGAGTTAAGCCCATAAATAACTCAAAATTCCGAAAGTTATCGGAATGCATCGGAACGAAAGCCAGACTGCTCGGATGATGGAGTATATCAAGCGAATGCCTCCAAACACCATGAAAACTCCTCAAAACTCCTCTGAAAAGCTCCTGAGCCCACTGATAGCACCAATCTGTAGATGTGACCTATCTGCTCCTAACTCTGGAAGTCCCTCCTAGCCCTGTCACGGGTGATACCAAAAATGGGAACATTACAACATACAATCATTTGGTGATATATTTCTGCGGGATTCCACTCCAATTTCAGTGAAAATGATGGCCTTTACACCCACTTCGGTCTTTATTTAGACCTCTCCACGCTATCTTGAGGTGGACTCTCTTCCACGCTATCTTGAGCTTTCCCTTGCCGCTACCCAAACTTAAAACAAACCTAACCAGATCTGTCTTGGCCCATAAACATACATCAACAATACGTTGTCACCTACAGCTCCTTCCACGCTAACTAGGGCAGACTTGCTCATGCTGATTCAAGCCTAGGGCATTGTCTTCAACCCAGCTCTGATACCATGTTAAATTCTAAACATGTTTTATGCCATTTCAGATTAGGGCACAATATTGAAGAAGATAGAACATACTAATAGATCGATAGAAGACAAGCCAAAACAGAGATAATAAATGGTGGCATTACGGCGATCAGCAAGATGCTTCTACCAGCAAAGTCTCCAAAAGGTCATTTAGCCAAGCGTGTCACACATAACCCAGAACAACCCAAACAACGAACAGTCCATATATATCACCGCTCCAACGCTATCTAGAGAGAGAGAATTCCTCCACACCAATGTGTGTGTCAAATGAACTCTAAGTCTCTCCAATATATAGGAATCTTTGGGGATGTGTGACATGTCCTTTAAGACATTTAAGTCTATATTTTATTCTAGGCCGACCTAGCACATAAGTGGGATAAATTCAAAGTATATGTTCTGTTCATCCGATCAAGATGATCTTTACATCAATCTTACACCTCTCCGAAAGAGGAATCCAATAAAAATATTGGGATCTTCATCTGAGCAGCACAACCCGGAGTTTGGACCTAGTTGTCCAATTTTAACACAGTGATTAAATTTAAATTTGAATGCTTTAAAATTCACATATAAGTTGCCTAAATATGCCAAGAAAATCATCGTATAAATTTACTAGTCAATTGTGAATTGGGCATTGTTTCTTTGGCATAGATCTAACTGATTTGTTGATTGATTTCTCTGCATAACAAGCACGGCTAAAGAATCTAAAATTTCAGTTTGACAACTCTCTTTGGCATCTAGAAATTGTTTAACAAATTTTGGGCACGAGTTATTGCATTGGTAGCTCATTGTTTCACAAGTACTTCACTGTCGTCATAAGATTTTAAATGTGGCTCATTAAAGCTTCTGGAATTGTTTAATGGTGTATTGAGCATAGCATTGGTAGCATTAATTCTTGAGGTAAAATTGATATTGATTTTTGTTTGAGCACTAACACATTTGTTTGCTGTAAGTTTACACTAAAATCACTCTGTAAAGCACATTGATCTAAATAATCTTGTTGCCTCTTTGAGTAATCATCATTGGATATTGGTATCTAATTGTGTTTTCCTTTCTAATCAAAATAGCCTTGATATATATTGTTTTCATTATTGTTGAATGATAATCTCATTTTGACATTAAGATCTAAATGCTCTTTTTTTGAATTACAACTAAAGTATCTTAAGTGGCAATCTAATTGGTGTTCTTTGCTTAAAGGCTTCTAATCTAATTGAGCATCTTGTGATTGTTGGCATTAAGTAATATTGGCATAAGCATTTATCTTGTTGAAATATCGTGGAAGATTTCAAATTGTCTCAAGTAACTGTCATCGGCATTCCATATTGAATCATTGAAGTGCATAAGCGCTCTGATTGACATTGGTTAAGCATCTTGTGGAAGATCAATTTTGTTAATTTTTGTAGCATTGGATGTGTTCTACCCATGAAATTTGGTGGAGAGGCTAGAACACATGAGATCTCCAAGACCTAGAAATTGTTTCTGGAAATTCCACCTAGAAGTGTCTCAATTAGATTATTAGCCGATTTTTAAATATTTCTTCTGTCTAAACTTAATGAATACGGTTAATTAATCAGTATTAATTGAGATAACGTGAGAATCATCTAGAAACTCACACGGATCAATCCAGAAATGATGTGAGCCATGAAGTAAGATTAAATATTGGTCGTTGGAGTCCCAATAGGGAGATATAAGAAGGGATCGATGGGCACTTGGAGAAGATACACCAGAGAACCAGAAATTTGATTTCCTTGGCAAATCGATTTCCAGAGTAGCAACAGTCAGTTGTTGGAGAGCCAAAGATCGAAGCAGTAAGTGAGGCGCAGAGACAGTGATCTAGAGGAACATTTTCAAATCCAAAGAAGCAGCAGCAAAAGGGTCGTGTTATTCCCAGTGAGGCAACACAAAGGACTTCGCAGTTGCTCCAGAGAGGGTAGTTTGATTTGCTGGAGAAAAATTCGTTCTTAGTTTCAGAGGTCAGGCAGAGGTTTCGAAGGGGCGGAGAGACAATTTCCTCAGCAACAAAAGGAAGAACGACTTCATCAGGGACAGGTTGGAGGCTTGACATCATAGTGCCTATGCAGAGCAGCGCAGAGGCTGACACAGAGGTCTAGAAGGATGAGTTTTTTGTAGGCAGGTTGTGCCAAGATTGTTTGTGGAGGAAGGGTAATTCTCTTCAATAATTTTTCCCAAATTTTTCTTGCTATGTATTGCTAGTTTCAGGTATCCAGATTGTACTCAGATTTTCACTATTGCATAATAATAAAAACCCTCACTGTTGCACCGGTTTTGCCAAGTTGGGTTTTTTTCGAGGACATTAGTCCAAAAATAATAGTGTTAAATTTTATGTATGTGCTAGTATTTTCTCAGTTTCCAGCGCTATTTATTTTCAGCATAATTTAATTTGTGAAGGTTGCAGTGTGTTTATTTCGATGTTGTCATAGGAATAAACTGAATAATTAATTTATCAGTTAGAAAAAATAATACCATTTGCTGCAATAGGATTCCAGTTTTAAGAATTTTTACAATTTTATCCTTGGATTGAAGGAAATATATTGTTTAGTATTGGCACTTTCTTATTGTTAAGATTGTCTTTTCATTTATTGTTAAGTACTCTTGTCATTAAAGTTGATTAATAGACATCTAGGGACACCCTTTCTCAATTTAACTTTAGGGATTCAGGGCCTTTCTAGTGGTTAACACAATGACCTTGCAATCGTCAGAGCCACAATCTTTGCAACGCGGGGGGCATCAGGTGGTTGAAACACAGGAGGAGGTATCGTTAATCAAGCATTTGTTTGCTTCCCATTGGCCTCCATACCACAAACTACTCTAAATATTGGTTATGAAACAGTTAAGAGGAAGCTCTTACTTAGAATGGGCATATAACTAAACGTAACCAAGATTCTTCCATCACACCTAGGTCTTAGGATTTGCATAACATAAAGGTTAATAAGGCATTCAAGTAGCAATTCTCCATCCAGTTACTTGGCATTTAATTGATAATAAGAAAGAAGTTGACTCCATAAGGCACGAGTCTCACATTTGAATTTAATCTAATGCTTAAATTAACCACGTAGTTAGGCCACTCAATCGTGTCTCTCGGACTCGTTGGGTGCCAACTTGTACTTCATCTTCACATTTCCATAGGGACTAACCGCACAGCCTACTGTTGGGAGACAGCTAGAACAGAGAGGTCGGGAATCAGAGTGAAAGCCCCCGACCTGAGTCGTTGTCGCAGTGCCTATACAATCTGAGCAACGACAAGACCTAGGACGGAAGGCACACTACATAGTGTTTGATTAATTTGACAAGTGTTGGAGTTTCCAAAGGTCAAGGACACAAGGCTAAGTGAAAAGATTTCTAACAACGTGTATTAGCAATGCCAAGGCTCATGAAACCTTTAAGAAGGCCCTTAATTTGAAACAAGGCAAACCTAAGGTTTCCCTCTTAGGCAAACAACTAGGGCAAAAAATTTTATGAATGAAATTGAAGTGGATGCCCACCAAAAAGATAGCTTTGTGACAAAAAACTATCCCCTTGATTTTTACGCTCTTCAACCACCAAAGCCCTTACTTGGCCCAAGGATTAGCACCAAGCTCTAGTTTCCTAGGTTACGCTTGAAAGGGTTGAATTAGTAGGGAGAAAATATGGATAAGAACAAAGTATGATCACCAACCAACTAGAACAGTCCTTTGTCCCTTGGGAAGATGGAGAAAAGGTTGACATAGATTAGCCAAACATGTTCCTATGGAGGCTGAAATTTGATGTCCTAGCACCAAATTTCAAGGATTTACTTGTGTCATGGAAAAATGGATTTCAATGGGAGACTTTCAAGGAGTTCACCACTAGGACAATTCATTACATGTTATGTATGAGTGATGCGGGCAACATTCATCTAGGTAGCAATTCAATTGATCTTCAACAAATTAGGGCACAATTTAGCATAACCTAGAATCAATCACTCCATACATTAGATATTAAGAAACAAAATTTCAACAACTTTAGTGCACTTACAAGATAGCATGCAAGAGTTCCATCCACTACACCAAAGAATAGCTCCAAAGAATATCCAAGATCAACTCCAAAGATTAAAATGCATCTAAGATATCCAATACATCCACAAGAGGACAACTATCAATTCCTCTAATGAGGCTGAAAATCCCAAGGTGCAATGATAAGAAGTTGCAATAACATGTTTCTCTACTTATATGAGGCATATGAATGCCTAATTAGCCTACCAGTCCCATCAAATAATAAAATAATGGATAAATATTAGTCTAGGTCACAAGTCAACCTAGTAGCCTTTGTGAAATAAAATAAATCTTCGTAAGTGCAAGCCAAAATGTTGACGGCATGCTAGCGGATGTCTCCTTAGAGCTTGCATTGAGGACCTTGAGTGCCTTGACTTGTGTAAAGGGCCTCTAAATTCACCTTCTAGGGGTTAGCCCCTAGATCTTTGTCAAAATCATCCTGTGGACCCAAATTTTGGCTTTGGAATACAAAATGGGTCTTATGGGTATCCATGTGGTGAATATGCCTAATTCTACTTCAACGCTGAGGGCACTGAAGATGGTGCTAGCCCTCCCATGTCTAAAGGTTCAAGAAAAACCTCACCTGGGCCCTGGATCAACTACCTGACCCTGTAGTACTGCTAAGCCGACTAGGCATTTGCTGGTCTAAGTGCACCATCCCATAAATGATAAAGGTCAAAGTGCAAGAACTCTGCGGGTGTTAAAGGAGCCCATGGATACATATAATGCTCTACAATTCTTCGGAGTCCCAAGTGTTGAGATTTTGTGTATTTGGGGTAGCATCAGTTGTGCTCTAGCTCCCAAATTTTGTGGAGGGACTAGAGTACACCTGATTTACAAGACTCGGAAATGGATTTGAGAAATTTCAAGTTGTGTTCAAGTTATTCAAATAATTAATTATTTTTAATGGATTTCCTAAGCCTAACTTAGGAAAATAAAATAATTAAAGTGAATTAATTAACACATGTGTTGAAATTGTAGTATTCGCTGACGGAATGATCTGATTCCAAGAGCCAAGAGACAGCAAGAGGCAAGAGGAGCAGTTCAAGGACAGCGCAGAGAAGCAAGGCAGTAGCTACGCAGGACAACGCAGAGGCACTAGGAAGCTTCAGAAATCACGAAGAGGGTATTTTAGGGCCAGCGTGAGGCTGTGAGACCCTTCTAGGGGTGACGCAGTCCCTTCTGGTGCAGCGCAGTGGCATTTGAGGCTAGCGGGGTTAACGCTGAGGCTTCAGGGGCAGCGTTGAGGGTTTCTAGGGTCAAATCCGGGCTGAGTCCTGTAAATCTCGTTTGAGGGTGTGGATCAATCAGATATTTGGCACTAAATCTTCAGGCTAGCTGCAGATTTTATATCTTTTATTCTTTGTAGGGTTTTCCAAGGTTCGAACCCAAATTTATTGTACTCAAAACTACTTAATAATAAAACCCTCATATCTGTTGAACCGGTTTTCCCGCTTTGGGTTTTTCCGAGAACTTATGTCCAAAAATCCATGTGTCACTTTGTTGCATGAGTGAATTATTCAGTAAATGACCTGCATGTATAGGTTGTAGTTGTGTTTATTTTCAACATTTTCAGAATCTAATTTCTGAAAATAACTTGTATAAATTAAATCAAGTAGGAGGAAATAAACCAATACACTGCAGTAGAATTTTCACATGGTCTCAGAGCAATAACAGATCAAGCTGAATCTCCAGAAATCAGCTGAAGAATTATTTTTTCTGCAGGGTGGCAGAAGAAGTGACAGATCTGGGAAGGGCATCTTGACAGCAAGGGAAAGCAGATCCAAAAGACAACGCTAAACCTACAGAAGACCTCTAGGCTTACGCAGACACTTCCCAAGGCAGCGTAAGGACTGTGTCACCCAGTCTGGGGTTACGCAGTCTACCTCTGAGTCACGTTGGGACTGCACTGGGCCAACCACGAGGACGTTGTCCAGTCATTTCTCTTGTTGCAGAAGAATTCAGCCAAGTTCTGAAAGCAGTGCTTCAGATCTTTAGTTGTGCTGGTGGGGTAGAGATTATGTAGGTGCAAAATTATGCCTAGCTAAGGCAACAAAGGCGGGAGGAAGACATTCATTCAGCAGATCTGAGCCAAACAGATCTGAGATTCGATCGGGAGGATCGAAGAATATTGTCCATTTCAGTTTTTGGTAGAATATTTCCAGGAGGGAAGTCAATTTGCAAGAAGAAGCAGTTACTAGAGGGTTTCTAGTCACCAAGAAACACAGATCCAGAGGGAGAAGTAATATTTTCTTCAGATCTGAGCAAAGATGGCTCGATATGGACTGAGGGATCAAGACAGATTGGATGGCATGTCCAACTATGTCATCTGGAAGGCTAGAATCCTCTCAGTTCTGGATGAGTATGGTCTCAAAGATCATGCAGAGCAGACACTTGTTGTACCAACTGATGCAGATCCACTCAAGAAGTATGAAGAAAATCAGGCACGGACAAAGCGGTTGATCATAGACGAAATCAAGGACCACGTGATTTCGCATATTGCTGGTAAGAATACAGCAAATGCAATGTGGAAGGCTTTGGAGGTGATGTACCAAGGAGGCTCTGTGCAAAGAAGAATGCTTCTTGAGAATCAGATGCAGATGTTCCAAATGATGAAGGGCAAAGAGATAGATCCATTTCTCTTCAGACTCCATGCTATCCGTGACCAGCTGATTGGCATGGGTGCTGCTCTAGATGAAGGGCTCCTAGTGAGGACAGCCCTGAATGTTGTGTCTGGAGAATGGGAAATGTTTGTCCAAAGCATTTTGGGAAGGGCAGCGTTACCATCTTGGGCAGTTATGTGGGCTATTCTTCGCCAAGAGGAGATCAGGAGAATCACAAAGAAGTCTTTTAGTGGAGGAAGCAGATCAGCCAAAGTAAAGAAAGAAGAGGAGAAGGATGCAACCCTTGCATAAAAGGAAAAGAAGCAAGGGAAGAAGAAGAAGGACCTCTCCAAGGTCCGGTGCTTTAACTGTGGTGATTTTGGTTATTTCGCCAACAGTTGTCCTAAGAAGAAGGACAAGGGAGCTTCTGATTCCAAGGCTGCAGCAGCAAATGAAGAAGGCTCTGATGATAATGCCGCCATGAGTGCTCACGCATCTCGAGAGAAGAGGTGGGGTGACATGGATATATAGAGTATCCATATTGTTGGCGTGATACTAGAGTCAGCCCTACTCCTTGATCACATACAAGCTACAGGAGCCTTAAGACGATAGCGGGATGTCGGGAAATGGTTGTAGATGACCACATTGAAGAACAAGAGAGTTGTCGAGCTGAAGAGGGAACAGCGTGATGCAGAGGCAGCAGCATTGTGGAGGCAGCAGCACAAAGAGGTTGATGGGACTTCAGCAGTGCAGAGAAGTTGGGCTCACGCAGTGCAGTGTTGCAGCATGACAGTGTCTCCAAGGGGACGGCGTGATTCAGCATCCAGGGAGCTTCAATGGTGGAAGGCAACCTAACTTGTCTGTCAAACAGTTGGGCAGAGTCTTTCAGTTGCTTACTTCTCAGCAACTAATTTGCAGTGCAGCAGTTAGCAATGGCAGTGCTATGGGCAGCATGATGTAGGGAGAGGGAGCTGTAGTACAGATGTGGCAGTGTCAGTGGCAGTGGCATGGGCAGCAGTACAGAGAGCAGAAGTGCAGTAGATGGAGGGCAGCAAGCCAAGCATCAACAACACAAACCAAGCATTCAAGATCTTGTAATGCATGGTGTGATGTATTGCTAGAGCACACTTCTAATGCTAAGAGGGAGTGTTGAGATTTTGTGTATTTGGGGTAGCATCAATTGTGCTCTAGCTCCCAAATTTTGTGGAAGCGCTAGAGTATACATGATATACAAGACCCGGAAATGGATTTGAGAAATTTCAAGTTCTGTTCAAGTTATTTAAATTATTAATTATTTTTAATGGATTTCCTAAGTCTAACTTAGGAAAATAAAATAATTAAAGTGAATTAATTAACACATGCTCTGAAATTGTCTTAAGTCACATGGATCAAGTAGTGTTTGAATCTCAGCCATTGAAGGATGATTTAATCTCGGTCGTTGAAGGGTTCAACGAAAAAGTATAAGAGAAAGGCTCGAGGGCCATTTGAACACACACAATTTCTATAGAACTGAGGAATAGATTTGGAATTCTAGGGCGGGTTTGCTAAGAATTTCCAGTGGACTTTCCTGCAGTGAGGGGTAGTATTGGCTGACAGAATGATCTGATTCCAAGAGCCAAGAGACAGCAAGAGGCAAGAGGAGCAGCTCAAGGACAACGCAGAGAAGCAAGGCAGCAGCTACGCAGGACAGCGCAGAGGCACTAGGAGGCTTCAGAAATCACGAAGAGGGTATTTTAGGGCCAGTGTGAGACTGTGAGACCCTTCCAGTGGTGACGCAGTCCCTTCTGGTGCAGCGCAGTGGCATTTGAGGCTAGCAGGGCTGACGCTGAGGCTTCAAGGGCAGCGTTGAGGGTTTCTAGGGTCAAATCCAGGCCGAGTCCTGTAAATCCCGTTTGAGGGTGTGGATCAGTCAGATATTGGGCACTAGATCTTCAGGTTAGCTGCAGATTTTATATTTTTTATTCTCTATCGAGTTTTCCAAGGTTCGAACCCAGATTTGTTGTACTCAGAACTATTTAATAATAAAACCCTCATATTTGTTGAACCGGTTTTCCCGCTTTGGGTTTTTCCGGGGACTTATGTCCAAAAATCCACGTGTCACTTTGTTGCAAGAGTGAATTATTCAGTAAATGACCTTCATGTGTAGGTTGTAGTTGTGTTTATTTTCGGTATTTTCATAATCTAATTTCTGAAAATAACTCCTATAAATTAAATCAAGTAGGAGGAAATAAACCAATACACTGCAGTAGAATTTTCAAATGGTATTAGAGCGATAGCAAATCAAGCTAAATCTCCAGCAATCAGCTAAAGAATTCTTTTTCTGCAGGGTGGCAGATGAAGCGATAGATCCAGGAAGGACATCTTGATAGCAAGGGAAAGCAGATCCAGAAGACAGTGCTGAAGCTATTGAAGGCCTCTCGGCTTATGCAGACCTTTCCCAGGGAAGCGTATGGACTGCGTCACCTAGATTATGGTTACGCAATCCACTTCTGAGCCAGGTTGGGACTGCACTGGGCCAGCCAGGAGGACATTGTCCAGTCATTTCTCTTGTTGCAGAAGAATCCAGCCAAGTTCTGGAAGCAGTTCTTCAGATCTTCAACAATGCTGGTGGGGTAGAGATTCTGCAGGTGCAGAATTGTGCCTAGCTAAGCAACAAAGGCAGGAGGACGACAGTCATTCAACAAATCTGAGCCAAACAGATATGAGATTCGATCAGGAGGATCGAAGAATACTGTCTGTTTGAGTTTTTGGTAGAAGATTTCCAGGAGGGAAGTCAGTTTGCAAGAAGAAGCAGTTACTAGAGGGTTTCTAGTCACCAAGAAACACAAATCCAAAGGGAGAAGTATTGTTTTCTTCAAATCTAAGCAAAGATGGCTCGATATGGACATAGGGATCAAGACAGATTGGATGGCATGTCCAACTATGTCATCTGGAAGGCTAGAATCCTCTCAGTTCTGGATGAGTATGGTCTCAAAGATCATGCAGAGCAGACACTTGTTGTACCAATTGATGCAGATCCACTCAAGAAGTATGAAGAAAATCAAATACGGACAAAGCGATTGATCATAGACGGAGTCAAGGACCACGTGATTCTACATATTGCTGGTAAGAATACAGCAAATGTAATGTGGAAGGCTTTGGAGGTGATGTACCAAGGACGCTCTGTGCAAAGAAGAATGCTTCTTGAGAATCAGATGCGGATGTTCCATATGATGAAGGGCGAAGAGATAGATCCATTTCTCTTCAGACTCCAAGCTATCTATGACCAGCTGATTGGCATGGGTGTTGCTCCAGACAAAGGGCTTCTAGTGAGGAAAGCCCTGAATGTTGTCTCTGAAGAATGGGAAAAGTTTGTCCAAAGCATTTTGGGAAGGGCAGCGTTACCATCTTGGGCAGATATGTGGGCTATTCTCCGCCAAGAGGAGATCAGGAGGATCACCAAAAAGTCTTTCAGTGGAGGAAGCAAATCAGCCAAAGTAAACAAAGAAGAGGAAGAGGATGCAGCCCTTGCATCAAAGGAAAAGAAGCAAGGGAAGAAGAAGAAGGACCTCTCCAAGGTCCGGTGCTTTAACTGTGGTGATCTTGGTCATTTCGCCAGCAGTTGTCCTAAGAAGAAGGACAAAGGAGCTTTTGATTCCAAGGCTGCAGCAGCAAATGAAGAAGGCTCTGATGATGATGCCGCCATGAGTGCTCATGCACCTCAAGAGAAGAGGTGGGGTGACATGGATATATAGAGTATCATATTGTTGGCGGGATCCTTGAGTCAGCCCTACTCTTGGATCACATACGAGCTACAGGAGCCTTAAGACGGTAGCGGGATGATTTGGGAGATGGTTGCAGATGACCACATTGAAGAAAAAGAGGGAGCTGTAGAGCTGAAGAGGGAACAGTGTGATGCAGAGGCAACAACAACGTGGAGGCAGCAGTGCAGAGAGGCTGATGGGACTTCAGCAGCGCAGAGAAGCTGGGCTCACATAGTGCACTGTTGCAGCATGACAGTGTCTCCAAGGGGACAGCGTGATTTAGCATCCAGGGAGCTTCAGTGGTGGAAGGCAACTCGACTTGTCTGTCACATAGTTGGGCAAAGTCTTTCAGTTGCTTACTTCTCAACAACTAAGTTGCAGTGCAACAGTTAGCAGTGGCAGTGCTATAGGCAGCATGATGCAGGGAGAGGGAGTTGTAGTACAAATGTGGCAGTCTCAGTCGCAGTGGCATGGGCAGCAGTACAGAGAGTAGCAGTGCAGTAGATGGAGGGCAGCAAACCAAGCATCAGCAGCACAAACCAAGTACTTGAGATCTTGTAATGCATGGTGTGATGTATTGCTAGAGCACACTTCTGATGCTAAGAGGGAGTGTTGAGATTTTGTGTAATTGGGGTAGCATCAGTTGTGCTCTAGCTCCCAAATATTGTGGAAGGACTAGAGCACACTTGATCTACAAGACCCAAAAGTGGATTTGAGAAATTTCAAGTTGTGTTGAATAAGTTGTGTTCAAGTTATTCAAATAATTAATTATTTTTAATGGATTTCCTAAGTCTAACCTAGGAAAATAAAATAACTAAAATGAATTAATTAACGCATATGCTGAAATTGTCTTAAGTCACATGGATCAAGCAGTCTTTTAATCTAAGGTGTTGATGGATGATTTAATCTCGGCCGTTGAAAGGTTCAACAAAAAAGTATAAGAGAAAGGCTTGAGGGTTAGTTGAACACACACAATTTATGTAGAACTGAGGAATAGATATGGAATTCTAGGACGAGTTTGCTAAGAATTTCCAGTGCAATTTCCTACAGTGAGGGGTAGCCAAGAGACAACAAGAGGCAAGAGGAGCAGCTCAAGCACAGCACAGAGAAGCAAGGCAGTAGCTACGCAGGATAGCGCAAAGGCACTAGGAGGCTTCAAAAATCACGCAGAGGGTCTTTTAGGGCAAGCGTGAGGCTGTGAGACCCTTCCAGGGTGACGTAGTCCCTTCTGGTGCAGCGCAGTGGCATTTAAGGCTAGCAGGGTTGACGCTGAGGCTTCAAGGGCAGCGCTAAGGGTTTCTAGGGTCAGATCCGGGCTGAGTCCTGTAAATCCCGTTTGAGGGTGTTGATAAATCAGATATTTGGCACTAAATCTTCAAGTTAGCTGCAGATTTTGTATCTTTTATTCTCTGTCGGGTTTTCCAAGGTTGGAACCCAGATTTGTTGTACTCAGAACTACTTAATAATAAAACCCTCATATCTGTCGAACCGGTTTTCCCACTTTGAGTTTTTCCGGGGACTTATGTCCAAAAATCCATGTGTCACTTTGTTGCATGAGTGAATTATTCAGTAAATGACCTGCATGTGTAGGCTATAGTTGTGTTTATTTTCGGTATTTTCTTAATCTAATTTCTGAAAATAACTTGTATAAATTAAATGAAGTAGGAGGAAATAAACCGATACATTGCAATAGAAATAAACCTGTTGAGATTTTGTGTATTTGGGGTAGCATCAGTTGTGCTCTCGCTCCCAAATTTTCTAGAGGGACTTAGTACACCTGATCTACAAGACCCAGAAATGGATTTGAGAAATTTAAAGTTATGTTCAAGTTATTCAAATAGTTAATTATTTTTAATGGATTTCCTAAGTCTAACTTAGGAAAATTAAAAAATTATAGTGAATTAATTAACACATGCTCTGAAATTGTCTTAAGTCACATGGATCAAGCAGTCTTTTAATCTCAGCCGTTGATGGATGATTTAATCTCGGTCGTTGAATGGCTCAACGAAAAAGTATAAGATAAAGGCTTGAGGGTCAGTTGAACACACAATTTATGTAGAACTGAGGAATAGATCTGGAATTCTAGGGCGAGTTTGCTAAGAATTCCCAGTGGAATTTCCTGTAGTGAGGGGTAGTGTAAAATTTTGTAGATGTTCTATGCTTGATGCAATTTTACTTTTATAACAGCAATCACATAAATAGTTAAGTAAAACGCTGATAGAACATACCAGTGGATCTATAGAAGACAAACCAGAAACAGGAGAATGTGTTGGTGCGTTACGGCGATCAGCAAGATGCTTCAACCAGCAAAGGCTTCTTGGTCGGCCAACCTAAAATGTGTCACAACAGTCCTCAAATCAATTATCCAGTCAACCCAGAAAAGTCAATGCAGTCCAGAAAAAGTCAACGCAGGGCAGCAACAAGAAAGTCAACGCAACTCCAACTTCGGTCAACTTTTTTACCTCGATTTTTGTGCCAATGAGTATAGCCTACAAAAATCGAACTCTCCACAAAATTTCAGCTCAAACGGACCATGCGTTGACCAAAGTCAACGCTGGTCAAACTTGCCCAAAAACCCTAATTGCAGAAAATTTGCTGCGGTAAATTTCATCCTTTAGCTGTAGTGGAATTCGTCCTTCTTCTCACGTGGGAGATGAAATTGCTTCTCAAATGCTTGTAGATAATCAGAGGAGAAGATGTATGATGAGATGAGTGAAATGCTCTCCAACGTTGACTGTATTTATATCCATCATTGAGGTGTGTGACACATCTGTTGGGGGTGTAAAACCTTAAGGCCGACCTGCACTTAAATTTATTATAAATAATAAATTCAAAATAAATGTTCTGCTCATCAGATTAAAATCAATTTTATATCGATTTTACACTTCTCCGAAAGAGGAATCCAATACAAATATTGGAATCTTCATCTGAGCATCACAAGATGGAGTTTGGACCTAGTTGTCCAAATTTAACACTCCCTCTCAACTAGGGAGAACTCTATCCACCAGTGCAATCAAACATCATGCGTCATCCCGCCGTAACTTGCTTTGTTGGCCTCTTTATTTCAGAACAGAAGTGGGTCAGTCACAAAGACATCATCCCCCGGCTGACAAATTCAGCCCAGAGGTCCGAAACCTCTATCAGACTCACAAAGAGTCTCCAACCAACCCGAAGTTGGTTCATCTGACCCGAAGTCAGGCGGAGGTCTGAGACCTCACTAGACTTGATCCCAGATCAAGTGGTTGGACCGTGCCATCCTAGATAGAGAGTACGACAATCTCTGATGCGTCCATCAGTCTTTGCTACTGGTCTCTAGCTTTTCCCATCTCATTGGCCAAATGAGAGGTACTTCCCATGAGCCCCGAACTCAATGGGTAGGATGCATACGGGGCACAGATAATGAGAGGTGAACCAACTCAACAATCACAACGGTGGGGTCCAAGCACACCAACAAGGTTTGGCAAGCCTAGCCTTGTGGTTGCTCATAGCTCCGAGAAGCTGTCCCCAAAGCCCCCCAGAGCTCCTCGAGCTCATCGTCCAACAAGACCCACATCATAGGGTCGTTCCACAATACCAAGTCTCTCACGGAAGGTTAGGAACTTGACCTTTCCCAGGGGCTTAGTGAGAATATCTGCGACCTGCTCATCAGTTCCTATATGATCGAGCCTTACGACGCCTCGTTGTACCATATCCCAGATGAAATGGTACCTGATATCAATATGCTTGGATCGGTCATGGAACACAGGATTCTCAATCAAGCGAATCCCACTCTGGTTATCACAGAGTATCACGATGGTATCTAGCACATGTCCAAATAGCTCACTAAAGAGCTTTCGCAACCAAACTGCTTCACAACAGGCCATACTTGCTGCAATGTATTCGGCCTCTGCGGTGCTCAAAGCCACCGACTTCTGCTTCCTGCTCATCCATGAAATCGAAGCAGAACCAAGATTGAAGCAACATCCCAATGTGCTCTTACGATCCACCACACTGCCAGCCCAATCAACATCAGTATATCCACAAAGTGTCACGCTCCCGGCAGTGTATCTCAGCCCATGGTTTATCGTGCCCCGAAGGTATCTCAGAAGATCCCTGGCACCAACCCAGTGAAAGTGATGAGGCTCAACCATCTGTTGACTCAAAGTGTTCATTGCAAAACATATATCTGGATGGGTGTTCACTAAGAACATCAGAGCCCCTACGAGTTGACAATACTCAGTAGGATTTGCCAATATAGGCCCAGCAGCGCTGCCACTCAACTTCTTGAAGTTGAGTTCCATTGGTGTTGACACGAACTTGCAGTCCACCATACCAAATCTTTCCAGAAGTTTCACAATGTATTTTCCTTGAGAAAGGAAAATCTCTCCAGGTCTCTGCCAGACCTCCAGGCCTAGGAAGTAGTGCATCAATCCTAGGTCCTTCATCTCGAACTCAGCAGCGAGCTCCCTCTTACATTGATGAATGAGAGGGTCAACACCTGTCAGGAAGAGGTCGTCCACATACAGCACTAGAATGAGAGGCTTCTCCTGCACAACCTTGAAGTAAAGGTTTGGATCCGCATTACTTCGAGTGAAGCCCAGCTTCATCAAGTAACTATCCATCCTCTCGTACCAAGCTCTGGGTGCTTGCTTTAACCCATAGAGGGCTTTCTTCAACCTGCAGACATGAGTGTCTCGATCCTGAACTTCAAATCCCAGAGGTTGTTCTACATACACCTCTTCTTTTATTGCACCATGCAGAAAAGCGGTCTTGACATCCATCCGATGAAGACTCCATCCTTGCGTAGCAGCAAGGGCTATGATTGATCGAATGGTGGTATATCGTGCCACAGGTGCAAATATGTCATCATAGTCTATTCCTTCCTTTTGAGAGAAGCCACGGGCAACAAATCTTGCCTTGAACTTTTCAGCACTTCCATCAGATCCATGCTTGATCTTGTAGAGCCATTTCGCGATGACAACTGATTTGTCCTTCGGTCTTGGAACCACATCCCAGACATCATTCTTCATTATGGACTCATATTCTTCGTGCATAGCAGCCTTCCAGACTTGATGCTTTACGGCTTCCTCAAAAGATCCAGGTTCAGATTGTACAATAGTACTCATGGCAGCCAGATACCCTTGGTATCTACACACCTTCTTGCTTTCTCGGAATGTCCCCCTCGAGGCAGCATGTCCCTCAACATCTTCGAGAGTGTCCCTGAGCCATGATGGTCTCTTTCTCAGTGAAGGAGATGGATTGATTGGGTCCATTGGTCCTTCAACATCAGGCATTGTCTCATCCTGCGATTCTTCTTGATTTCCAGGCCTTGCTTCATGATTTTCCTCAGATCTTGGAAGATCTACTACTTTCTTCAGGGAAGCATCTTCGTCAAAAGTGACATCATGGCATATCTCTACTTCCCTTTAACCAGGTACATAGACTCTATAGGCCTTAGAGGTTTCGCTGTAGCCTACAAACATTCCTTTCTTTCCAGAAGCATCCAGCTTACTTCTCTTTTCTTTTGGCACATGAAAATAAACAAGACATCCAAAAATTCTAAAATGTGAGACGTCAGGTTTCTTACCAGTGAAAACCTCTTCGGGAGTTTTGGAGTCCAGGGCGGAATGAGGGCATCGGTTTTGAATGTATACAACAGTATTCGCAGCTTCTCCCCACAGAAACTTCGGTAGACCCTGGTCACATAGCATGGCACGGGCAGCTTCCACAATGGTCCTGTTCTTTCGTTCAACAACACCATTCTGCTCAGGAGTATAGGCAGTAGTAGTCTCCCTCTTAATGCCAGCTTCTTTGCAAAAGTCCTTGAACTCATTTGACTCATATTTAGTGCCATTGTCGGTCCTCAAAATCTTGATCTTCTTCCCTGTCATATTTTCCACCAAGGCTTTGAAGGTACGGAACCACATGAAAGCCTCAACCTTCTTCTTCAAGAAGTATATCCAGGTTTTGCGGGAGAAGTCATCAGTGAATGTCATATAGTAAGAACATCCTCCCAGGGATGTCACGGGTAGCATACCAGATAGATCATAATGGACCAGTTGCAAAATATCAGATGTCTTTGTGACACTTGAGGGCAAAGGTCCCCTTGTATGCTTTCTTTCGGCACAACCCTTACATACACCTTCGTGATTATTTCCAAAATCGGGCATCCCTGTCACCACCTTCCTTGCTTCGGGAAGGGCCTTGTAATGAAGGTGTCCAAACCTTCGGTGCCATAGTTCAGTTTTTCGGATAGTATCACATGTCATAGCTCCTATTGGACTTCCTTCAACCTGGTAGAGTGTTCCAACTCTAAAACCAATCACGATAGCTTCCTTGAGATTCTTCTTCCACATGCGCACCTTTCCATCAGTGAATGCCACATTGAAGCCTTTGTCTTCGATCGCTGATATAGACACAAGGTTCTTCTTCAATTTTGGTACATAGAGTACATCCTGCAAATGTAGGACTTGTCCTTGAGACAAGTGGAGAGTCACAGTCCCTGTCCCTCTCACGGGATATGTGGCATTATCTCCAAGGATAATTTCCAGATTAGTATCCTTCTCAACCATGTCAAAGAGTGCTTCCTTGAACCCAGTGATGTGTCTTGAGGCACCACTATCTATCAGCCAAACATCCATAGTGTCGGGCGGGGATGCAGCAGAGAGGGCAGATACAAGAATGTATTCATTTCTTTTATCAACAACATTTGACTCCTCATACCTGGAGTTTCTAGACCTTTTGAAAGGTTGATTGTTTCCGCCAGAGGGAGCATTCCTCTTTCTTTTGGACTTGTCGTTTCTTTGATTTCCATTCCTCCGGTTGTTGTTGTTGTCATCACTATCGAGAGAATCCTTCTTGAAAGGACATTCTCTAGCATAGTGACCAGGCCTATGACAAGTGAAACACTTGCCCTTCTTTCCTTGGGCCCTTGCTCTTCCTTTGTTCTTAGGACCACCAGAGTTCTTCTTTCTAGAATGAGCAGTGTAGGCAGCATTTCTGTCATTTTCGTATTCCTTCATTCTTGTCTCTTCTTGCATGCATCTTGACAGTAGCTCGTCAAAGTTAGGAATTGTACTATTATTGAGAATGGTAGTGTTGAATACTTGCCATTCATATGGGAGCCTTCCAAGTGCGGTGAGTACCATCTCACGATCGGCTATTGTCTCCCCAATATCCAGCAGATTGTTCCTGATCTCAGTCAATTTCAGAAAGTATGTTTGAACAGACTCATCCCTGCCTTTCTTCAGATTCTTCAATTGATTCTTGAAGAATAGCACTTGGTTTGCATTGTTTACTTTGAACATTTGTATCAGCTTATCATACATCTCCTTGGATGTGCCTAACTCAGATATGTAGGCAACCAGACTTTTATTTATGGATTCCCTGATCATTAGCTTTGCTTTGATCTCCCCATTCTTATACTTGGTTTTAGCAGCAGCAGTAGCAGTGGATGGAGGTTCTTGTATCTTACCCAATACATAGTCCATGAGATCATGGTCTTCCAATTTGAGATCTAATATCATCTTCCAACAATGGAAGTCATCCCTTCCAGTCAGCTTGTCATCCTCCTTGAAGCCATAACTTGTGGAACTCATTTTTCTCAGTTGGTGATTGCTATAGGTTAGGACTTGTCTTCACCTCATCTCTGATACCATGTAAAATTTTGTAGATGTTCTATGCTTGATGCAATTTTACTTTTATAACAACAATCACATAAATAGTTAAGTAAAATGTTGAGAGAACATACCAATGGATCTATAGAAGACAAACCAGAAACAGGAGAATGTGTTGGTGCGTTACGGCGATCAGCAGGATGCTTCAACCAGCAAAGGCTTCTTGGTCAGCCAACCCAAAATGTGTCACAACACTCCTCAAATCAATTATCCAGTCAACTCAAAGTCAACCCCAGAAAAGTCAACGCAGTCCAGAAAAAGTCAACGCAGGGCAGCAACAAGAAAGTCAACGCAGCTCCAACTTCGGTCAACTTTTTGACCTCAATTTTTGTGCCAATGAGTACGGCCTACAAAAATCGAACTCTCCACAAAATTTCAGCTCAAACGGACCATGCGTTGACCAAAGTCAACGCTGGTCAAACTTGCCCAGAAACCCTAACTGCAGAAAATTTGCTGCGGTAAATTTCGTCCTTTAGCTGCAGTAGATTTCGTCCTTCTTCTCACATGGGAGATGAAACTGCTTCTCAAATGCTTGTAGATAATCAGAGGAGAAGATGTGTGATGAGATGAGTGAAAAGCTCTCCAACGTTGACTGTATTTATATCCATCATTGAGGTGTGTGACACATCTGTTGGGGGTGTAAAACCTTAAGGCCGACTTGCACTTAAATTTATTATAAATAATAAATTCAAAATAAATGTTCTGCTCATCAGATTACAATCAATTTTATATCGATTTTACACCTCTCTGAAAGAGGAATCCAATACAAATATTGGAATCTTCATCTGAGCATCACAAGATGGATTTTGGACCTAGTTGTCCAAATTTAACAGGTAGTTTTGGCTGAGGGAATGATCTGATTCCAAGAGCCAAGAGACAGCAAGAGGCAAGAGGAGAAGCTCAAGGACAGAGCAGAGAAGCAAGGCAACAGCTACGCAGGTGCTACGTAGGACAGCGCAGAGGCACTAGGAGGCTTCAGAAATCACGCAGAGGGTCTTTTAGGGCCAGCGTGAAGTTGTGAGACCCTTCTAGGGGTGACGCAGTCCCTTCTGGTGCAGCGTAGTGGCATTTGAGGCTAGCAGGGCTGACGCTGAGGCTTCAAGGGCAGCGTTGAGGGTTTCTAGGGTTAGATCCGGGCTAAGTCCTATAAATCTCGTTTGAGGGTATGGATCAGTCAGATATTTGGCACTAGATCTTCAGGTTAGCTGCAAATTTTATATCTTTTATTCTGTGTCGGGTTTTCCAAGGTTGGAACCCAGATTTGATGTACTCAGAACTACTTAATAATAAAACCCTCATATCTACTGAACCGGTTTTCCCACTTTGGGTTTTTCCGGGGACTTATGTCCAAAATCCAACACATCACCTGTGGGTGTCAATATGAACCTATGGAGGATTTAGACCCAAATTAAGTTGCCCAGACCTATAGATGGAACCACTTGACAATTACACACGATATGTAGAGTTCCAACTTTCACCATTAGGTACATTAATCATTATTGCATCTAAGTGAACCAAGCTTGAAAGAAATGGGCTAATTAACACTTCATATAAGCCTTCTTTTCCAAAATTGGGGGCTTAGTCATGTACTGGTGTTACCTCCCTAGGTAGGAGCGGTTAATAGACAATCCTATTAGGTGTTCTCAACACCCAAGGAAAAGTGACTTGTCCTTGGTCCACCCTTCAATCGATAGGTGCCATGTGAATAATGGTGGAACAGAGGGGAAAAGTCTTTATGGCCAAGTGTTATGGTCAAAGGGATGAGTTGTGATGGAGTACCTCAACCTAGGTGTATAGATGTGAGGAGGGAGCAAACATAGAAGCATGAGTTACCTCAGCCTTTGTTTTTCCACCCCTCTAAATGTCTTTTACTTACTCTTGCTTCTTCTTTGTATTACTTCCCATAGCTCAAGGAATGAGAGCTTGCTTTGTATGAGTATAGATATCATTACCCCCTTTAGGATGGGGCAGTTCATCGTCCATCAAGGGTGGCAACATGCAAGGGTTCCTTGCGATTTATGAGATACAGCAACATTGGCCCAGGAACAACATGATGGCCATATGAGTGAGGAAAAGATCATGCTTGGATTTTGCCCACGTGCTAATTTGTAAGTCCCAACCATCTGTTGCATTTTGATTCTTCTTCTATTTTTCTTGAGCCATAATATGCTCTTCTGTTTCTTTTGGCTGCATCAACCTCCTAAGGTACATTTCGAAGAACTACCGAGGTATGAGGATGTGTGGCTACCAAATCCCAATAAACCAATGGTTAGTTGAACCCAAATAATGGAGGTTGAATAGGGAGTTGTAATGTATGATTGAAAGTGGTAAGTATGAATGGAATAAGGAGAGATGGGGCTGAGTTATCTCAATCGTGGCTTCACAAGTAGTGCCTCTCCTATACCCACTAGGCCATTATGGGAGGTCCCACTAGACTAGGATTGAAAATTAACCCCCACCCCCCTCCATTTAAGGTGAGGGAACAAGATGACAGCCAAGACCCTTCTTTCTTCCAAGCCACCCCGTAATCCATGTCAAAATGCCCAAACACAAACAAGCATAAGCACCCAATTGCACAATTACTAAAGTACCTTTTGATCAGAAGCCCACCTTCCAACATGTGTTCTTGGCAATTAGCAAGGAAACATATGATTGATGCAGATGGAAAAGATATGAATGGCATGTCACATCGCCTATAAGGGGCTCTCAAGCGTTGTTGGTTGTCCGCTTAAAGAGATGAATAGGAGAAAAGTTTCTGCTAGGGGTCACCCACTTTTGGTGGGTAACCAGCCCATTGACACCACAGCCAAAACCCCCTGCTCTTTACAGGTTTCACCAATGGCAGGAGTCTCAATATATGGTAACCTATAATGGATATTCTAAGGTTGAGGTACAATGTCACAAAATGAGGCCTTCTAAAAGAAAGAAACAATTTAGGTTTAGAGCTGCAAGAGGAGGTAATTTGCTTTCTTTATAGAGACCTACGTTAGACCACACAAGACCTAAGGATAAGGTGAAGAGAAATGATTTCCAACGATATATCAGCAAGAGCAAGGTACATGAAACCATCAAATAAGCCCCCAAGTTGGAGTTAAATCCAAACTAGGGTTAACCTAGTGCTAGCAACTACGGCAAAGAAATTTACGGATGAAATTGAGGTGAATGCCTACCAGAAAGAGTGATTTTGTGGCAACAGCTATCCTCTTGCCATTTACACTCTCCAATGATGAAAGTTTCTCTTTCCTAGGAATTCACCCCAAGCCTTAGCTTGGTCGCTTACCCTTAAGGGGCCAAATTAGGTAAGAGAGAAAGAAGAGTGGAATTTATGGATAAAAATGATTTGATCGCCAACAAAATGTTAATTTTTCAATGTTCTATGTTGTAACAATCACTTTAAAAAATTCTTCTTTCAGTAGCAATCACTTTTCCAATTCAATTTCAATCACCTAATAGCATTAAGCAATTGTAGAGAGAACACTAAACAATATGCACAATAGAAGACAGCCAAGAACAATAGACAATGATTGTTGGTCAAAGACCAAGGAAAAACCCCCCAAGAAGGAAAACCCTAACCAAATTCTTCTTCTATTAGATGTTCATCAAATGTTCAGCAAAGAGATACATAATTCAAGAACATCAACAACTAATCAAACGTCAAAGCCTTGACCAACCAAGCCAACCAACCAATATCCAATCAACTATGAGCATGAAAGTCAAATATGGTCAAATGTCAATTCTACAATTTTCAGTCAAAGTCAACAGCCATCAATGCAACCCTAACCAGTCCTTGGTGAATGATCAAATCAGATCCAAAAGATTCAATCAACCAGTGAAAGGAGGCAGCCTTCTTCACTCAATCAAAGTCGATCAAAACAGTCACAAAATTTTGCCCACAAAATTTATGGTCGAAGTCAAAGTTAACTTGCGAAAACCTTATTTGTACTTATGTGATCAACGCTAGTCAAAGTGCACTAAAAGTTTCAGTCAACATCCTAGTCAACTCGGCCACCCAAACAAATCCAAAAATCAATCAAACAAAGTCAAAACTCCTCAAGTCAACACAGGTCAAACCATCCTAAAACAAAACTCAAACTCAATCAAATTATATTGCCTCTCTCCTTCGCACGTGTGAACTCGGACCTTGCAATTTAAGACTAGATCGAGCCAATAGATGATGAATGAATGAGTACTGTGATGCCTCCAAACGATGCCAAATAACTTGTATTTATATGTGGATATGGTGAATGAATTTCCTCTTCCAGGCCAACTTGTACTATTGAGGGTGACTTGGTCGAGCAACAAAAATAATATTTTTCCAAATGCAAATTTAATTTTTCCACGAGCTAGAAAGGCCTTCTTAGGGTTTGCAGGGCTTCTCTAAGGAGGAAATTTTTCTCTCAGCTGCCAAATTTGAAAACTCCCTCTCAACGAGGAAGGAATTTTTGACTGCATCATAAGTCTCATCTCAGATGCCTCATCATCATCAACATTGTATCATATCAAATCTTCATCTCTACTTATATATTGAACACTATTGATCTAAAGAAAAAGAATCATCAGAGGGAAGATAAATCTGTTGGAAATACTGAGAGGGGAGTGAATCAGTATTTCTTTTCAATTGTTAATTTTGCCAGTTAGATCACTTATATTTAGAACACAAAATGAACAATGATGGAATAGATACTTTATTAATTTCTTCTTTACAATAAGTAAAGTACAATAATGATATAGAGCTCCAACCCTAGATGAAGACTCCAATCTTCTAGGCTCCAACATGTATTGTGCCATGCACCGACTTGGTCTTTCCAAAGCTCCAACCTTGTCAATTTGAGGCACCAACCTCTAGGGCTCAAACCCTATCTCTGGTACAGGCTTCGACCTAGTTTCTTGAGGAATCCAATCCTCTAGGGCTCCAACCCTATCTTCCAAGGCACCGACCTTGTCGCTATGAGGCCCCAACCTCTTGGGCTCCAACCCTCAACTTCACTTCATCAAAATATGTTTGGTTATTCTTCACAGCTCCCAAAGTCTTCTTCAATGAGCCCTGTCACACTTAGTCTCCACGTCACATCATCAATGACAACATTTTCGTCTTAGAAGGTGTCACCACTGCGCTTCATCGTACCCAAACAAAATCTTCAAGGTCACCTCATGATGGTTTCAGAAACACGTCATTGTCTCCAATAATGTCTTCAAGAATCCTTCAAAGTGTCTTCAATATGTTGCTTTAAAAATATTCTCCAATGGCCTAAGTGGTGTTCCAAGTTCTGCTGCCTCAAGTCAACACAATCTTCTTCAAATACAGTAGATGATCTTCAAAGATGCTTAAGAGGACGTCAATAGACCTTCAATACTGCTTCTGCAAGCCCTCAAATCTTCTCAACAAGTCTTCTCCAACAAGGTTAGTAGGAGGTCTTCCAAAAGTCTGTTCTTCAAGTCTGCTCCCAAGAGCTCACTAGGCTGCTTCAAGGTTCTCTCTAAAAACTGCAAAGTTCTTCATGACATTTGCTTCATAAAGTTACTTCAACAAATAATGCTTCAATAATCTTTAGTCAATGGTCCAAAAATGCTTCAAAGGATTGCTCTAAATGATGGTCTTTTAAATCTGATTCATCTACAAGACTGCTCCAAAGATTATCAAGGAATAACCCAAAGCCAATCCAAAGTCTTGCTTAAGAGAGGTCTGAAATATATCCTTAAAAATATTGAATGTGCAAATTCAAAATAGACCAAATGTCTGTTCCAAATTGATACAGTGTCTGCAATCCTGTTACATTATCATAGTCAAATGACAGTCTACTGTTCCAGCTTCACTGATCTTTCAATTCCGAGTTTTGTGGTAAGAATTTATTTTTCCCTCCATCAAATGAGTTATGTGGTACATCACTCCCAGGTGATTGTAATATATATAACCCGAACTTATGGTGACTATCCAGAGCTTCAAAATATGACTATACTCACTTGTAGACTGCCTGCCCAAAGTTCTGTGGTTGGCTGTAGCCTAGTCCAAGTTGGAAGAGAGGGTATACCATTAAAAATTGTCCAACCAGTGATATCCCTGTTCTCTTCTTCCACAGATCCTCTCAAGTTGTCCGAATATTTGCCTCTGCAATGACAGTCCACTACTATAAGAAGAATTAGCCCAAACAAATGTCTTCAAGTCCTCCTCGGCCTCCAATTGCTTTTCTGTGGTTACATTCTGAATTTTTACCGAAAATACTTGGTCAAATGAACAGTTTGAACCTCCTTTTTATATAAGATTAACGTCAAGATGAAGGGACACATCTTTCTAGAGGTAGGCCGACATGAATGCCAAAGTGTAGGTTGGTTCATAATTAATTATATTTTTCTTAACTTAAAACTTCAATATCTCAGGAACTGCTGGGAGTTTCGGGGCAAGTAAAGACTCATTAGAAAGAGGAAAAAATCCTCTTTAAGATGGTATAGAACTTATTGTGGAAAGATGCCTCCAAGGTATCCAAAATATTTTTTCTTGTGACTGCTCTTGAAATTTTTAGTACAGAAGGTGACTAGGACAGCAAGGTCATTAGGGCTGCTTCATTGTTATGACTCCAGTTCTTCATCATAGTGTGTCATCAATATCATTCATGTCATCATGATAGTGTAGCATCCATGTCATGTAATAGTGCAGTGATATGTCATCCATATGTCAAAGTGCAGCACCCATTAATATGCCATCAAGTCCTTTCTGTCGTCTAATCATTGTCCATGTCATTAAATAGTCCTCCATGTCATCATATAGTCTCCAAACATGTAATCAAGACCTTCATCGGGTGCACTTAAGGTCTGGATCACTATGAACATCAATCAAGACACATGATTGGTACTTGGCATCATCACTGTTAGTTCAAGGACTTTTGTTACTGGGACATTATGGTCAATGGATATTTAGGACAACAATTCTTCATTGGTGGATTGACATCTTCATAAATGGTCTCCTAGTCAACCAAAAGTCATGGCATCATCATCTGGAACCAAGCATCTCAAGAATATAGACATCTCAGTCAATGCCATATTGACATCAATGACAACCTTAATTAACAAAATCTGCCACCCTATATCGAATGACAATAAGCGAGATACCACTTACCATGTGAGGTAAGGATCATACACATCCTATTGTCCGTTGGTCTTCCCACCTTGACCCCCAAGAGTCAAGTGGTAGAACACCTACATCCTGACAACAAATACCACTTGTTTCAAATCTCTTCACCCATTGGCTAGATGGGTACTAATCCCAACAAGCCATGCTTGGGGGTAGGATGCATACCGGGGTATACTCGGTCAAGTCTCGAACTTGACAGTAGGCAGCAGATATTACTTGCCATAGATGGCAAGAATCAAACATGCCTAGGGAACAAAAACAACTTGTCATGAGTGGTGAGGATCAGACATCCCTAAAGAACATATACACCTTGCCATGAGTGGCAAGGATCAAACATCCCTCCAATAACAATAGAGGAGTAGGGGACAAATACTTGTCATGAGTGGCAAGGATCGGACTGTTGGAAACACTGACAGGGCAGTGAATCAGTATTTCCCTCAATTTTCACCTCAAACATTCATAGAATCAAACAAACATGAAACATCACCCCATCAATACACTAGAGATTTCGCTCAACAAGTTATGTTATGTATGGTTTACATACAAATTTACCAATTGAACTAGAAGGAGGTACAAGACTCCCCAAGGGTTTTTCCAGCAAGGCTGGAAGGGATGCAAATGTTCCCTGAATGAGTTTGGGCTCCCGTACCAAGGACAATGACCCAACTACAATCTACCACTTCAACTGCCACTGCTACTACTACCACTGTCCACTCTCACTTCCACCGTTGTTGCTACTGCCACTGCTCCAATTGTCCACTGCTACCGTTGTTGCTATCCACTGTTGCCACTATTGCTACTGTTGTTGTCTCTTCTATTGCCACTGCTCCAATTATCCACTGTCACTCCTACTACGGTTGCTCCATCTGTCCACTATCACTCCTATTATTGCCATTGTCCACTGTTGCCACTGCTACTACTGTTGCCACTCACTGTTGCCTCATCTTCTCCATCTGTTGCCACTACCCATTCTCATCATCACAGAAACAAGTCATATACCAAGGTCAGTACCATGCCTAGGGTACTGTCATCATAGGAATGGCATCCCTGTCATTAAGGTCACTGATGTCATCAAGAAAATGTCATCATAGTAATATTGTCACAATATCACACTCAAAGAGATACTGTCACAATCAAAACTGTCAAGGAAATATTGTCACAATCATGACTGTCATAGAAGTACTGTCACAACAAATGTCATTGTCATACTAGGTAACTCCCAGCCCTACCATCACTGCACACATCATTACGTCACTGCCATAATAGTTCACAAGGGTCACTGCCATACAAGGGTACATCACTGTTATAAATCAAGATCACTGTTAGGCATCTTTGTCAATCACTGCAACAAGGTCAGAAGGTCATTGTGATGTCAAGGTTATTGCCATAGTCATGTTAAAGTCACTGCATCCATGTCACTAATATATCAATGGTTACTACCAATCAAAGTATATCATGGTCTATATCAAAACATCACTGCTACACTGTTAGACATCATTAGCATGCAGCCCAAACAACGCTATCTAATCAAGGTTACTAACATATGGATCTTAATCATGCCACCAAGACACTATCACATAGGTCACAGTCTCACTATCTCGTATATCACTTCCTCCCGGTCACCCTGTCATATTATTGTCAACAAAGTTACTGTTTTACTGTCAACAAGGTCACTGTTATATATCTACGATCACTGTCTTTCATCAAGGTTATTGTCACAGTCAAAGACACTGACACATTAAATTCATTGTGTTGTGTCAAGGTCACAATCATATCCAACATTAGCCCGAACAACACTCCTACTCTTCCTTAACCAAATACAAACTCATACAGTAACAAAGGTGAGAGCAATGCTACAGCTCTGTTTTATAAGGTTCATCGCTATCATATGCATATCACTATCATTAAGGGTTACTGACATGTATCACAAGTACTCAAAATCAAAATGTGAATCCATGCTCAGCTGCCAATTATATGCCTGAATAAATTGTGCCTCTGTCCTTTTATCACTTTGATGGCTAGACTTCACAAGCATTCATTTGGTGTAGATCTGATGTGCTTTCAGAATTCGATCTGGAGATGGGACTTGTTGACCACTGGAGTGGCACCTGATGGTAATGAGAAGATTCCGTGCCCAAGGATGAACCAGAAGACATTTGTACCATCAGATATCATCAGATATTATCAGTTCAACAGAGTTTTTTAACTCTATTTCTATTTCTCATCATCTTTCTCTTGTACTCAGAGTCCACGCCCTACGGGGAATTGTAATAAGTGATGCTAGTAATGACAAATTCCAATCAGTACTGAGTCTGTAACAGGTCTAGGTAGCTTGGAACCTTTCCAACAAGTGAGTATTACTCTAGGAGGTTTTTTTTGTTAGGATATTTTGACACATAGGAAATAGTTAAGAATAACTTAGTCTAGTGTAGAGTTAGGTAAAGTGTGTTTTTTTACCATGTACATTTGTAACTTATAATCCGACGGTCACGATTTGTAGTGATGAAACGGTTATCTCTCACCTCGGTATTAACGACACTTGATTCGTGGCTTAACACCCGATTGGTCCATGATCTCTATTTAAAGAGCATGGAGGGTCATTTGTCCGGTAACCGTTTATGAGAGAAACATATGTAACTTTTCTTTTTATATTAATAAATTGCCTGAAGTGGCCGCGTTGGCTCAGGGCGTGGACTGTTTCCCTCTTTGAGGGTTTTAACCACGTGATTATACTGGTGTACTGATTTGTGATTTGTTTGTGAGCGGTGACCTTTGGTTCTTGATCTACAGAACTTACCCTGTAAATTCCTACATGGTATCGGAGCTATTTTGAGGGCTGCGTCCATTGTTGATCAAAATCTAAAGCCGGTTTGACTGCATGCGAATGCTATTTTGTAGATCTACTATTTCTGAACATTTTGGGATTATAGAACTACTCGGTTGTGTCCGAAACATCTGTTACAGTGAGGAACGCCTTTCGTTTCATGCGAAAAGATTTATGGCTGCCTAAGTTATGTCAGTTTAGATCTGGAGGTATAAAGCATCTATTTTGCAGTTATATTTGTTAATAGTTCTTCTTATTTCGGTTTTTTTGCTGTATTAAGGTTTTATTTATTTGCCGGATCTATACCCTCTTATCTGTGTATTCTCTTTGTTGTGCGCTCCGTGCAATCTCGGCAAATCAGAAACAGGAAAAAGGGATTTTTTTGCTACGTATGCTCTTTCCCCGCGTCTTTGTGCGATCTCGAGAAATTAGAAATAGTGAAAAAAGTGATAGTTGCTGGTAAGGCTAATCGAGAATCTAACATTCTGCCGTAAGGCTTTTCATTTCGTTTTTTGCTCGTTTTTTGTGTTTTTTGTACAGGAAAAGGCACACACACCGAAGGATAATAATAATAATAAGCCCCCCTTCCTCCTTTTTAAAATAACATAATTCTTTTACTATCTCACTTGGTGAGGGGTTAGTTTATAAGAATAGAGGTCTTGGGTTCAAGTCTCCTTCTCAAGCTTCTTTTGTAAAAGGTTTTTGTTCAAAGGGGCGAAATTTTTTTTTTTAAAAAGCCGCATTTCATCCCGTTCCCACAACTATTTGGCATCTACAACTCAGATTTTTCAAAAGGCATAACTTCTTCATCCGGAAGCCGTTTTTTTTAAATGACCTAATTTTTCGAGATCTTTCCATTGGAGTAGTTATTTTCAGCTTTTCTCAGCTTCATTTTCTTTTTTAAATGGAAAGTGCATGCCCGGTTATTCTTAACAGCACCAATTATTTCCAATGGCTACCTCACATGGTAGATATACTTAGAAGTAAAGGGCTTTATAGAATAGCCACCGGTCAACAAACTAAACCTTCTGATGATGATAAAGTTCCTAAATTTGAAAATAAACAAGATCAAGCACAAGGGTTGATAGGAATGTCCATTGCTCAAGATCTTCGATTTCATATCCTTGACATTGACACCCCTGATGAGGCCCTGGAAAAGCTAAAAACTGTTTTTGGCATTCAAAATCAAATCTGTACCCACCAACTTAAAAATGAGTTGCTTACTTTGGACCCCAATAATTTCTCCTCCATTGAAGATTTTTTGTCCAAATTTAAGACCCTCCGAATTCTTTTAGAAGGTTGTAAGATCAAAAAGGATGATGGTAGCCTCATATATTGCATTCTTGCTAAGTTTGGTCCTGCATACTCTGTATTTGTTTCTGCCTTCCATTCCACCAGAGAAGTCATCATTTCTTCAGGAACCACCTACAAGAATCCCTCTTTTGATGCTTTTTGTGATTCTTTGATAAGAGAACAAGAAAAAATTTTAAACCTTGGTCTTATCACTGCTGGAAACGCTTCTAAGAAAGCCTTAGCAGCCCAACAACAACCATATCAAAAGAATCCCAAGAAGCAGTATCCTAAAAAATATGGTCCTAAACCAAACAAGGGCCCTAAGCAATTTCAGCTGCAAACTGAAAAATCAAATCACCAAAATAATAAGGCAAATCAAAACAAAGGAAGAAGACAAATAGACATTGCAACTTTTGCAATCGGGATGGCCATATAGAGTCCAAATGTTTTAAGAAGATGGAAGCCTTAGAAGCAGCAATGAAGAAGCACAACATCAATTTGGAGCACTCTTCACCTTCATCTTCAGGCATGGCACTTTCTGCTTGTGGTTGTCAAGCATCAAGATCTAGTTATGCATTAAATTTATCTTCTTCTTCTCCTTCTCATGAGTGGCTCATTGATTCTAGAGCTTCTTACCACATGGCTAAAAATATATCCATGTTTTCTTCTTTAAATGATTGTAACACCAAACATATTTATGTTGGTGATGATAGATCTCTTAGTGTTGTAGGATCTGGAACCATTCATCTAGATAATGGTCAGTTTAATGATGTACTAGGTGTTCCTACCTTGTCATGCAACCTTCTATCTGTTTATCAGATAACTCATTCAGGTGAAGGGAAAATAGTAGAATTCTCACCTCGTGATGTTGTAATCAAGGACCTCAAAGATCCTAAACATATTTTAGCCACTGGCATTGCTGATGATTCCACAAGGTTGTATAAGTTTGACAGCTTTGGGTCATCATTTCTTCCCTCAATTTTTGTTGCTCATAATGATGATATGAGCAAACTTTGGCATGAGCGATTTGGTCACTTAAACTATCGCTCTCTTCAAATTCTATGTAAGAAAAATATGGTGACGAGCCTTCCTATGGTATCTTGCCGAGATGGTGTTTGCTCTGGATGTGTACTTGGAAAACATCATCGGGACAGTTTTGACAAACGTGCCTCTTGGCACGCTTTAGCCCCTTTGCAGCTTGTGCATAGTGATTTATGTGGTCCTCTTCCTGTTGTTTCTTTCTCTGGTTGCAAGTACTTCTGAACTTTCATTGATGATTTTTCCAGACGCACTTGAGTATATTTCTTAAAACTCAAGAGTGAAGTTTTTAACATGTTCTTGGCCTTCAAGGCCTTTGTTGAGAAATAATCTAGACATCAAATTCTTAAGTTAAGATCAGACAATGGCAGAGAATATGTTAACAACAAATTTATCAACTTCTGCACTGAGCATGGCATTCAATTGCAACATACAGTTCCATATACTCCACAACAAAATGGTGTAGCTGAAAGGAAGAATCGCACCTTAAAAGAAATGGCTAATTGTATGCTTCAATCATAAGGACCTGGTCTCAATTTTTGGGTAGAAGCCATTAAGTGCGCAAATTACATAGTAAATCGCACTCCTACCAAGGTTTTAAAGAATATAACTCCAGAAGAAGCTTGGATCTCAATCAAACCAGATGTAAGTCACTTTCATGTTTTTGGAAGTGATGCTTGGACCCATATTCCAGATGCGAAACATAAAGCCTTAGAACCTAAGAGTGAAAAACGTATTTTTGTTGGATATTCTAAAGATGTCAAAGGATATAGACTTCTTCAACCAAAATCCAAAAATATTATCATTAGAAGAGATGTAAAATTTGATGAAAATATATCGGCCTACGAGCCTAGTTCGGCAAGTGTGCCACCTTTGGCCTGCGAGCCTGATTCGGCATATGTGCCACCTCTCTCTCTCTCTTCTATTTTAATAGCATTCCTTCTAGTTCAGATGATGACAGCGAGGATGACAATCCTCCTCCAGCTCGTGAAATTGTTCCTTATATTCCACCGCTTCCAAGATGGGTCCGCTCTACTCAGGATGCAGCAGGTTCTCTTGTAGGTGACCCTACCGATCGATGACGTACACATTCTTAGTTTGAAATAGCTTCTTCCTTATTGGCTCAAGTTCCAGAAAAACTTGATCCAGAAACCTTTGAAGAAGCCTTCGATCATCCAAATTGGGATGAAACTATGAATGAAGAGTATCGTTCCTTATTGGCAAACAATACTTGGGATCTTGTTCCTCTTCCAAAAGGAAGAAAAATTGTCAGATGCAGATGGGTTTACAAAACAAAGTTTGGACCAGATGGAAAAGTGGATCGACATAAAACTCGTATTGTTGCTAAAGGATTTTCACAAGTTGAAGGCATTGACTATACTGAAACCTTCTCCCCTGTTGCCAAAATGAATTCTATCTGCCTTGTTCTTTCCCTTGCTGCTTCCTTTAAATGGGAAGTCCATCAGATGGATGTTAAATCCACCTTCTTACATGGGGATTTGCATGAAGAAATCTACATGGAACAACCCCCTGGCTTTATCCAAAAAGACTCCAGCCTTGTTTGTCGCCTTAGGAAGTCTCTCTATGGTCTCAAACAAGCTCCTCGGGCTTGGTATGCCAAAATGGATAGATTTCTCTTAGATAATGGCTTTTCTAGGTGTCATTCTGACAACACTATCTACACCAAGAAAGTGGGTAATTCCTTCACCATCCTTGTTCTTTATGTTGATGATCTTATCCTTACTGGTAGTGATCCAAACCATATAAACCATGTGAAGCCTAGCCTCAAAAATAAGTTTGAAATGACAGACTTAGGACACTTGCATTATTTCCTTAGTCTTCAAGTCTTGCAATCCAAGGAAGGCATTACCCTCTCTCAGTCCAAGTATGCCTGTGATCTTCTACACCACTTTCACATGGAAGATTGTAAGCCAGCCCCTTCTCCCTTTCAGTCTAGAGTCAAGCTTTCAGTGAACTGTACTACCCCTGAAGTTGATGCTACCTTATATCGTCAACTTGTTGGTAAACTTATGTATCTAACCCATACCCGTACTGACCTTTCTTTTGTCGTTGGTCTTGTCGCTCGGTTTATGCACCAACCTCATGAAAGTCACTGGAAAGTAGCTAAAAGAATACTTCGATATATTCGAGGTACAGTTCAGTTCGGGATTCATTACAGTGCAGGAGCATCTCCCTTGTTGATTGGTTTCACTGATTCTGATTGGGCTGGTGACCCTGATGATCGGAAGTCCACTGCAGGATATGTATTCACTCTTGGTTCAGGACCTATTACTTGGTCTTGTAAGAAAAAAAGTGCCATCTCCCTTTCTTCAGCAGAAGCAGAGTATCGTGGTGCAGTTGAAGCCAGCAAGGAAGCCATGTGGCTTCGTCAGATCCTGTCTGAATTTGGTCTTCATCAGCAGCATCCAAATACACTTTGGTGTGATAATTAGAGTGCCATTCAACTATGTAAAGATCCAGTTCAGCATCAGCGTATGAAACACATTGAACTCCACATACACTTCATCAAAAAGCTCATTCATGATCGTGTTCTTGAAGTGCAATATTGTCCAACCAATGATCAGGGAGCCGATATCTTTACAAAGGCTCTCACAGAAGTGAAGTTTACCAAACTTCGATCCATGCTTGGAGTTCAAGAAAGTTGTCATTAAGGGGGGGATAGGCTATAATGCCTCCTTCCTTCTCCTATTGTGTCACTTTTGTAAATCCTTCAATCCTATCCCAATTTGTTCTTAAGGGGGGATGTTAGAATATTTCGACACATAGGAAATAGGCTCCTTTTGTGTCACCTTTGTAAATCCTTCAATCCTATCCCAAGTTGTTCTTAAGGGGGGATGTTAGGATATTCCAACACACAGGAAATAGTTAAGAATAACTTAGTCTAGTGTAGAGTTAGGTAAAGTGTGTTTCTTTACCATGTACATTTGTAACTTATAATCCGACGGTCACGATTTTTAGTGATCAAACGGTTATCTCTCACCTCGGTATTAACGGCACTTGATCCGTGGCTTAACACCCGATTGGTCCATGATCTCTATTTAAAGACCATGGAGGGTTATTTGTCCGGTAACCGTTTATGAGATAAACATATATAACTTTTCTTTTTATATTAATAAATTCCCTGAAGTGGCCGTGTTGGCTCAGGGTGTGGACTGTTTCCCTCTTTCAGGGTTTTAACCACGTGATTATACTGGAGCACTGATTTGTGATCTGTTTGTGAGCGGTGACCTTTGGTTCTTGATCTATGGAACTTACCCTGTAAATTCCTACATTTTTCACTCGGTTAATAATCATCTCCCTACCAAAGTTAATAATTAATTGAGTTTTTTCCCCCAATTTTACCCCAAAGCCGGAGTACAGCTTGATGGTGAGGCGTTGGGCGAGTCCTAATGTCTAGAGTCAATATATATTACCATACTAGATCACACAAAAAATTTCGTGGAATTTAGTTGTTGAAATTTGGTTACCGGAGGACAGGTGATTCCCTAAGGCTTTGATCTTTGGCCTAGGGAAAAGTCTCCAAAAGAATTTAATTTTCTCCTAAAGTGACTTTATAAAGTTATAAAATCATATCTAATTTAAAAGTGACTTTAAGTGATAAAGTTAGTAAAGTCTAATTTTAAAGTGACTTTAATAAAGTCAATGTGAAATTAGAAAGTGAAAAGTGACTTTGGAAATAAATGACTAAGTGGGTCTTTATTAAACTGGGGTGAATTAAAAAATAGAGAGTGAGATTTAAATGAGCATTTAATCTCAACCCTAGATCTAAAGCTATCTCAGCCATTGGATTTAGGGATTCCCCAAAAGTCACTTAGGGTTAGGTTAAAGGAGGAAAAGGAGAGAAAAGGTCATTCATTCTTTCATGAGCAGATTGAGAGAAGGAGAAGGAGAGAGATGGAGAATTTCTGAGCTTGATAAGGTGAAGGAGAGGAAGAGTTCAGTAGTCCGTACAGCAACAAGAGGTTGCACGTTTTTCAAGGCAGCAAGAGGCTGCATGATTTTCGAGGCAGCAAGTCCGTACAGCAGCACAGTTTTCGAGGCAACAGTTTGTACAGCAGCTTGAGGCATGATTTTCAAGGAGAGGGGCAGCACAGAAATCGAGGTGAAGGTACAGCCAACTAAAGGCACGGATTCCAAGGTGGCTGGACACAGTTTTTGAGGTAGCTAGCATGGATTTCGAGGAGGCAGCTTTGCTATACTTTTTCGTACAGTACGTACAGTCGTACAGCTAAGTACTGGGCACGATTTCCAAGGCTGTTAAATGCTGTAATAAATTTCTGTTTTGAACTTTTTGCTGTTTTGGCACGTTTTCCAAGGCGGAGGCAAGCACGAAAAACAAGATAAGTCTGTACTTTGTTTGCTGGAATTTTTTTCTGTACATTTCACTTCTCTGTAAAAGCATTTTTCAGAAATAAGAAGCAGCTTTCAAACTGGTTTTCCCCAAAAGTTGTAGGGGGTTTTTCCAGGGTCAAGTTGACCAAAAATTAGTGTGTCAAAATTATGTGTGTAGCTGATTTATTTTTCTAAGTTTTTATTTTTGCATTTCAGCACTGTGAAATTTCCAGAATTTGTGTTTTCAGAAAATATTTATTTTTCCAACTTGTTGAATGTATGGCTATGGGAATGGGCATTTATGAGAGAAAAAAGGAGAAACTGAAAACCGGAGTTGAGAACAGAAATTTCTTCATGGTATCGGAGCAATTTTGCTGAAAAGTGCAGTTTGGGACAGCAAGAAGAAAAAATTACAAGAAGCTGATTTTTCACACAGAAAACAGTACCTTTACTACAGCAGTGTTATTTTCAGTTTATTTAGGACAGCAAGCATGTCTTTGGGTTTGAGGGTGGAAGATAGGTTGGATGGGCATAGTAACTACAGTGTTTGGAAGGAGAGAATGGAGAGCATCTTTGAGGAGGAAGAAGTCTGGGATATCATGGTGCATACCACACAGCACCCTGTTAATGTGCCTACTGATGTTGTTCAGTTGGCAGCATTTAATAAGAAAAATAACAAGGGTAAGACACTAATTCTGGATGGAATCAAAGACCATTGCATTCCTCATGTGAGAGGAAATAGATATGCTCATGAGATGTGGACAGCATTGACCAATCCCTACTAGAGTACCAATGAGAATAGGAAAATGGTCCTAAGGGAGAAGCTGAAGACCATTAAGATGGGTAAGACTGATAGTGCAGCTGGATATCTCACAAAAATTACTAATGTGAGAGTACATTGACAGCAGTTGGAGAGGTCATTCCACCCAATGAGTTGGTGCGGATTGCAGTGAATGGTCTTCCCAGTTCATGGCTGAACTTTGTTGATGGGGTTTGTGCACGTGAGACCCTTCCCTCTTGGGAGAGGTTCTGGGATGATTGCATACAGACAAATATCAGAAAGAGTCAGCTTGGGGCAGCCAAACCAGTTGAGCAAGATGAGGATGTAGCACTATTGGCAGGAGGCAAGAAAGGAAAGGGAAAAAAGCAAGCTTCCACAAGTGTTGGTGGGGGCAAAAGCAAAGGTAAAGGTAAACTGGGGAACACGCAGAAGGACTATTCCAAGGTGAAGTGTTGGAATTGTCAGAAGATGGGACACTATGCAGTTGTGTGTCTAGAAAAGAAGAAGGGGAAGAACCAAAGCATGGCAGCATCAGCAGAGATAGAGGACTTTACAGATAGCTTTGACCGGGAGTTTGGGTTCATTGCTTGTGAGTCCACTAGTGCAGGATCACCTACCACGAAGGTTGAGAGGGAGTGTGAATTTCCCTCCACTAGCGGAGCATCTTCAAGTATCTGGTATGTTGACAGTGGGGCTTCACGTCATATGACATAGTCCGTGGGTACTTCTCAGAGCTTTCAGAGAGTGGCACTGATATAGAGGTAGTACTCAAAGATGACAATGTTGTTAGAGCAGTCAATGTGGGGACATTGACATTTGATAGGGAACCCAAACCTCCCTTGAAGGTGTCAGATGTTCTATATGTGCCAGGGATGAGGAAGAACCTCATATCCATCTCAGCATTGGAGGACAGAGGATATGAGATATTGTTCAGGAGAGGACAGGTGTTGATATATCCTAGGGGCGCTCTAGCAGATTCAGCTAGAGTGATTGGTGTACGCCATGCAAAGGTGTGCAAGTTTGCATTTCAGCCCCTTTTGGCATTGAGCAGTAGCACCGGCAACAGAGCTAGCAGTTCAGAGTTGTGCAAGATTTGACACCGCAGGATGGACCACATGTATCATGGAGCCCTGAGGACATTGCGGGAGATCACTACAGGTGTGCCAGATTTCAGTACTGATCACTTTGATACATGCAAAGGATCCGAATGTACATCGATTACGGTGTCAAGTCCGTTAGTGAGCAGTGGCTCACAGAGTCAGAGGGGTGGTGCTTCAGGCAGTATGCAGAGCAATTCACTAGGGAGTCCACTGATGGACAGTTCACACAGTACTTCAGCGTCTACAGGTTCAGGTTCAAGCAGGAGGACAACAGACAGATAGTCAGGAGTTCAGGCTCCTGATGATGAGGAGGAGGACTTTCATTCTCCAGTGGGAGAAGTGTGCTCAGGGAAGAGGAAGCCCAAGTGACTTCAGGCTACCTTGAGAGAGGCCACATCTGTTGTTGGGCCTAATAGGCAGGTCAGAGAAAGCAGACCACCTAATAAGTTCTGTAGCTATATGGCAATGGTTGCCAACATCATTGACTCTAAGCCTTCTAGCTATGAGGAGGCTGCTAGCCAGCAGGTCTGGAGAGAGGCCATGCAGGAGGAGTATTCTTCTATCATGAAGAATGATGTTTGGGAGGTGGTGCCGAGTCCTAAGGGCAAATCCGTGGTTACTTCCAGATGGCTTTACAAGGTAAAGCATGCTGCAGATGGCAGCATTGAGAAATTCAAAGCAAGGTTTGTGGCTAGAGGGTTCTCCCAAGTAGAGGGAGTTGATTATGAGTAGACCTTCGCTCCCGTGGCTCGATATACTTCAATTCGCTCCATCATATCAATAGCAGCATAGATGGGTTGGAAGATCCACCAGATGGATGTGAAGACCGCATTTCTCAATGGCTTCATACAGGAGGAGGTGTACATTGAGCAGCCACAAAGCTTTGAGGTGCATGGGAAGGAGTCCCATGTGTGCAGATTGAAGAAGGCCCTTTATGGCCTGAAGCAAGCTCCTAGAGCTTGGTACTCCAGGATAGATACATACTTGCAGGAGATGGGTTTCACAAAGAGTGATGCAGATCCGAACCTTTACTTTATTGTGATAGGTGAGGAGTCTCTCATTCTGGTGTTGTATGTGGATGACTTGGTCATTACGGGTGCAGAGAGACTCATAGAGCACTGCAAGAGAGATCTTGCGTTGGAGTTCGAGATGAAGGACATTGGCTTGATGCATTTCTTTTTGGGTTTGGAGGTGTGGCAGGAGGAAGGGCATTTCTTCCTGGGGTAAGGGAAGTATATTGTAGACATCCTTGGCAAATTCCACATGGAGGATTGTAGACCCATGTCGACACCGATGAACACCAACTGGAAGAAGCTTCACGCTTCAGATTCCGAGTTGGTGGATCCCACATTGTATAGACAGTTGATTGGTTCCTTCTTGTATTTGCTCAACACCAGACCAGATATATGTTTTGCAGTCAACACGATGAGCCAGTTCATGTGTGAGCCCAGGAAAGTGCACTGGGTTGCTACAAAACACATTTTGCGGTACTTGCAGGGGGCAGTGGATTATGGTCTGGATTAGAGGCAGGGGAATGGAGTGAGATTGGCAAGTTACACTGATTCTGATTGGGCAGGTTGTGCTTCTGATAGGAAGAGCATTTCAGGGTGTTGTTTTGGGTTGGGTTCGACAGTGGTGTCGTGGTTCAGCCGAAAGCAGCAGTCAATAGCATTGAGTTCAGCGGAAGCAGAGTACATGGCAGCCAGTCTAGCTAGTTGTGAGGCCATATGGCTTCACAAAATGTTGTTTGGATTATTTGGTTAGCCATTGAGACCTTCAATGATATACTGTGATAATCAGAGTTGCATTAAACTCACGGAGAATCCAATATTTCATGACAGGTCAAAGCATAACGGCATCAGATATCACTTCATCAAAGACTATGTTCAAAAGGGAGTTGTGAAGCTTGAGTATATTTCCACTAATAAGCAGGTTGCAGATATTCTTACCAAAGTCTTACCACAGGCCAAGCATGTCTACTTCAGAGACAAGATGGGTGTGGTGAGGAACACCTTCCTCGGTAAGAGGGAGTGTTGAAATTTGGTTACCGGAGGACAGGTGGTTCCCTAAGGCTCTGATCTTTGGCCTAGGGAAAAGTGTCCAAAAGAATTTAATTTTTCTCCTAAAGTAACTTTATAAAGTTATAAAGTCATATCTAATTTAAAAGTAACTTTAAGTGATAAAGTTACTAAAGTCTAATTTTAAAGTGACTTTAATAAAGTCAATGTGAAATTAGAAAGTGAAAAGTGACTTTGGAAATAAATGACTAAATAGGTCTTTATTAAACTGGGGTGAATTAAAAAATAGAAAGTGAGATTTAAATTAGTATTTAATCTCAGCCCTAGATCTAAAGCTATCTCAGCCATTGGATTTAGGGATTCCCCAAAAGTCACTTAGGGTTAGGTTAAAGGAGGAAAAGGAGGGAAAAGGTCATTCATTCTTTCATTAGCAGATTGAGAGAAGGAGAAGGAGAAGGAGAGAGCTGGAGAATTTCTGAGCTTTAGAAGGTGAAAGAGAGGAAAAGTTCAGCAGTCCGTATAGAAGCAAGAGGCTGCATGTTTTTCGAGGCAGCAAGAGGCTGCACAATTTTCAAGGCAGCAATCCGTATAGCAGCTTGAGGCACAGTTTTCAAGGAGAGGGACAGCACAGAAATCGAGGTGAATGTACAACCAACTAAAGGCATGGATTCTAAGGTGGCTGGGCACAGTTTTTGAGGCAGCTAGCACGAATTTCAAGGAGGCAGCTTTGTTGTACTTTTCTGTACATTTCATACAGTTCGTACAGCCATACATCTAAGTACTGGGCACGATTTCCAAGGCTGTTAAATGCTGTAATAAATTTCTGTTTTGAACTTTTTGCTGTTTTGGCACGTTTTCCAAGGCATAGGCAAGCACAGAAAACAAGATAAGTCTATACTTTGTTTGCTGGAATTTTTTCCTGTACATTTCATCACTTCTCTGTAAAAGCATTTTCCAGAAATAAGAAGAAGCTTTCGAACTGGTTTTCTCCAAAAGTTGTAGGGGGTTTTTCCAGGGTCAAGTTGACCAAAAATCAGCATGTTAAAATTCTGTGTGTGGCTGATTTATTTTTCTGAGTTTTTAATTCTGCATTTCAGCACTATGAAATTTCCAGAATTTATGTTTTCAGAAAATATTTATTTTTTCAGCTTGTTGAATGTATGGTTATGGGAATGGGCATTTAACTTTATGGGAGAAATAAGAAGAAACTGAAAACCAGGGTTGGGAACAGAAATTTCTACATTGGTTAAGTCTAGGTAGTGATTTTTTTAATTTTTTTAATTTCCCACAAGTCGAAAATTGCAATAAAAATTATAATTGAATTATAATAAGTGTTGGCTAGAGAAGTCGTATGGAGTATGAGTAATCAAAATTACACCTATCACCCTCAACTTTCTACTATGACACACTTTGAGGGGTTAATAATGAGTTTTGGACCCTCAAAACCCACATTTCCTAAGTTTAGTGGAAATTGTAGCATTTAATTAAGCTAGAATTAAATAAAATAGAGAGAAATAAATTATTCCATGTGACAAAATGACATGGCAATGACTTGGAAATTATTCTAAGTCAAAGAGTTCAATCAACGAACATGTGGAGGATGACTGAGCACACTGCGTCATTAATTCATCATTTATTTTATCAAAATCGAAATTCCCAGAGCTAAAACGGAGAGAGTCAGGATTAGTGTGACAGCCTCTTCTCTAAGATCCTTGCCACCAACCACACCTTGTGGGGTTGAAGGCTTTTTCCACTGACTTGTAGGTAGGTGTAGGCAGCAAGGAGAAGCGATAACAGGACTGTGATTCACTTTAGACGAAATAATTATGACATCTGAGGAGTGAATTATCAGGATGGAAAACCCTTGTGAACTCGTAACCCTCAATACTATTTTAACATGATTTCAAAAAAAAACGGATTGTACTTCCCAATGTGCCCAGTCATACAATTTTGACTTGGATCTAGTCTCGAATCATAATACTCTCAAATCAAAGCCGGAATACATTATTTTTAACTCAGATACAGTCTCAGAGGTTACAAGGCCACTGGAGGCAATAAAGCTCCTTCGTTAGTTCAGAGATCAATAATCTTTTTTACACAGAGTTGTTTCCCTAGAGAGGGTTGAAACTACAAAGATGGATGCTTAGAAGCTTGTCGCAGCAAGTGATCACACATTTGCAATTTACATTTATATTCTTGCTCCTTAATAAATCCGCACTTCAGTTTAGGCCATCCATTGCTGAGATTCAAATGTTCTTGAACAGGGCCGTAGGCATATATATGTTAGCAAAGACACTTCAAGAAATCCACACCTCTGAATTTCATGCCCTAGGCTCAGTCCTCAAGGAACAAAAATTTTTGAAGGTATCATCTTCTTGACAAATGTGCATAGAGTATCCAAATCAAAAGGAATGCTAGTCGCAAAAAGAATGAAGACCACCTCCCTCTTCCACAGGACCAATAAGGATTTAGCCACAAACATGGTTATGAAAAGTCGAACAAAAGGCTGGTATATAGAGTTTAACGCCCAAGATTCTTCTGCAAAAAGATAACCAAGCAAAAAGCCATAAAAAAATAAACATCAAGCCCAAAACCCTTGATCTTCAAGACCGCAGCAACTCCAGATAAGAATATGTGAGTTATTTTCCTTGATGTTCAATGAGTGAGATTTGTATCTTTTCATAACGGAGGTAGAGCCGTTAATTTAGGCCGACTATACAAACTTTAGGAGGGAAAAAATCATTCTAGAATTTGAACTATAATAAATTAAAATTAATCCTCATCAAAAAATAGACTTAATCCCTTTTGTTGCCCAAATTGTGCAAGTAAATGCACCAACGACTTAGGGTGGGGGTTCTCAGTATATCCCTGCCCTCTCTGTTCTAGTTTTCTCCCAACAGCAGGCTATGGGGGATAGTCCCTATCAAATGTATGGATGAGAGACTTGTCAGGAATCGACTTGTCCGAGAGACACAAATGAATGGCCTAACAACTTGGTATATGATGATTTAGCAAGTTTAATTATTAGCACAATTAGAATAAATATTTGGTGAAATTGGTGCCTTGTGGAGTCAAAATACTTGCTCGATATAAATTTGCTACCAAGTCACCGGATGAACAGTTTTTGCTTAGGATGTGTTGACCACTGGAGTGGAAACTGATGATTATGTGAAGACTGCATGCCCAAGGATGAACCAGAGGACACTGGTACCATTAAATATCATCAGTTCAACAGAGTTTTTAAGCTCTACTTCTACTTCTCATCATCTTTCTCTTGTACCCAGATTCCACGCCCTACGAGGAATTGTAATAAGTGATGCTAGTAATGATGAGTTTTGAGTCAGTATTGAGTCTGTAACAGGCCTACGTAGCATGGGACCTTGCCAACAAGTGAGTATTACTCTGGGAGGTTTTTTTTACTTAGTTAATTATCATCTCCCTACTAGGAGTTAATAATTGATTGAGTTTTTTCCTCCAATTTTACCCCAAAGCTGGAGTACGGCTTGATGGTGAGGCCTTGGGTGATTCCTAGTGTCTAGAATCAATGTATATTACCATACTAGATCACACAAAAAAATTCGTGGAATTTGGTTAGGTCTAGGTAGTGATTTTTTAATTTTTTAGATTTTCCGCAAGTCGAAAATTGCAATAAAAATTGTAATTGAATTGTAATGAGTGTTGCCTATTGAAGTTCATGGGGTATGAGCAATCATAATTACATCTCTCACCCTCAACTTTCTACTATGACACACTTTGAGAGGTTAAAAATGTGTTTTGAACCCTCAAAACCCAATTTTCCTAAGTTTAGTGGGAAATCAGCCAGAAATTAAATAAATGGAGAAAAATAAATATCCACACATGCTAAATGAGGTGGAAAGATATGAAGGAGTTAAAGTGAAGTCCCAAGATGATGTGGACTCATAAAATCAAGGAAAAGACATGCTCAAATCAAATTGACATTAAATGAGAGCTGCTTACTTGGAAATTCGAATTTGTGAAGTTAGTGCATATTTGGGAGGATTTGGGAGAATATTTGGTGGAGATTTTTGGGGGAAATTGGCCCCACATGGGTTACCAACCATATACATTTGTCATTCCATCATAAAATTCGAATTTGGCACATAAGAAAAGTAGAAAATGATGTCCATTTGCCAGAATCTGATTTTTACACTTAGCAATGAAGCTCCACATATCAAATTCGAATTTGCCTTGTGATCTCCTCCCTCCCACCACTTGGCATATGGTTCTTCATTGGGATTTGCTCCCAACTTTCTATATAATGGAGCCACGGGCTCTCATATGGTATCATGTAATACGAGCTATTCGGCTTCAGGACATGCTGTTAGATTGTACACGTACTTGCAATATAATACAAAATTCTTTGGGGTAACTTGTGATGGTGTTCTTTTCCTTGCATATGTGGTAAATTTTTGACTTGTTGTTATGCTTCTATTTATTTCCTCATGCTATTGTTTCCTTCATGCTTGTTTCAAGTTATGTTAGTATGCAGCTATCTCATATTAGCATAAGAGTTACTTGATTGCTTTAGGATAAGAAATCTTTTGTTTGATGTCAAATATATCTATAGGAGTTCTTTCCATTGCTTTGATTTAATTTCATGTGGATTTAATATGTTGAGGTGAGATTGTGTAGAAGGATCCGTCTTGGTCAAGCATTTCAAGCGTGGGGGGAAGTTCTTGGAGGAACCGACCCATTCTTGAAAATATTCAAGGATAACCCGCATGTGTTGATTTCCAAAGTCTAATCTATATTTTCTTTTGTTTTGCAGACGTTCTTTTAAGTTTCTCAAAGCTCTTATTTCTTGCATCAAAAAAAAAACGAACTTAAAATATTTTACTTTGCAAGTATTGTTCTTCCTTTCTTTAATATTTGACTATTCCAAAGAGCCAAGCTATAGCTAGTCAAAGAGGAGAGCTTGCTCATACTCTTTGGCCTAGCTTCTTGTCAATTATTTTTGTAATATTACTTTCCTTTGTGATTTCTTGAGCTAACATTTGTTGTTGTAATTTTTCTCTAACTTGTTGTCTTGCAACTACTTGCAGGCTTTATTTTCATAAAACTACTTACAAGTTTGCATGCAGGACCTTGGGGTCTCTATTTCTCTCTCTTGGTCGTGTAACTCAAAGAGGCTTTGCCTTGCTTCTTCTTCCTCGAAAAATCTACATTTTGTTGGGCTTTTGCGGGCCTCAAATTGCGGAAATTTTCAACAAAGAAAGATCTATGGCTCAAGCCAACATTGTGAAGACTTTCCTTGGATTTTAGAGAAGCTCTTCATTTCTTTAATATTTGGCTATTCCAAAGAGCCAAGCTATAGCTAGTCAAAGAGGAGAGCTTGCTCATACTCTTTGGCCTAGCTTCTTGTCGATTATTTTTGTAATATTACTTTCCTTTGTGATTTCTTGAGCTAACATTTGTTGTTGTAATTTTTCTCTAACTTGTTGTCTTGCAACTACTTGCAGGCTTTATTTTCATAAAACTACTTACAAGTTTGCATGCAGGACCTTGGGGTCTCTATTTCTCTCTCTTGGTCGTGTAACTCAAAGAGGCTTTGCCTTGCTTCTTCTTCCTCGAAAAATCTACATTTTGTTGGGCTTTTGCGAGCCTCAAATTGCGGAAATTTTCAACAAAGAAAGATCTATGGCTCAAGCCAACATTGTGAAGACTTTCCTTGGATTTTAGAGAAGACTTCATAGTTTTATCCTTATTGTAATAACTAATAAAATTCTTGGTTTTGGGAGCGTGGGTTTTAACCATTGATATTCCTATCTCTCCACCTTTTTGAAGAGACTTTGTGGCTTGATCTTTGATATTTTTCACTTGCATGCACATCATTTAATTGGGGAAATAACACAATTATGCATTACACTCATTTTGCATGCACCTTAATCTAATTTGCTACAGATTTCTAGTCTTTCTACTTTCATAGCAAGTTCAAACTTTTGCATGCATGCACTTTTAAATTTGTCATAAATTTTGTTCCAAAACCACTTATGCTTTATCTTTAATTACATCTTACATGCAATAAGTATTTGGGCAAATTTTATCCATAAAGTAGCATTCTACTTCATGACATGCAAATACATCTCAAGTTTGAAAGTTAATTTTCATTGTTTGGTTAATTTACTTACATGCCCCAAGTATCCACTAAAATTTACCTTTAACCTAATTTGGTTTAATAGACATTTTATGGACCCTCTACCTCTATGGATTCCTCATTGTGAGATCCAAATATTAGAGTGAGGGTGAGGTCTGAGGATTAGAGTTCAATTGTAACTTTGCTTTAGAATTAATTAATAAAATAAACCAAGAGCATTTTTTCATCACATTTACCTTACTTGCAATATCTAAATTTTTGCTTTCTTGATGGTTTAGAGTCTCACATGCAACATCATTTACTATTTTCAAGAAACGTTAATTTTCATGCAAGTATTGTAATCTCTTTTGCAACAAGTTTAGTTTAATTTTCTTGTACTAGGAACATTGTCTATTTTAGCAAGCTCCATTTCATGTTTAATGATCATCATGTTCATGAATAGTTTATGAGTCTCATTTCCTTTCAAGTACTCTTATTTTGGGTTGCAAACTTAATTGCATGTTGTTATCTTGGTCTAACAATTGAGTTTTTTCTACCATCTCATTTGCATTCTCATAAGTAGATCACTATTTGTTTCCTTTTGAGCAAGATAGCTTCTCATGCTTTGATTCATAAATCTATTTATCTTGAAAGCATTTACAATATCTTGTGCTAACATTTTCTTGTTTCACTTTTCAAGATTACTTTTGCTTTCCATTTGAAAGCATTTTACTTCATTTAAGCAAATACATTTTCATCTTAAAGAGCAATACTTTGAAGTCACTGGTTTTCATATCCTTTATGCTTATTTAAATTATGTATTGATGGTTATTGCTCATATCACTTTTTGCTTATAAATCTTAAGAAGTAATCTATTTAACTCTAATATTCTTCTAGAAACTCAAATCTTTAACTTAGTTTTCCTTTAGGGACCACCCCCCTTAGCTGACCTAGGAGAGAGCTAAAACGGAGAGAGTTGGGATTAGTGTGACAGCCCCTTCTCTGAGATCCTTGCCACCAACCACACCTTGTGGGGTTGAAGGCCTTTTCCCGATAAATGTAGGTAGGCGTAGGAGGCAAGGGATTAACAGGATGCACACTATCCTATCTAAGATGTGATACCTAGATCTATGTGAGGTGCAAATTCTTGGTTAATTTTAAATTAGATGTCTATCTAACTTAGTCCTTTCTCATTGACTTTTCTTACCACTATATTCTTTCACAACCTGTTCGACTAGAAAGTTCGAACTTAAAACAAAGAAAGTAGAGTTTAATATAATAAGATAATGAGCTAATTTTAGTGATGTCTGAAAAATGATTGTAAATAGGTCAATTGAACTTCTAGGTACATTAGAATGAGTACATGGCGGGAATGCAAATGTAGCAACTATAAAAGCAAATCTACTCTATAAGATCTAAACCGTAATAACCAGTAGTTAGACACAAAACTATGAACCACAAACAAGCATTGTCATGAACTTGAGACCCTCAAATAATGTCAAACTGGTTGCACCTAGCGAAGTGATCAATGACTCTTGGTGCCCTGGCCAACGAATGATGATTAGAAGCTGACATCCCCCAAGTACCTGATAGTATGTATTTACTATATATGCCAAATGATGTGGGGAAAAAGGATGGCCATACTTCACACTAACAGTGCTCCTAATGAAATCTCACAATCCGTTTGTTGTGCAGAGGCAAACAAGAATAGTCTTATAGAGATGCATAGTAGTAGTCAACAATCTTTGGGGCAACAATGTATCGATATATCTAGAACTGTTATGAATAAAATGATATAAATAATGTAAACAATAAATAAAGATTAGTTAATTAGTAATTAAGTTGAAGAGGCATGTCTAAATGGGACATGACTATCCAGGAAGAGGCACCTGCCTAGTATATAAGCAGGCCCCTCACCTTCAATTGTATCATCATGAATCATTCATCATACATTTTATATAATAATATTTGTATCCTCAATGGGTATTTTCATATTCCAAGTTTTTTGGAGTGTTTAACTTGAGGTACGATGTTAGGTCCCTATATTACTAGTATAGTCCCTTATTGTTGTTATTGTAACCCCCTTATTGTTATTATTATACCCCTGTAACCCCCATATTGTTATTATTGTGCCCTTAAATTATTATTGTTAGGTCGGCTAGGATTACATTATTGTGGCCCACCAAGATTACATTGTAATCCCATGGACTCCTATATAGAAAGGAGGTTTTGTAATTTGTATCATCCAACAATTGTTCATTCATAATGCGTATTGGACGTTGCTCCCCTCAAAGTGGCTTCTCTCTTTTCTAAGGCTTGATATCTCTTTTCTTCTATTTTTGGAGCCGGTTTCACAAATGATTTGCACGTAGCTTGGGGATTCTAAGGTTTCACTAAGCCCAAACAGGTCATTGTGGAATTTTCTCTATAAATTTTTTTCTACGAAGGTTCAAAAGTTGAAATTTTTAGAGTGCGAAGCCAAATTCCTGAGGAACATCGTCACCAAATTTCAGAGCTTAGTTCGCAATATTTTCGGAGATATGATCTATGGAAGTTAGGTCTTTTTGCAGGCTCCTGAATTTCACTTAAAAAGGTCATCGCAGAATTTTCGCTATAACGTTTTTCTATGAAGGTTCAGAAGCAGAAATTTTTAGAGTGTGAAGTAGAATTCCTGAGGAACATCGTCGCAAAATTTTAGAGCTTGGTTCACAATATTTTTGGACATATGATCCATGGAAGTTAGGTCTTTTTCAGGCTCCCGAATTTCATCTCAAAGAGGTAATTGTGGGAAAAGCTTCATAATTCTCTCTCTGAGCATCGGATTGGAATTCTGTAAAAAGTGACTAGAAGTACACAGACTGTAGTTTCCTGTCTATAAATTTTAGAGCCAAAGGAGTAAACAGTGACACGTGGAAAGTCGTAAAAGTTTTCTCTACTGAAATAGTCCATAATTAGGTCATTGTGGGAGATTGGACATACTTTTTCCTTGAAGAATCCAAATCAAGTCAAAAATATGGAATTTGAAAGAATCTTCAGAGGAATACTACAAGGCCGAATTTAAGATATTAAGGATCTGCAAGTATATATATAAGTCAATTTCAATATCGAGCTCCTCAAAAGCAAGTAAAAGGTGTGTGATTTTTTTTCCGAATTGCATAAGTCTTGTTTGAAGAATCAAGTTGAATTGATTCCAAGGGAATATTCTAGAATAGATATCAGTATTGGATTTTAAAATGGCCCCTAAAAATAACTCAACACCCATTAAGCCTTTAGAATGCTCTACTATGACTCATGAAAACGAAGAATGGCAACATGACATATCAAAATTACAAGAGAAAGAGCAATAAATTTCGCTCTCGCAAAGAGCAACAAAAAATGACATGGAAGTTTTGAAGAAAGGCGTAAAAACTAAGATGGATGGTTTGAAGAAAGGTGTGGAATCTAAGATGGATGGTTTGAAGAAGGGCATGGAATCTAACATAGATGGCATGGAATCTAAGATGGATGACATGGAAGCTAAGATCAATGAGAAAATGGAAAACATGAAGAATGATCTAAAAGTAGACATGGAAGGTTTGAAAAATTTGATACAAGAAATGTTTCCTAATGGTGAAAAGATGTAGAGGAAACTCATGATGAGAGCAAATAAATGATAATCATCGTATCATAAACTCTAATGTTGAGGGAAGAACCACCATATTCCAAAAATGGATATGATAGATTTTGATGGCAAGGATACTGTAACATGGATACTACATATGGAGCAATATTTTGATCTCAATAATATGCAAAACACACAAAAGGTACGCATTGCAACTTTTCATTTAGAACAAAATACATTTGTATGGTATTGATGGCTTTTCTCCCGTAAAAAAGTTGTCACTTGGTCAATTTTTACAGAGGAAATGATAGCACATTACGAAGATACAAAGAGCAACACCTTCTTTAGCCAATTGATAAATCTCAAACAAAAGGGTTTAGTGGGGAGCACATTGAGGACTTCCAAAAATTGAATATAAGGGTAATTGATATTCCAGAGGAACACATGATTGATCTCTTCATAGGTACTTTAAAGGATAACATCCAACATGAAGTTTTCATTTTGGAACCTAATTCATTGGAGAAAGCATTCAGGTTGGCAAGAAAAATTGAATGTAAAATTATGGCGACAAGGAAGCCTAACCCTCACTTTTATAAAGATGGAAGTGTTGCTACTCCTAAATTTCCACAACCTACAAGGTTGACACCACAACAATTGGAAGAAAAAATAGAAAAAGGGATTTTCTACAATTGTGATAGCAAATACACTAAAGGCCATAAGTGTGCTGAGAAGAAATTATTTTACGTAGATTGTGAAGAGGAAGAAGGAAATGAACAAGAAGAGGATATACACCAGGAACCAGCCCTAGAAGAGGAAGAAATGAATCCGACCATATCGTGTAATGCATTGGTAGGAATTACCACTCCTCAAACTCTCAAGATAGAAGGACATATCAAAAAGAAAAAGGTAATAGTGTCGATTGATTCGGGTAGTACCCATAATTTTATTCATTGTAAGGTAGCCAAGGAATTGAATTGTTTCTTATACCCAGCGCCAGAATGTCAAGTGATGGTTGCAAATGGAGGAACTATAAATTGCTCTGAAAAATGCCATAATATCAAGTTAACCATGGGGGAATATGTATTGAATAGTCCAATGCTTTCCATTCCAATGGGAGGCATTGATGTTGTACTAGGAGTACAATGGTTACAATCTTTGGGGACGGTAGCTTTTAATTTTCAAGAACTTTTCTTGAATTTTTTTTCGGAAGGAAAGGAAATCGAATTACGGGGTATCGCAAGGAAGCTAGAAAAGATAATAAGCTCTAATGTCATGACAAAGCTTCTAAAGAAAGAACAACGAGGCGTAATTGCACAATTATGCTCACTAGAAGTTCCAACATCAAAATCATCTATTTCTCCAGATCTCCAAAAATTCATGGACAATCATTCCAAGGTATTGGAAACTCCCAAAGGGCTCCCACCTATTCATGATCATTATCATTCTATTCATTTGATTCCAGGAAGTGTTCCTCCAAACGTCAGACCTTATAGATATCCTTATGTCCAAAAGAGCGAAATTAAACGTATGATTGCAGAAATGTTAGAGGCTAGTATAATTCAACCGAGTCAAAGTTCTTTCTATGCTCCAGTAGTATTAGTCCACAAGAAGGATTGATCATGGCGAATGTGTCCGGATTATAGGGATCTCAATAAGATCACTATTAAATATTAAATTTCTCATTCCTGTGATTGGTGAATTATTGGATGAATTACATGGAGAAATTTATTTTACCAAGTTGGATCTCCGTTTAGGATATCATCAAATTAGAATGAAGACTGAAGATATTCTGAAAACAACATTTCGAACTCATGAGGGTCATTATGGATTTTTGGTCATGCCTTTGGCCTTACCAATGCACCTTCTACATTTCATCGGTTGATGATTCCTATTTTCTACCCTTCCTTAGAAAATTTAGGCTAGTATTTTTTGATGATATACTAATTCACAAACAAGTCTTTGAAGGATCATGTTCACCATGTTGATAGGATGCTCAAACTATTGGAGGAGAAACAATTATATGCAAAAACATCCAAATTTTTCTTTGGAGTACAATAGGTGGAATATATGGGTCATATTGTACCTTAGGATGATGTTAAGGTAGAACCTAACAAAATTAAATCCATTAGGGAATGGAAAGTCCCCACAACGATAAAGAAGTTGTGACAATTTCTCGGTTTAACAGGGTATTATTGCAAGTTCGTTAAGAATTATGGGAGAATAGCTGCACCCGTAAATACAGTTAAAGAAAGATGCATTTTCATGGACTCCTGAAGCAACTAAGGCCTTTGAACATCTTAAAGAGGCAATGTGCCTAGCACCAGTCTTAGCTATGCCAGACTTCACAAAAACCTTTATTGTGGAATGTGATGCCTTAGGAAATGGAATTGGTGTCGTTTTAATGCAAGAAGGAAGACCCATTGCTTTTGAAAGTCGTCCAATCAAAGGAAAGTATTTACAGAAACCTATTTATGAGAAGGAAATGCTAGCAATATTGCATGCACTAAAGAAATGGAGAACTTACCTAATGGGAAGACACTTCAAGGTAAAAAATGATCATGATAGTCTTAAAAACTTTTTGGAACAAAGAATATCTTTATAAGAGCAGAAAAAATCGGTCACAAAGATGTTGGGTTGTGACTTTGAAATAATATACAAAAGGGGAAGCTAAATGTTGTTGCAGATGCACTCTCAAGAAATAATGAAGAGGTGGAAGCACTGCTTTGTGCCATTTCTATTATCCAACCAGATTGGATAACCAAAGAAAGAGATGAATGGAAGAAGGACGAAGAAGTGTGGACACTCATTCAAAATTTGCAGCAAGATCCTAGTAAATCTAATACATTTAGTTGGAAAAATGATTCCTTATGGTACAAAGATCGCTTATATTTTTGTAAGAATTCCCAACTAAAACAAAAGATTCTTTTGGAATTGCACACTTCTCCTTTAGGAGGACACTCAGGATTTTTAAAAACTTACCACAGGGTGAAGAAAGAATTTTTTTGGGATGGCCTTAAATCCGATATTCAAAAGTTTGTGGCGGAATGTTTGGTTTGCCAGCAGAATAAAGTGGAAACAATTAAGACCCCAGGACTTCTACAACCTTTATCCATTCCAAGTCAACGTTGGGAGGAGATTTCAATGGATTTTATCAGAGGTTTACCTAAGTCCGAAGGAAAGAGTGTCATCATGGTGGTAGTTGATAGACTTACCAAGTATGCACACTTTTGTGCATTATCTCATCCATTTAAAGCAAGTACAGTTGCTACTACATTTACGGACACAATTCAAAAGCTACATGGGAACCCAAGAGTTATTGTGAGTGACAGAGATCCCATTTTTACTGGAAATTTTTGGACGGAGTTATTTTCTTGTTTGGGTATTCAATTAGCTCATAGCTCATCTTATCATCCTCAATCCAATGGGCAAACTGAGATAGTAAATAAATGTTTGGAAGGATATCTTCGTTGTTTTGTATCTAATAAACAAACACAATGGGTCAAGTGGTTACCTCTCGCTGAATGGTGGTATAACACTTCCTTCCATACTGCAGCAAAAATGACCCCATTTATGGCACTTTATGGACATCATCCACCATCCATCACATCATCTTTAAGGGAAAATTTGAAGGTTCAAGCAGTGGAAGATCACATCGAGCATCAGCAAGAAGTTCTCCAACTCTTAAAGGATAACCTGAATTTGGCACAAATCGAATGAAACAACAGGCAGATCAACATCGTAGCGAGAGAAGTTTTGATGTAGGAGATTGGGTATTTTTACGGCTACAACCATACAAACAAATGTCCCTCAAGCAAGCAAAGAAGGATAATACATTATCGCCAAAGTACTATGGTCCTTACAAGGTGTTGCAAAAGATTGGTACTATGGCATACAAATTGGAGCTTCCTGCTTCTTCGCGAGTACATCTAGTTTTCCATGTTTCATGCTTAAAGAAGGTTATAGGTGAAAATCTTCCGGTTCAAACAATATTGCCAGAACTTGATGAGGAAGGAAAAATCATATTGGAACCTGAAGCAGTCATGGAAACAAGAACTCGACAGCTACGTAATCGATCAATTTCAGAGTATCTCATCAAGTGGAAGAACTTACCCACTGAAGATTCTACATGGGAGGATGAGAATTTTATACAGAAGCACCCAGAGCTACTCAAGCGTTGAGGACAACACTTTTTGAAGGAGAGCGGCATGTTAGGTCCCTATATTACTAGTATAGTCCCTTACTGTTGTTATTGTAACCCCCTTATTGTTATTATTGTACTCCTGTAACCCCCATATTGTTATTATTGTGCCCTTAAATTATTATTGTTAGATCGGCTAGGATTACATTGCGGCCCCACTAGGATTACATTGTGGCCCCATGGACTCCTATATACAGAAAGGAGGTTTTGTAATTTGTATCATCCAAGAATTGTTCATTCATGTAATGTATTGGAGGTTGCCCCCTCGAAGTGGCTTATTTCTAAGGCGTTGATATCTCTTTTCTTCTATTTTTGGAGCTAGTTTCACAACATACGAACTTTGTTCGTTCCATTTGATATCAAAGCAATTCCAGACTCTAGCCTCTCAACCGCTGCACAGAGTTGTGTTCTCTGAGGTAAGTCTTTGACCATCAAATTCGTCAACATCGTTGTCATTGAAGCATTTCGCTACCAGAAGTTGGAGCTTCTCCATATCGCATTAGGCCCTTGGCCATAAAAGAAAAAATAATAAGAAAATTAAAAAGAAGAAAAAAGGAAAAAAACCATAGAAAAAAAGGGCAAATAAAAAGATTTAAATATATATATATATATATATATATATTGAACAAAAAGTTACTTATTTAAAAAAAAATATATATATATATATTAGTTAAAAAAATCATAAAAAGAATATATTAAAAAAAAGGTGTATTAAAAAAAAATTAAAAATTTATATAGAAAAAAACTACATAACAAATATATATATATATAAAGGAGAACACCGAAAACAAAAACAAAAATCATAGCAGCAGCCGCTGCCACAACCTTTGTTCGTTGTCAACCTACCAAAGCCATCGACCGACTAGTTGTTGACAGATTCTCGTCCGACAGGCCTTCAACCAACCAAGCATTGACAAATTCTCGTCTGGTTCTCCGTAGTTACCGCCACATTCCTGAGCAGTTGCATTGTGCTCCACCCACAGAAAGCCTCGTCGCAAATCATATTCTTCATCGTCCCTATCAATTGTCAACGGACCATCGCCTCCCACATTGCCCGATCATCACCATACAGTCCAACTGTTGATGTTTTCTACAACTGTCGTCCAATCACTGCTCCTATAAGCTTGATGTGTATAACCACAATCTTGCCATTCCAATTTTTTTTTTTTTTGTGAGACACAGCATGGCCAATATACAGCTCAACCATACCCAGTCAATTGACTTGTCGATTAATTACCGTGCCAAGTGCAACAGGTCGTACAAAACAATTTTTTTTCATCTTTGATAATTTTGTTGGTGAAGTTACATACATATGCCATTTTCGTACAGTACTATTCTCACTACCTAAAGTCGTGACTTTTCATTATTAAAGGATTTGGTGGATGGTTAAACGACATATTTTACACAAAAACTAAGGCAAATAATTAAAAAATCCAAAATTGATCAAATGATACAAAAAGGATTTTATACAAGGATATTAAAAGTGGTTTAAAAAGGTTATATAAAGTATCATCACGAACATACTTTATAATTAATAATATAAAAACAAAAAATATTATAAAAGAGATTTCAAGTATAAAAGTACACTTTAAAGGAGAAAATTCAATGAGTTACCTTTAAAAACTCTAAGTGCATCGACAAACACAGAGAGTTAATTTCTGGAGGAATTTGAAAATAATGAAAGAAGAAAAAATAGAGACCAGTAATGAAAGGTTTCCTAAAACCTTTAGTAAATGTGTTGATACACTATTTAAAATCAAAGGATCACTCGCAGGAAGAGATATTATAATCTCTATCAGTCCTACTGAAGGGAGTAATTTTGTTAGTCCTAAATGTGCTAACCAATTAGTGATTTCTGAATCGAATATAATTGAAACAAATTTTGTTGACACAAGTGACAAACAATATGACATAAATAATCTACAACTAAATATTGAGGATTATACTTTTATCTCGCAATTTACCGTAAAATCCTTATTTTTTTATGATAGTGACATTGTTCTGGGCTCACCCTGGATGGAAACTCTAGGGTCCTTTATCCTAAATACAAATAAGAAGTTTTTGACATTCTCCCACAAAAAGAAAAAAATAACGTCTGAAGACATACAAGAAATTTCAAAAGTAATTCTTCAAGAAGGTAAAAAGGTGATACAAAATATGCAAAGAGAAGTTGACAAGATCAGCACTGACAAAAATGAAGAAGCTTCTCAACTTAAAGACCAAAGTGAAAAACTACTGACGCAAATCAAGAAGCTTAAGAAGGACAGAAAGTCATTAAAAGACAAGTTAGAACAACTTCCTCAAGAAGTATTGAAGTCTCCAGTCCCAACGGTCCAGGTTGAAGATAAGGCAACAAATTCTGATCCAATGAATGTCACAACTCAGGAAGAAGAGAAGCAAGTTCAAAAAAATACACACTTAGATGTTGCAGTTCAGAGGATGAATATTCCAAGTGAAGGTTCTGTAACCATCTCAACAACATTCTCGCCAGAAGAAAATCAAAAAATTGCCACACCTTATAAGGGAAAGTCAAACCAAAAAAGTTCCTTATCGCATCTGAATCACGAGAGTAGACAACTCAATCAAGCTATGTATTCAGGACAAAAACAACAAACTGATGTTCCAAAGAATACTAATGTTAGTGCAATCCACTCGTGTGATAACAATTCATCACAAGTTTCAAATCACCACAAGACTCCACAGAAGATTGATCTAGGATGGTCTGATCCCTCATCCGTGCGACAATTTTACATATCACTCCAAGGTGCATATCGTTTAGTATCAACGAAGATTCTGAGATGAGAATCAAGCCTTTTTCATCAACAAGCTTTGAGGACAAAACCTTTTGAGGAGGAAGGCAATGTTATGAATAAAATGATATAAATAATGTGAACAATAAATAATGATTAGTTAAATAGTAATTAAGTTGAAGAGGCATGTCTAAATGTGACATGACTATCCATGAAGAGGCACCTGCCTAGTATATAAGCAAGCCCCTCACTTTCAATTGTATCATCATCAATCGTTCATCATACATTTTATCTAATAATATTTGTATCCTCAATGGGTATTTTCATATTCCAAGTCTTTAGGAGTGTTTAACTAGAGTTACGAACTTTGTTCGTTCCAAGAACACAGCCCCACCTCAAATGCTTTTTGAAGGTCTACAAAGCAGAAAAACATATTTCAAGAGTGGTTTCCAACATCCTCTATGATGGCTCAAAGGATAAGGATATAGTTAATTGTCTAATTCTAAGCACAAAAACCTGTCTGAGGCTCAGTATCTCAAATAACAGTTGATAAAGGATAGTGGTGTGGTATTTGCAGATTGTGTGCCCACCATGATTGTCCAATAGGTAGTTGAATCAGTACTAAACCCCAATTTTGTGGACAAGATAGATATTATGGTGGGGCCATGCTAGTGGAAACCTTGAGCAAACAACATGACTAAATATATCAACAATTTAGTTAACCAATTGATCAATATCATGTTTGAAAAAATCTATGTAAAAACCCTCCTCATTTACTATTCTATTAGAGTTCATCTCCCAAACCGCCTATCAGTTATTCAAGTCCCAGAAGAAATAACATATGAAAATGGGGAGCAAGTGACAAGGAAAGGAAACTGACAGGGAACATTATAAGGGGAAACGGTATGGCTGATGATGGAATAGGGATCAAGGTCAGGGGTTAGATTAGAAATGAGAAAGGCAGCATACAATTTCCATCTCCTTTAAGAGATTAAGAGTGGTTCCTTGCAACGAGGGAAATAATAACAGGACTTCCAGAATTGGGGGTGAGATGTGAGACCACGGAAGAAGACGTGATGAAGTTGTTTGTGGTATGCTCAATAAATGTTTTATCAGCTCTAGCAAAGTTACTACTAGAAATATAATAGTATGGTTCAACACTTACCATAAGATTCAAAAAACTCGATTCATATCATTATGCACATAGGAGATAAATTAACCTATCATAATGTATCATGCTAGAACAAAAAACACAAGAATCTAACTATCCATCCTATTCCAAAAGAGCATAGCGTGACACTTATTGGTAGAGATAGAGTAAGTAGATCTATCCAACAAAAGTCGAAGGGCTTGCTCTGCTTTCGAATGAAATTTTGATGCTGGACCCTTCAGAATGTGCCACAGTAAAGCACTACAGCCTGTCATTTTCGCCTCTGAAGGCTTCATGACAATTTCTCCCATCATTTTTCGTATACCTGCTCATTTAGATAGACAATATCAGATATAACAAAATATGGCTTATCAAGAAAAAACTGTAATTCTAATAAACATCGAAAAGACTCATACCAATAACTAACAAATATATTTATATAATATTCGGAAACATCAAAAATACTCATACCAATAACTAGCCAGAATATGCATATTGCAAACGAATTAGTAGTACACAGGCATTACCTCAAAAGCTTGGACAGGAATAGCTAATTATCAAAGACTAATGTACTGACTGTAGTAATAGCAGACAAATACTGGCAAACTCAACCTAGTCAGAAAGGAATGGCCTAGTTTGGCCACATCCCAGTACCCAAAATGCCTAGAAACACTGAAACAGTTAAAAATGCCTTGCAAACTCCGTTGTCTGTACCGCACACCATTTCCAAATTTGGAAATGCCATACGGTGCAGCCGATAGTGTTTCCAAGGCATTTCGGCCATTTCCAGTGATGTCTTGAGCATTTTTTCGGAAGTTTCTGGGCCCACCTAGGTGCCTGAGAGGGAAGAGGAACTCATAGGAAAGCATCTCCTTATTCATGCCAATGACCTTTCAAGTCAAATTAGAGATAGGAAATTGAGATTTAATAAGTTTGTCACCTTGAATATAAAAAGATTTAACATTAACGTTAATTGTTTCAGGATGTTTGAGAGTGGTTCAAATCTCATTGGACTTTATATGGAGAAAGTAAATTTTCATATTCCATTCAGAATTCAGCAAACTTGACAGTTTTCAGGATTAGAAAGACTCCAATGGATTCTATCATGTATGAGGGTATGGGATTGACATTAGTCAAGACCACCAGGCTATGGGATTTTGCATTATGCAATTACCTATAAGAGCAAATACAGACACATGTCTCCTTCTAAAAAGTCATTTATGTGTATCATTCTTAATTTCTAGCTTATTTTATTGCAACATAATGTGTTATTTAAAAAAACTAATATCCATATTTTTTGTATTTTTATATACTATACTTCCCCCATGCACCTTGTTTTTGTGGGCTAGAGGGGAGAATGGTGCACATTTCCAGGTGTTCCTCTCTCAGAAACTTGTACATGTTTTCATGTTTTATGCAACTTAAATATAAGCTAATGTTCCAGACTAAATTACACTTTATCTATACTTGAACACAGCACCAAACAGTTAACATTTCTAACAAAATACCCACTTCAGCAAAGAACGCACTATGTTTGAAAATGGCATACCTGTCATGATTCATCCTAAAGGATAACCAGATTAATATAGCAATTTCTCAAACAACATACCTTTTATAAGTTGCTTAACAGATGCATTTCGGAGCAAAAATGACACAGCCTCCGCCATAAACTCTTGCACATATTCTCGATGGTAGTACCGCAGTTGTTTTGTTATCCTTTAGATTGGGTGAAAACAAAGTTCAAATCAGTGCCAATAGCAGGACAAGATCAAGCATATTGACAGATTTTGATGCAAAATCTTACGCCTATTCTAGCATTCCAAAGCAACTGTAATGTTGTAGATAGCCAGAGAAAACCGAATATCCTAGTGCATTTCAGCTGAGAAAGGCTCAACAGACAAACAAACAGAAACTTGCATTTAGAAAAAACATAAACTTAAATTATCTGGTGTATGACTAATCCTCTGCACATGAAAAAGCAAAGAGAATCTGTTTCTAAATATGTTGAAGTTAGAATAAATTGCAATCATGTCAGCGAATATATTGCCAAGGGTCCAGAAACAAACTTATCAGCAATATGGGCAAACTTTAAAAAGAATACAAAAAAGTCATTATTTTCTGTTGTTTAAACATCTAAAGCAACCCCTCCCCCCTGTCCACACATCTCTTTCATGAACAAAGGTAACAATCACCAACCCATTTGTTCTCCATCCCCTGCTTTCCATCTTTAAAATGACAAAAAAATCTCCCAAAATGATCTTCTGCATAAACCAATAGTATCCATCATCTCATGATATTTTACTGAATATCACAAGATTTTCTAAATACAGTGATATATTCAAAATTTCAAAACTATTAGGATATATTAAGCAGATAATATTTCCACGTTGTAAATCTTGCAGTATCACTGATACTAAATACCGTGATATATTCAAAATTTGAAAACTATAACAATATATTGAGATGATAAAATCACCACCTTCAAATCTCACAATATCAGCAATATTATTGCAATATTTGCAACATCAGTTCAATCCTTGTCATAACCTGCTCATATCCTAAGTCACATGACATTGATACACCAAGAGACGGGTACAAGTATCCAACCTAGGACATTTTTACCACTGAAACGTGGCATGGGAACAAGTTATATATCCAACCGAAGACATTTTGACCACTGAAACGTGGCATGGGAACAAGTTATATATATATTCAATGTTAATAGAATAGGACACGAGCCAGCAAAATTGTCTGGTCCAACCAATTCTGGAGCCAGTACCATCCAGTTCAGGGTTTCAAACTGGATATGGCTGATTCTGAATGATGTATTATAGTGACTAGGGACCACTAAAAGTCAAATTAAAAATAATAATTAATTAGTAAAAGTAAAACCATGTAACCTAACCATAGCATCCTGTTACCTCACAATCTAGCAGGCCCTAAGAAGGGAAGCCCTATAGGACAAGGAGCTAGACATTGTTGTCGGGGATGATCCGCTCATTCTTGTACTATATGTTGATGACTTGTTCATTACGGGGGCAGAGAGACTGATTAGTGGTTGCAAGGAGGATCTTGCTATGGAGTTCGAGATGAAGGACATTGGGCTGATGCATTACTTTTTGGGGCTTGAGGTGTGGCAGGAGGAGGGGCATATCTTTCTGGGGCAGGGGCAATATGTTGTGGATGTGTTGAGCAGATTTCACATGGCAGACTGTAGACCCATGTCTACACCTATGATCACCAACTGGAAGAAGCTTCATGCTTCTGATTCTAGTTTGGTGGATCCCACATTGTATAGGCAGCTTATTGGGTCCTTGATGTATCTGGTCAACACTAGGCCAGATATATGCTTTGCAATGAACACACTTAGCCAGTTCATGGTTGAGCTTAGGAGGGTGCATTGGGTAGCTGCAAAGCACATTCTTCGCTACATGCAGGGGACTGTTGATTATGGTCTGGACTATAGGTGGGGAGATGGAGTGAGGTTGGCAAGTTACACATATTCAGATTGGGCAGGTAGTGCTTATGACAGGAAAAGCACTTCAAGGTGTTGCTTCGGATTGGGTTTGGCAGTTATGTCATGGTTCAGTCGAAAGCAAAAGTCAATTGCTTTGAGCTCTTCTGAGGCTGAGTATATGGCTGCTAGTCAGGCTAGTTGTGAGGCCATTTGGCTTCACAAGTTATTGTATGGCCTATTTGATCAGGAGTTGAGACCGACGGTTATTCACTGTGATAATTAGAATTGCATTAAACTCACGGAGAATCCAGTGTTTCATGACAGGTCAAAACACATTGACATCAGATATCATTTCATCAGGGACTATGTTGAGAAGGGGGCAGTGAAGTTGGAGTATATATCGATAGATGAGCAGGTGGCCGATGTTCTCACAAAGTCCTTGCCAAGAGGCAAGCATGTCCATTTCAAGGACAAGATGGGTGTGGTGAGAAACACTTTCCTCGGTAAGAGGGAGTGTTGATTTTTAATGTACCTTGGACAAGTGGTTTCCCATGGGTTAGTCTCTACCTAGGGAAAAGTGTCCAAAATAATTCTTTTCCTAAGTGTGACTTTATAAAGTGAAAGTGACTTTATAAGTGGTAAAGTCAATATTAAATTATAAAGTGAAAGTGACTTTATAAGTGGTAAAGTCAATATTAAATTATACAGTGAAAAGTGACTTTAGACATAAAGTACAATGTGGATACTTTATTTAATGGGTGAGTTAAATAATAGAAAGTGAGAATTAAATGCACATTTATTCTCGTCTCTTGATCTAAATGAATCTGAGCCATTAGATCTTATGGTTGCCCAAAAGTCATTTAGGGAAACAAAAGAAGGAAAGGAAAAGAAAAGTGAGACTGCATTCATTCATTCTTCATGAACAGATTGCAGAAAGGAGGCTGAGAGCTGCAGAAAAGTTCTGAAAGAGAAATTTGTTGCAGAAAACTGAAGGAGTGATTTTTGGGCAATGTTGGGCACGGAAATGAAGGCATAGAAGACAGCAGAAAGTACAGTTCGAACAGCATTTAATGTTGTGAGATGCATGCAATTCGAGGGTTGTTTTGAGTAACAACAACAAAAAATTGGAGAAAAAATCCATACAGCGATAGGGAAATCCATACAGTTCGTACGGAATCCATACAGTATCGTCCGCGTCTGTACAGTATTGTTTCAGCTTCAAGTGGCCATGGTTTTCAAGGAGTTTTGGGCTGAAGAGATAAGTTGTATCTTGTTGTTTTTTTTGTCTACAAATGTATTTTTCCTGAACTTGAAAGATAAATAAATTTGAAGAGATCTCTAACAGGTTTTCCCCAGAGAAGATTGAAGGGGTTTTGCATGGGTCTAAGTTGACCAAAAATCTGTGTGTATTTTTTATGTGTAGCTGGTCTGTTTATGTCCATATTTATTTTCAGCATATGTTGACAATCCCATGTGTTTTAATCTAAAAATTTCATTTCTAGAATTCTATATGTTGAATGTAAGCTTATGGGAAAGGGCATTAACTGAATGGGAGTGATAAGGTGAAATTAAAACAGAGTTGGGATTGCAGGAAAATTTTTAGTCATCAAATTTCAACATAATGTAATGTTCCCAACCACTTAGGAGGCTTATTAGGAGTCCACTAGACTAATGTGGTTCCCATGGGCTAAAGCAAGGAAAAAATTTAATAAGGGGACTCGAAGAAAATTATTCTTAGCCGTATCCATTTCAGAACCCATATCTGAATCTGTTCCCGTATCCGCTTCAGTGCAACTTAGTCCAGAATTGGCAAAGAGGGACAGATTCAATGAAGTTGCCCTCCTTTGCCAAAAATATTGACCAGTCATTTACCGAAAATAGAATGGAAGTCATGAAGCCAATTTTAGCTAATTGTCAAACACACTGAAGGAAGGTGCCCAGAGTTTTCTTCATGAGAAAAAGTTGGAATGATTGCCATATAGTACCCTAAAAAGCCTCCATTCACTCATTCCACACCTGCCATTGGAACCAAGAGCTTAGCGCCCCCACCTGCTAAAATAGCCCTACCAAATATGGACATGCCAAAAATAGCAATCCAGCTCGTAAAAAATAAAAAGATGAAAAGTGAAAGGAACTAGTTGGAGATCACTACTAAATATAGCATCCCTAAAATTAAGCACTGCTAAAATAGCAGCATCTTGCATGTAAATGAAATCAGTCTCATTGGACTCAATTTTCTGCAAGGAATCGAATATAAGCTTAGAATCATTATACAAGCCCTGAAACCATATCTGCTTAACAGTGTCTCACATATTACACAGAAAAAAAGTTCAGATGCATTGTGAGTTTGCATGGATTCCAAATATTTGATCACCTCTAACCTGTGGACCTCAAAATTTGAGCTACTAGAAAATAGGAAAACTACTAACAATACCGATTTCCACCAAAACTGGTGTATATACCTGTGAAATGTCTTTGCCTTTCTGAAACCTATCTGGTCTCTATGAAACCTGATGCACCTATTCACTTAATACCAGCGCAGTGAAAGGTAGCTAGCCCTTAACCCTCCAGTGGCATTACTATAGTGGGGTTAACACTATTATATTAGTCTTTCTCATGCAAGTACTGGTTAGTTACTTCCTTGAGAGCATTTTCATAGACATATTCTTACTCTCGTATAAGATGACAAGGGATACATTTCCTTAACAGTGTTGTTTGCAATGTGAGTGATTAGATGATCCTTCACCAAATCTAGTATGATCCATTCTAATTTGACCAATTTCCTAGCATGCTAGGTCAAATCCTTCATATCAGTAGGAAATATCACATCCTTCTCCAAATGGTAACACAGTTCAAATTCTTCCAAGAGAACATGCAGCCTGCACTTCTATGGAACAAAGTTGGAAGTGCCTCCAACATAATCTCTGAAACAGCGACTAGACATGACAGGAACTCTTCGACAAACCACAGAAACAAATCAACCACTATGAATCAAATCTGCAACCTATTACAAGTGTGGATCACATTTCTTAGTTACACAAAATAGCACTCCATTACCTGGAGGAACTAGGCCATCACACCCCACAACTGTTCACAAGTCCAGATTTGCTTCACTTACTAAAGCTCATGCATCCCACCGTTGAAACCCTCTAACTCCCCCTTACAAGTTGTTGTTCTATCCATACATGGATTCCTATAAAGTTTTATCAAATGTGCTCAAGTAAATTTCTCACACCCTATCAAAATATTTAAAACTGATTCATGTATTAAGCAGATGTAGGCAATTTGAAGAAAAGTCAATTGTTTTTCTAAACACGTTTGATGTAACAACTCACACATAAATACCAATAACTTATCTGACGTAATGTCCAAGATCAAGTTCTCTTACTTCATTACATATGCAATGTCCTTTACAAGAAGCTTCTGCATGTACTTCAAGATATAAGAGATAGCTGTGAAAACCTGGATATATGCAACCAGCATCAATTACAAATTATCAATGTTCACATTTTTTAAAACAAATAATCAACCAGACAAGAAGTAAACTTTAAAACCTGCCTACATATGAAAACGAAATCATGAAATTATGGCTTCTGAACAAAAGATTGAAGATACTGGATATACTATCACCTGTTCAAGAATTTCAGGATCTCGATCTCCACCAGATTCTAGAAGGTTTCCCATGGTTTCCATCAGTTTATGGAGAAAACTGCCAAGACAGGTCAAAAAAATTGAAAGAATGAACTTTGATATAATCACACCAATTATTCAGAATGCTTTGATACTAGTATCATAAACTGGATGTCTTGCAATGCACTGTAGAATCACATTACCGTAACTGGAAGGAATGGATACATGTATCTATTAACTCCTTAAAATGACTCCCCAAAATAGTATTAAACATAAACATGAATTTTAAATGCCAGTGACACAATATAAAATGAATGTCACAAAACAATTGCCTTGCAACCATGCATCTATGAGATATAGATAGATCAATGGATCACCTAATTGCAACATGGGAAACTATACTTTTATTCTTCAAAGAAAAAAGAAAAACACTTACGGCATGAACTCCTCACGCAAATCCCTTGACAGAACTGCAATTAAACTGCAAGAACATAATTTAATTAATCAGAAGAAATTAATAAATACCAAACATGTTGTACATGGGATTTCTAAAAGAACATACCATTAATTAGAAACACCGAAGTTCTGAGATAGAGGATTATACGAAAGAACAGGAGAGCAATTAAATTAAGAAGCAAATAAATTCATCACATAACGCAAGAACAGAACAGTTATTGATATTGAATAAATCAAGCTTCAGAAAAAACATCCCATTGCATTATGTGTATGTTTAACAAACACAGTATAATATACAAGCAATCACACACATAATTGTTAGTGTATTTAACATACAAAGATGACAAATAAATCCACCCACACCTCTCAATCTCAAGGGTATGTCTTTTGATTTAGCAGGCAGACTCGGTCCAGTCTGAAGCTTGAACAGCTCAACTTTTGACACTCCTCTTTAGAAGGTGAAAAGTGCCCATTTGAGATAATTCTTTAGTTACCTCCCAATAGAAGTTGGAGCACATTTTTCCTAGGGCTGTTTACATAGTGAAACCCCTCCAATACACTGCTAGGGGATGACTACAGAAACACAAAACTTATCAGGCACACAGCTACTACAGATTTTCAACAGCTACCAGATATCATGTATGCCTTGAAGGAATTATACCAATTCAAATGCAGTTCTTTCCTGAATAGTAAGCATGTTTTCTGCCGGCAGGAGATGATTCATGATAGATAACAAGTCATATGTAAATTGCCAAATGTGCAATCGTTCTACTGAAAACAGCTAACAAAATCATTCCTCTGTACCTGAGGATAGGCTCAAGGGAAAGCTTAGCCTGCATGTGCACCCGGCAAAGGAGTTTTGATACAATCATTTCCTTGTGGAGCAAAACTTGTGGTAAGGTTTGCACCACTGGCATCAATTCTTCATATAGAGAAATAAATTCTGCCGCGCCATTCAGTTCCTGGTTGACAATACAGAGAATAAACAAATTATGATGGAAATGGAATATACAAAACAATTAGGGAGTTAAATTGTCAGTGAGTGAAACCCCATCCTGTGTATAACAAAAATGATATTTTAATGTTAGTTAAAATTAACATTTGCCGATAAAAATTGACATTAGTGGAATGATAATATTACTAGTACACATATTTGCCTGCTTATGCTATGTTTTGTACTATAAACGCTCAGAGATATTTAGAGGTTTATCTTTGGCAATATGACAAGAACTTGACACAAACTTTCTCTTAACTTACATCTTTAGAATTCAAAACCCTTTACCATTTTAGTAGAACAACAATTTATGTTGACCATTGCAATCCTTGAAAAAAAACAAATGCTGGAATTTGAAGTTCATCATTTCAAACATCTTTCTTTCAATTTGCCTTTGTTTATGTTTTCAAATAACTTTTACACAAAAATGTAAGGAAAAAATAAATTGACAAGTATCCCAAGCCAATATGAAATCCCAGCCACACATTCTGGTTGAAAATATTTCATTGAATAAGGAGAACGTATCAATCAGTAATACTAGTTTTCTCTTGTGCAATGTTTCTGAGCTAAGAGATTATTTTCTGATGAATGGTAAAGAATTCCCATTTGGTTACTCCACATTTCCATGTGTATGAATTTGATTCCTCAGAAGAAAGATAACCTGAGGTTTTCTTCATTGTATTAGGCAGTTGAATGGTCTTGCTACTGTATAGTCTATAGGATTACCCCTAATATTTTAGTTCTGATCCATTTAATTAATGTAGGACAAAATGAAGATAATAAAACAACCTATTGCTCTCTCATCCTACCCAAGGTTGCGGGAAGCGGGAGCAGGGAGCGACATTTTCAGAAGCTCCCGCGTCGGAAGCAAATCAGGAGCGAATTTTATATAATATATTTGTATATTTTGATGCATATATGGAAATACATGTCTGAGCTACAAAAACTAACAGCAATGACCTTGGACTTAATTTTTTGCAAGGCACATTTGAGAACAAAAACAACCTCAAAATTATTTTACTCCATTGCAATAAAAATGTCATTTCACTAAATGAAATTTAACAAAAGAGACAGATACCAATTGTACTAAAGCACAGAGCAAGTGTACTATCGTCTTAAAAATAAATAAAGCAATACCTGCCATTGTAGAAGGTTTTCTTGGAAAAATGATGTTCCTCGAGTCGGCTCAAATTTCACAGGTGCTAGACTTCGGAATACATCAATATCAACCTCTTCAAGTCGCTGAGAGAAATTCTTGAACTGTCCCAGAATACAAAAACAAACAATAATGTCAGAACCCATGTAGAAGTATTTCAATGACCTCAACTCTAAAAACAGTAATCTGGCATGGAAATAGAATTTGTGACAGTTTGCATTGACAAAATCTGACCTAAACCAACTTTGATCATTTACTTTATCCTTATCATCTTTGAGAAAAACCAATGTGCATTTTGATGTGGATATATCTTTCTAAATTTATCTTGAGAACCCATTTGGATCACCATAAATAATGTCATCTTCAAGTAAGAAAAATTTGAATTGGATTGAACAACAGCTGGAGCTCTTATCTTGTTTTCTGAATTCATTCAGATTGCTTTTAAAAAAGCATCAATCAGAAAAGAAATATTTGGGCACATGAGCAGAGGATTATGTCGAACATGAATACTTTTACAGGCTTCCATTAGATAGATCTAGCTCATCTGGAGAACTCTGGTGATATGCAAACATGACCAATAATGAAGCAGAATTCAGAAGCCTTGTCCAAGTACTTTAACTAGAAATAGAGAAAGGTGTCCAAATTAGGAAACTTCGTGTCTGAGGTGATTCCAAACATGTGATTGATACCTTGAAATGCAGCAATCCTTTGAACTATGAATTACTGCAAATTTTGCACTAGAGTTAACAAACTGCTGGCTAATTTTAAGATGATTCATGTGATGCATATTCTAAGGGATTGGTGAAGGCTGAAGACCAGAGTTTCAATGGAGTTTGATGAAGATCTAGTGGATTACTCAATGGACCCTACTGAATTTTCACTAGCCCAAAGTCGAGGGGTGAGGGACTAGGTTTACTGTTTATCTCTAGGTGAAAAGCTTGGGAGACTGTCAAGATCCAACTCATTTACAAAAAAAATGGAACTATAGTGCAAAGCATGAAAGCAAGCGAAGAGAAAGCTGAGTCACATCCTGTAGAGCCAAACAAGGCCTTTATCGAATCTCTAACATACCTTAGCTTTAGTAGGCAATATGCAATGGATGGATTGCTCAGTGAGATTGTCAAACGGTCAATTGTTTTGCATCCAGAAGAACAGCCACAGATGATTATTCACTCACACACTCTGTAGTTAAAGATCCACTTAATTCCTTATAGGATGCGAAGGTCACTTCTGGTAACTCAGATCTGGGAAGGGAGATGGAGTGTTTCTATGGTAGTGCAGGTTTCATAGGAAAAAGCATAGACTTGGGCACTTTGCATGGAGAATTGTTAGGTAACATGACGATCCAGTCAATTGCAGGGCGAGTAAAGGTGAAATAGGTGCATGGGATGGTGTAGCAAAATAAAGCAACTATCAAAACGGTCCCAACAGAAGCTGTTTGTTTGGATCAAATCCAGAAATTTTTAGGCTAAGCTCTTGAATGGTGTTGTCACTGATGTCAACATCAGTTATTGAACGCTCTTAATATTTGTTTCGAATCTCGATTACATCTGTTGAAAGCTCCAAAGGAAGAAGCCCTAGAAAGCCCTAGAAGTTGTCAATTTCCCACTATTCTATGCTGTTTCAATCACTTTAGCCCAATTATTTTCTTCAATTAGCAATTACTTTCAAATCAATTTCAATCTTCCAGTAACAAATAGCAATTGTAGATAGAACAGTAAATACAATGTCCAACAGAAGAAAATCAATACCAATAGGAGACACGAGATTTGGTCAAAGACCACGGGAGAACCCCACAAGGGGGAAAACCCTTTCAAATTCTTCTTATTAGATTGTCATAAAATGTTCAACAGAGAGATTACAATGATCCAATTCACCAACCAAGAGTCAAAGATCAACAGCTTTGACTTTCCAACAAACCAATATCCAAAATCCAAGAGATGAGCCCAAAAGTCAAATATGGTCAAACTGTCAAATCTAGTGAAAGTCAACAGCAGTCAAAGATGCCCTAACTAGTCCTAAAATCAGCGGTCAAACTTCTCCAAGAGACCCTGTTCAAAGGTCAAAATATTTGGTCTCCTTTTCTAGTCAAAATCATGTCAAAGCATCCCCAAACAACTCAGTCAAACCTGGTCAACAGAGGGAGAGAAAATATGCAGTCAAAGGATGTCATCCTGCACATAAATCCTCGATATTTGTGCCAAAGAATGCAGCCTCCAAGAACAGATCCAAATCAGAAGTCAAACCAAGTCAAAGTAAGCCCAAACATCAAAAAGTCATCGTTGGTCAAAGAGAGATTTTCGGCCCTCCTGAAATTCTCTCTCCTCCTCGCACATGTGAGAGAATAACTGCAATTTCAGAATTGTACGAACCTCCAAGAGAAGATGTGTGAGTGATGTGTGTCCAAATGATGATGACTTGACTTGTATTTATATGCTTCTTTGGAGACCCAATTTGTATTTAAAGCCAACCTATAATTTTGTTCACATGTGGATTTTCACATTAAAAATATATTTTTCCTTGACCAAATTAAATTCTTCCGAGGGCAAAGAAGGTCTTCTCTAGATGAGGAAGGTTGTCGAAAAGCGGGAATTTGTCCCTGAGCTGCCAAATTAACATAAGCCCCGCACTTGTTTCACTTTTTTAGGACAAATATCGGTCGAATTACTCCTAAGATCACCATCATTGGATGCTCCTTGTCGAGCCGATTCCAGGGGTATATGGCACGCCACAAGAGCCCTCACAGTTTGAGAGATATCTTTTTTTGAATATGAAGCACCCACCTCGTGGTCAAAAACCCCAAGAAATGGGTGACATGGCAACTTATCATTCGTTCATGTGCTTAGAAGAAATTTATCATAATTAAAGGAATTATTCATGGGCCTAGAATAATTTTCAAATCCTGATTAGAGAACTAATTACATTAAATGATTTTAATTTTTGGACCAACGTTTTGGCTCCATTCTAAAATTCAAATTGAAATTTGAATCTATTGGAGTTCCCTTCTAAAAATTTATGAAGTCGGCTAGCTGTCATATGGTGTCCTCCAAAACTATATAAAGACACCACATCACACCTCCAAGGTAATTCAACAGATATCTACTGAACGATCCAGCTCTGAAATTTCATTTGGCCCTAAACTGCATTGAAGATCAGTCAATGAAGGCTTACAGTGAGAGTTTATGAACTATGATTATGATTTGTGGTTTTGGGATTCGTTGGAATATATCAAGGTCTATTTTTTGCAGGTGAATTTGCATTGGTGTAAGCTCGCTCCAATCATACTCTAAAATATTGTGATCTGAGGCATTCAATCTTCTATCTGCAGTTGTGAGACAGGTCGAGGTTTGGGAGATGATATAATGTTTATATATTTTGGTGCTTTTCGTTGGGAAAATTGAAGAGGATTTTTGTGACCAAAATTCAATTGTTTGCAGCTTTGTTCACAGGTGAAAATGTCTACTGTCTCTTGAGGGTTTCACTAGCTAATACAGTTGCATTTTTGGGCACTCACATATCCTTGTTTGAGGTTTTGTATAATATAGTTTTGGCCCTCTTCTGAATTAATCTGAACAGGTCGAACCCTGGCTTATAACTTGTGCTTGCGGCCCTGTGTGATTTTGGAAGAAGGAATAAATTTTGAAGGAAGGGTTTCATTTTAGTGATCATGGTTTCATATGAATCTGAGGTATCACTAATACATGGAGTAATTTTGGCCTATACCTAAGACATCTTCAACACAGAATAGATAGATATATTAATGTTGTTTGAACCTCAATAAGCACTTGAACTATGCTCATTTGAGCCATGTACTGTGTCCTAATTAAGGGTCCCTGAACGTTGTGAGCAACTCGTGAGTGAATGTAAACACCATTAATCACTAGTGTGATGTAATGAGTCTGATGAATGAAGAGCAACCTGTGAACATGGTCTATGCAATCACTGACCTGTAGCGTGTTGGCAAAGATTTGGCGCAAGAATCGAATTATGGTGCACACATCTTAGCATTGTCATATTGTTGTGTGGACGAGACGTAAATTGAAGTGCTTACATGCAAGCGCATTGCTTACAAACTGAACAACAATTGGCTGCCAAAAACTAGTCGATTAGCAATTTAATTGAATGGGCATGTCAGTTGATCTTTATGAGAAGTTTCAATGATCGGAACTGAGTTGTTTATGATCTAACCAAACATTGAAGAATTTTGTCTTTGTTGGCATTTGACTGTGGATGCAACTGACATACATAAGAGCTTGATAATCGGCCAGATCCTTAACTCGATACCATACAGCGTGAGATTGCACTATTTTCTTCTGAATTTGAGTTTGTTCCTAGAACAAAGTGCGCATTCTGCAATTCGCAAACCAACGAGATGGTGAATAGTATCTCAAGAAAATATATTACTTAATCTGGACCAATCAATGCCTTGCCAGCCATCTCGCTTAGCGATACTGGATTTCCAGTAACGAAGTATTGTCTTCACATGTTGATGATTGACATTTGCTTCCTTATCTAAAGTGTGGTTGGAATCTAACGAAGGGAACAAAGTGTATCTACAAGTGCCCGCCATGAGCGAGTTTGTCCTAAAAAGTAAGCTAAGCAATCCACGTATTTATTTAGAAGTCATTTCAAGTTTGAAGTTAAATTAATTGTTATTCATGCTCAAAACAAGTTATTCTATATTAGTTTGTTGGTGATGTTGTTCAGAAATATATGGCAGCTAGATAGGGTGATTTCTCTTTACTTTGATAACTGTTTGTGATGTTCTTTACTTCAATTTGATGTACTTGTAGTTAGCTTCTATACTTGATTATTATAGTATTTTTATCATCAAACAGCCACCAAACTCTGAAGATCAATAGAACAAGAGGACACAAGATATAGGCTGCTAGTCAGGTCCAAAACCTCTCCTAGAGAGGAAAACCCAAAAGAATTCTTCTCTACATATAGAATCTTCGAATGACAAATTCCAAGACTGAAGACAAAGACCCCTCCAAGACTAAGTCAAGCTCTCCTTTGATGAACTTGTCCTTCACAAAGTCAACCCAAGTCAAACTGCTTCAACACTTCAGAATTTGGTCTCACTTCAAAATTTTGGCTATTGCCTCAGGTCTACACCTTTTCGGCCCTCCTACAACAACTAAAATTTTTGTACGGGTGGGAGAAAGGGACTGATTTCAGTCTTCTCTTTTCTTCACTTGGCTTGATCTTCTTTCTTCGGGTATTCAGCCTTAGGATTTGATCCTTCTTGACACTAAAATTTGGCTCCTTAGGATGATTGCAATTTCGGTCTTGTGGTTGCAATGTGTGCCCTATTTTCTTCACACATGTGAGATAAAGTGGCCCAAAATCAGAATTCAAGGACTTTGATCTTTCTTCTCTTATTCTCCTCTTCTTCACTGGCTTCTTTTTCCTTCTTGTGTACTTCAATGAACTTGGATGGATGATCTTCAAATGAGGTTGAATGCCATGTATATATAGGCTTCTTGGGAGCCCTAATGAGGCTGACTTGTCTTCTTGCAGACTGACTTGGCCTTGGAGGAGGAGGACTATCACACTTTTGACTTTAAATAAATTCTTTTTACAAGATACAAGATGCCCAATAGGGTCTTTACATATGACAGTGACTCTTTGACTCTATGCCAAATCCTAGAAGCACAAAATGGGTGCTTGACCTAAAAAAATATTTACCTTGAGCATGAAACCCATGCTATAAAATAATAATAATAAATTTTCTTCTCTTTACATCAAATACATAAAATCAATAGTACATAGAATATTATGAAGATCAAGCCTAGTTACATATTTCAACACTCCCTCTTAACTAGGGAGGTATTCATAATACATACAAGGTACATGAACATTCTCATACTGAAGAATTCTCATAAGAATAGTCGGATTGGTAAGCTATCTCATAAGCTATTTATTCAGCTTATCAGTGCATCTCATCATATCAAACAACATTGTAATATAGCAGGGCCTTGACTAACAGCTCTCCTAGATTAGAGCACAATGTTGGGTAGACAAATGATTTATAGACACCTTCATCGTTGTCTCTCAAGGCACATACCTCGTCTGAATGTTAACAAGGTATGTCCTTTTAGGACCATTCCCATCATGGATTTTCACATCCTCATGGAATCTCCTCTTCAATTACTCTGCCTATTGGATACCCTACCTTATCCTCAAAGAGTATCAGTATCAGTCTCAGATGCTTACCCAATCCTCCATTTTTTCCTTCATAATGTGAAGAAAAGAATGATGTGTCTATTTCTCCCTCTTAATTAGGGAGGATATATTCATTACTATAAAAGGAATATATCCAAGCTCCCTCTTAACTAGGGACTTGTTTCCAACAATATCTATCTGCTCTTCAGTGGAGATCATGGTATTATCAGCTACTTGTAGGGCTCCTCCTTTATGCACCATCATGTCATGGATGAACTTCAACTTCTTCATCATTGAGCCATCTTCTTCATAACTTCTTTGTAGGGCTTCGACCATCTTCTATATCACTTTCCCTTTCCTCTTCATAGTGTTGAGACAGGTAATGTTAGTCATGCCATATTTTCATTGGGAAGTGACCTCCTTCGCCATCATCTAGTTATCCTTCATACTGCTACCTCTTCCAAGGCACGTTCCTTTTAGAATCATCCATCAATATTATGTGTAATAGTTGTAGGTGAATTTCTACAACCCTCTTTCAGTAGCCCTATTCCAACCCAACTAGTTGCTTTCTTTCAAAAATAAAAAATGAACATCAAATCAAAAATTACCTTCTCGTGATGCCTTTTCATTATAATATCAACTTCTGCAACATCAACATCTTGCATATTGTATGAATCCATCTCCAAGACATTCACTACCAAGGTCCTCCTTCATACATATCAAGGTCTTCATACCTTCTCCATGCAGATGTCATAGCTAATCCTTCTAATTGTTATCAGATGTTGATTACTCATCTTATCTCAAGTGACTATACGTACATCTTTACGAACTCTTTTTCCAGCTGTTGAGGCTACTTTTTGTCTATTCTTCCTCACCTTTTTTTGCCTCTTTTTGCCCAATTTTGACACAAATATATTTCCTTTTTCCTCTCTTTATTCCTAATATGGCCAAACTTCCATCAATCCTTGTTCAAGGTCAAAGGCAGTACAAGTATAATTGTTTCTACTATTTTATAGCTAGTTTAGGCATTTTTAGTAACATGCTTATTTGTTAACTTACTATGATGGGTAGAATGATGGATTTCTTGCAGGACCTATTTGATTAGCTCTTTGACTTGGAGGAAAACTATGTTCCTTCAACCATCTTTCAGTTGATATGCCAGCATGCCTCAAGATAGAAGCTCCAGCTCAACAAATTCGATGCTCCTTCCAGCACTTCGACAAATTCAAAGATTGGTGAAGGACCACCTGGCCACTCCACGTATAATGGAGTTCAGTTAACAAAAATTAGGAACCTCTTTCCTATAGCAGCATGCGGTTTTTAATAAGGAACTGATAGTGTAAATTTAGGACAGATTAATGTTGATTTCGTGGATTACCATATCTATGGTTTCCAACGTCCTGCTCTGTAATAGAATTGCTACTAATTATGTAAGTAACGATGCCTATAAAGGCAGGGGCATCTGGTTTGATGGGAGGTTAATGTGTTTTCATTTTCAGCTATCAATACTAAGCTACGATTTCCTGTTTTGTTGGTGAAAACCAAATTGCAATTACTCTGATGCGTTCTTGATTTGCCGTGAACTGTTGTGGATTTGATGAAATTCTAAGTTAAGTTGTTGTAGGTGTAGCTAGGACTGTAATCAAATGCTTTCCCGGGTGTGGCAAGTGCCCACCACAACCGGTTCAGCCCCGTAGATGTAACTAGAGGTAATTTGCAAAGTATAGTTTGTTTAAATTTTCGATTGCACAATTAATTGTCTGGTTTTGAAAGTCGATTTCATTTCTAGCATTCAATTCATGTTGTTGTAGCAGAGGTAGTTTATAAGAGAATTTGATTCAGATTTTAGATGCCCAATTAATTGCTTGGAAGATCGATCTCATTTCTAGCATTCAATTCATGTTGTTGTAGCAGAGGAAATCTGTAGGAGAATTCAATTCAATTCTTAATTGCCCAATTAATCGTTTTTGAAAGTCAATTTCGTTTCTAGCATTTCATTCACGTTGTTGTAATTCGTTTCTGGCATTTCATTCACGTTATTGTAATTCGTTTCTGGCATATATTCTTTCACCTTTCTAAAAAACGAATTTGTTGAAGGTGTTCCTATATGTGAATGAATAGATCATGGTCATATGCATTTAATGGATGAACAGAGCATGGCATCTGCATTAATTAAATCCTTTATGAGATAAATTGCTAGATTGATTCCAATAGGAGAGCATAGCTTGAATTTGCAGACAGATTTAATGATTAATTGGTTCTGTGTGTCGAATGGTCCTGTGTGTTAAAGCAATTTGCATTACAATTCATGTTTTCATAGCTTAGAATGGTAACCATAGTTCAGTTGCTCATAGCAGTTGCATATCATTTCTAGGTTAAATAATTATGTTGAATTCCATGCACTTGGTTTGAGGAAGTAGATTTTCGTTTACATTAGAGTTTTGGCTTGAAATTTATCATTGCTTAAGACATAATAGGAGTGTGAAGTTTTGATTCATTAGAGAGTGACAGATATAGATTCCCTGGGGTCTTAGCTGGCAAGTCACTAGGAGACCCATGTGTTGATCAGGTAGGAGAAAGGAGATGATTCATAGAAGGGTTTTGAGCAAAGTTTTCTTCATTCTTTTGGTATGATTAAATAGAAGTTTACAGTCTTGTTTCGTTTTTCCATAAGACTAGGGTTTGGGGTGGAAGGTCATTACAAAGACAGTTGTAGCATCTAGGTTGAGTCAAATTGGCAAAATTATTTCAAGTGACTGCATACCTTGAAGATAGAACGGCCATGGCAGAATCTCAACCAGCATTCCTCTCTGGATCAATGCTTGAAATTGTATGTTAGGGTCTATAGTTTGGTGCAAGTCTCACAATCCCATGTCCATAAAGAATAGCAGTGACGAAGTGATTTGAACACCTGCAACTTTGTTCGAAAGAAATCATTCATTAAAGGTTGAAACATTTTATTGCAAGCTTCAGAGGATGACTAGATGACTGCCAGTGACAATTTATGTGAATTTGTCAAACTTGTAGTTTCGAGATTGAATTCATTTCCATTTCTGTGTCTTAATGCAGCATGTGTTGATTGAATTGAGAGCATTATCTTGTTGCAGAAACCTGAGTGTCGATTGCTGTAGAAGTTTGAGTAACTTTACCAGAGTATAATTGGAAGTTTGATGAAAGACAACTGTAATTAGAGTTGATCACCAGAGTGTAGTTGTGCATTCTTGATCACTTGAGTTTATTTTAGTTTGGTTTGAAAAGTAGAAGATGTGGAATTACAACTACCAAGAGTGGGTAATACATATATAAATGGTTCGACCAGGTATGAAAGATTAATGGCTATCATGACTGAAGTCTGTGTGTAAAATTGCCATTTAAACCAGTACGATAGTGCACCTTTTCGCTTCACACCAGTATAGTGAATTGGTATGAAGTGTTGACATCAAAGTTAATTAGGGATACCATTAGTAATTGCAAGTTCACTGTGTGAGTGTGGAATTAGTACATAGGTTTACTCAGACTAGGTAATTCCTTTTAAGTGTGACCTCCAAATATCACAATTAGGTTTTTTTTAAAGATTTTCTGCAAACAGTGAGTTATTGAATTAAATTTGTTATTGATTTGGTAATGGTTTTGATTTTAGACTTAATGTTGAGATAGATTGAATAAGGGTTTTCAGTGTTTAAACCAGAGTTTGTTGATTGTTCCTATTTTTATGATGAGATGAATTGATTTATTTCCGATAGTGTGTGTTTATAGATGTTTTTGTGTGCCTCAATTCTTAAATCAAATATTGTAAGGAATCATATAAACTTCAACTCTAAAAGCTGAACCTTGAGAGCGCAATACAGCTCGTGTTTTACAAGCCCGGATTGATATACAAATATTAGTGAATTAATTCGACAATTACTTCACTCAACGCCAGCTTCATCATATACTGCTTCCTCGAGATCTTAATACATAGCTCCTTCGTCATAGGAACAATGGTTGCCAACCACCTCATATTCTTCATGAGATCATGTAATGTTGATTCCATCATGTCATCATATAGAAGAGTTCAAGACATATTGTATTTATGCCTTCATGTATCATTCGTAAGGAAGAGTCCCTTCTTCTTCAATCATGCTCATGAGATAGAGCATTCTAACCATTCTATCTGCAATTAAATGATGACATGGTTCTATCCATCTATCAAAGTTAACAAATATATACATATCTCTTCCTTCATGTGATCATATAGGCTTTTTCGGCGGCTTCCCTTTTCTTTGCTTAAAGATATAAAATGCTTCAACTATATTGTAATGCTGCACTTCTCTGTCACCTTACCTTCATCCTTCTAGACTATGGATCCCACACTAGGTCAAACGTAGACTATCAAGACACTTCTTCAAGTAGTGATCAACCTTTTAACAAAGATTCCAACAGAGGATCTTCCTTATTCTGCAAATTCTTCTTTCTAATGATGATGAAGTGTGACAAACTCTTATCTTCCTATTCTTGCTAGATGACTTGCTTCAACCATATAAACTGCTACTCCAGCTTATCCTTCCAGGCTTCTAGAATGATGCCATCTCAATACTGCTATATCTTATTATGACCATAATGCTTCCTACCATGACTTGCTAACTTCTATATACTTGAAAATAAACAAATTGTGTGAGAGACCTTTAATAGTAGAGGTCTTGGTAAACAAAAGGTAGTTTGGAAGCAACTTGAAATCAAGTGATTTGAAGTTGAATCTAATATCTCCAGACTTCATAGTACTTGCAGTTTTTTGAATAAGCATACCATGTTATTTGGTAGCTAAACCTCAGCTCTTTGATGTGTTGCAGTTTTTTGAATAAACATACCATGTTATTTGGCAGCTAAACCTCAGCTCTTTGATGTGTTTTCATAGTTTATTTGATTTTTTTTCAATCAGTTGAAATTGGGAATTACTCCCACCTACTTGATTTTCTAGTCCATTGCCTACAAAAATTAAGTCCCTACAGTCACAAATATTAATTTCCGGACTTAAGCTTGTTGTTTTTTGTTCTTTTGCAGACAGATTTGCACAAGACAAGATTTGAAGCATTTTCTGTGTTTAGAGTAGATTTGCACAGTTAAGTTACAATTAACCATTTAGTTGTAAATCTGCATCGTAGCTTGCTGTCCAAATGTATTTCACATGGATTCCAGATCTGATTTGTATATTAGCATAGTTATTCTTGCAGATTGGAAGAGTATTTTGTCTCCCAGGTTTATATTTCATCTCTAGATTGCACAGGGATTCTCCCCCTGATGCTTGCAAGCACTAGCCCAAAGTCCAGAAGGACTATGGAAGGCGTCATTGACACCTTTCCTAGTTATCTTTTAACCGGACAGTTTTGAGTGTTAACACCTCTTTTGCACTCCATGGATTATACACTTCCACAACATTTACATAACTTCAAAATGAAGTGACCATTAATTTCCTCTATAAACTTGTCCTTTACTTCCTAGCCCTTATATGACACCTACTTTGATTGACCCAATGTTGAAATTAAGAATAACTATGTGAATAATAAAGTTGTCTTCATCTAAATTCCTAGTAACATTTGCAAATGAATCCAAGAAACTATTTGGTGGATTGGTATATCAAGTTAAATTTCAAAACATAACTAAAGTTAACATGTCTTTGAAAATATAACCATAAAGAAAGATGATCACACGTACCACAAAACGTTTTTCACTAGGCCCTTTGTTAAGACTCTTGATAGGCTGATTTTGTGAACGTGCCATTGTATTTGATGAAAGAATCCAAACTTTGGCTTCAACCTTGAAATCCAAACATAATACCTCCAAATCTGACTCTTATCTGCATGTGAAAAGATTGTTTTTTAGAACTAGATACTTCTACCTCATTTTTTAATGGTACATGCATAGCCTTCAATTAATCTCTTTTTTCATTATTCTTTGTCAAAGGATCTCAAATGTAAACTGTTGCAAACAGTGAGCATAATCAAAAAATTTCATTCTACATGTAGCATTATATAATTCTTCTAAAACTTCAAGAGATACATTACAAAGAGACATCAAACGAATGAACTATTTTCGATGTTTAATCCAACAATACAGGAACCTTTGACCAAATTTTCATAGACAATAAACTAGTCTAGGATTTTCAGGCTCGGTAGCTAAAAAAATACAAAAACATAGTTAAACACATTTATAATAAATTACTAACAATTCAAGCTTAAACCAACTGATATCTGTAGTGTTTGTTCTTCGATTCTTATCAAATACCGCCCCTTTCACACAAAGTCCTGGTGTGTTGAGAAATTCTTCACAACCCTTGTTATACGCAATCTAAACCATGCATATTCAATTTTTTGGGGATGTTTTTTCATGTTTAGAACTTTAAAAACAGGGAATATTTGAAAGGAAAAACTGCTTACCTGATGAGCTTACCCAAACGTTATAAGAAAAATTATGCGAGTCTCAAAAACCCTTTCAACAGCCCCCCCTTCTGTTTTCTGTTCTCTTTTGCAAACCTGACTTCAAAAAACCGTTCTTCCTCCCGGGGACGTACCTCTTTCGATGATAAGAATTACGAAGATGCAGTTGGGGCTAAATGGAGGAGTGGTATGCCCATATTTTTTAATGCAACATCGCACTACATTATCGGACTATGTTATCACTGGCCCCAGAATTTTCTGTATGCCATGTGCGCGCGCATATATATATATAGAGAGAGAGAGAATGTAAAGGGTGCTGGCATCCTCTGTGATCCTTGCAAGGGAAAAGGATGGGTGGTCTGTGACTTCTGTGAAGGTCGGAAGATAAATGTGCAAGCGCAGAGTAGGCGATTCTATCCGCGTTGTCCCTCTTGCAGAGCTGTGTATATGCTTTGAGAACAATGACAGCTATACGCATCGAGCACGAGTATTGTATATTGTCAAGAGGTATAAGAGGGTTGGAGTTCCTCCCGCCTCAAGCGTTCGATTGATTGATGATTTCTCTATCGTGGGTGATGTCTCGAGAGGTATGGATTCAGTTTCTATTGATCCTCCGTTCGCTTCTACCTTTGAACCTTCGATTTCACATTCATTTAATATTGCTAATTATGATGAAGATTATGAATATAATAGTAATAATAATGAGATTGATCATAGTTTTAATAATATGAATAATAATAGTAATTATATTGATAGCTATAATAAATCTAATATTAATATAAATGATATCAATAACTTTAAAAATAATGATAATAGTAATGATAATAAAAATGACTTTAATAAACTCAATATTAATAATTTTAGCTATTATAATAGTACCTTCAAGTCTGTCTCTTTGCTCTTGAATAAGAATGTTATTAATCTCTCCAAATTTTCCTTTGATCGACATTTCTTCAGTTTATTAGAGAAGGGTCTTAATTTTGCTCTTGCTCCTAGGAAGATCCATATTCATGATATAATTTGTGATATTGAATACGGAAATAGGGATTTACCTGATGCTACTAAGGACACTATTAGGCAAGATTGTGCCATGATCCTCAGAAAAACTAAGCCCCCTAAGAGCAACATCAGCAAACTAGAGTTTGAGGCTCTAAAATCCTTAAATAATAACCGTGACATTGTAGTTCTTAAGGCAAATAAGGGAGGTGCTATGGTTATTTTAAACAAAGAGGATTATCATAATAAGATGCTGGATCACCTTCTTAATAGTGGGAACTACAAGAAGTTGGACAAAAATCCCCTTAAAAAGGCCTCAAAAGCGGTTGCTTTGGCTATTAAATCGAGTAACTCGGTTGGATCTTTAAGTAAAAAGCTTATTGAAACTAACCCCCTCACTCCAAGGATTTATGGACTTCCTAAGGTTCATAAGGATGGAGTTCCCCTTCGCCCTATTGTTAACACCATAGGTGGTCCGACTTAAAATTTCTAGCCTCTACGCTGAAACCGCTTGTAGGTTGGACCTCCTCCTTTGTTAAAGATGTTTGCTCTTTTATTAATGAATTGAAAGACTTGGAGTTGGATCGCGAAGATAGGTTTGTGAGTTTTGATGTTGTGTCCTTGTATACTTGCATCCCCATTAGGGAAGCGATCGATGTCGTTTCTCGAGTCACGGATCCTGATACTGCTCATCTTGTTGAAATTTGTCTTACCTCGACCTTCTTTAGTTTCGAGGGTGAATTCTTTGAACAGACTTGTGGTGTGGCCATGGGCTCCCCCCTTTCCCCTGTGGTAGCTAATCTGTTCATGGAAGACTTTGAATCTAGGGCCCTCTCCTCTTCTCTTTTTCAACCTAAGCTTTGGAATAGGTTTGTTGATGACACCCGCGTTGTATGGCCTCATGGTAAGGAGAAATTGGACCTTTTCTTCCAACATCTTAATAATCAATCTGACTTCATCAAGTTCACCATGGATTTCGAAGATAATGGTAGCTTGCCTTTTCTTGATTTCCTCATTTCTAGGAATGAAGGTGGTTCTTTCTCTCATCAGGTCTTTAGAAATAAGACGCACACTGAGCAATATTTACACGCTAGTTCTCACCATTTCCCTGCTCAGAAACTTGGTGTTCTCAGCACCCTAGCCACCAGAGCCTTTAGAATCTCTGATGAACACCATTTTGAAGGTGAAAAGGATAATCTTCTCAAAGTTTTTAACAAAAACGGTTACAACATGAGTCAATGTCTTAAGGCTTTTCAAAAAGCGGAGAAAAGTCCTAAGGGTAAGAAAGATCCCTGTGATCAATTAGGGGGTGTTCACCTTCCGTTTATCCAAGGTACTACAGAGAAAATCACCAGGATTCTAAAGAAATATAATGTTTCCTCTACCTTTAAGCCCTCCAGCACCATTCGGAGTTCGCTTAGATCGGTTAAGGACCCGGTTTTCCTGAAGGATGGAAAGGGTGTTTACTTGATTTCGTGTTCTTGTGGGACCCCTTACATTGGTGAAACTGGTCGATCAATTAGTCAAAGAATTCAGGAACATGTCGCTAACCTGAAGCATAGTAGATCACGCTCCTCTGCGCTAGCGGAGCATGCTGAGAAGACAAATCATCACATTTGCATTGAAGATGCTGAGGTTATTGCAAGGATTGACCATTTCTACCACGGCAAGTTGAGAGAAGTCTTGAAAATTGAAAAAACGTTGGTTAACCTAAACAGAGATGATGGGTGGATGATTAGCAGATGCTGGAAACCTACCCTTCATTCCTAAAAAAAAAAAAAAAAAAATTAATTAATTGTACATTTTTATTTTTATTTATTTCTTTATTTCTTTTTCTTTTTTCAATTAAAATTTGAGTTATTTATTTTATTTTATTTTTTCTATTTATTTAATTAATTAATTTATTCTTTTATTTTTATTTATTTATTTATTTTATTGAAACTTTTACTTACTTATTTATTTATTTTCTAAGATTAATTATCAAAAAGATAACTATTTGATCAGATTTGAATCACATAACAATTAATTATTATTAATAAAATAAATATATAAAATTAAAACATAAAACAAATAAATAATTATAATTATTATATATATGTGTGTGTGTGTGATTATTAAGTATTATTTTTATTAAAATAAATAAGATTATATAAGAATCTTAATTATAAATTTTAAACATTTGATCTTTTTATTGATTTTTTATTTTTATTATTTTTATTTTTATTTTTTATAAATATTTGAACTATTATTATAATTTGAGTCAAACTAGCCGTTATTTTACAAACGGCTAGTGAGAGCTTTATTTTCTATTTAAAGGGGTTTCTTGATCAGATTTTTCATCTTGTCCTGATAATGAACCACACTAGTTGGTTCGAAACGCGTCGACCAAATCTATTTTGATGTGATTTTCACCGAAAGATCTCAATAACAAGGTATAGAATTGTAAGTGATGTATTCATGAGGTTGTCAATTCTTGTAAGGGCCTTGAAATGTTATCACTGCTCTCTTATGCTCCTTTTTCACTATGGTTTTGATGAAATACTATTGCAAATCCATGGGTTGTCAAACCCTAAAGCTCAAAAAGCCACTTAGGCTATTTTATTTTGATTTTATTTTAATTATTAAATTTTTTTATTTTATTTTATTTTACATTTAAATTTGATTTTATTTTTATTATTAAATTTTTTATTTTACTTGACTTTTAATTTTGTATTTTCTTTTTATTTTTATTTTTCTTTTATTTTAATTTTTACATTTTCTATTTTATTTTATTTTATTTTAATTATTAAATTTTTTATTTTACTTTTACTTTTAATTGTTTATTTTTATTTTTGTTTTATTTTATTTTAATTATCAATTTTTTATTTTATTTTACTTTTAATTCATTATTTTTTTATTTACTTTTAATTTTTTATTTATTTTTATTTTTATTTTATTTTAATTATTAATTTTTTTATTTTATTTTTATTTTACTTAAATTATTAAATTTTTTATTTTATTTTACTTTTAATTTTTATTTTTATTTTTATTATTAAATTTTTTATTTTATTTTACTTTTATTTTTTATTTTTTATTTTATTTTTTTTAATGTAATGTGATCAAGTCAAAATGTTTACATAATAGGGCATTTATGACCAACAAGAAGCGGCTAGCAAGAACCATTTAAATAGAACCAGAATATCGAGGAGAAATACAAGGAGCATGTGACATAATTTGGCTAAAGGGGATGTTTCCTAACCAATGTTGCTGAAGTAGGAATAGGAACAGAATAGTAGCATCAAGAGCGCATTTCCCAAAAAACCTCAACAATGCAAGAAGCTTTTACATTTTATTTTATTTTCTGTGGAAAATCAAGGTAGGTCCATCCGAAGGGACCACACACCCCGACCAAACTAATCTAAGCCTGACCCCAGGGTGTCGAGGAGAATTGAACCCGTGACCTCCCAATGGCAAGGTGCTTTAGCGACAATACCTCCTCAACCAATTGAGGTAACCCTCGGGACTATCCAAAGCATAAGTGTGGAGGATAACAAATATTCTACCAAACCACCCAATCTAAACTCAATTAGTTAAGAAACTTATATTTACCAAAAAAACCAATAATGTGCATAATATATGAAAACATGCATAATTGTGCTACTTGTAGATGAATAATACATTATTATGAAGTAAGAAATTCCATCCATAGTACATTAATTATTACATCGAACCTTTGAAAGAAAGCATTATAAATAAATAAGCAAGAACATTTAAATTACAAGCAACATTCTACCATCAATTATATGAACCTCGTCTTTAATACATCCTTCATCCTTTGCCTCTGCTTCAATCCTCTAGGGACATCAATCAACACCACACAATTTTGATGGAACTGCCTAATCCAAGCCCTTAAATAAAGTAGAAAAATCTTAACATGACTAATCAATGATTTTGGTTTGAGTGATGGGTACATTTTTTGTGGAGGTCGTGACAAAGGAGTTCAATAATCAACACCTCCAATATTAGGATGGCACATAAACGGCTCAATGCTCTTTATTATAATGCCAATAACACACCCTCATACATAATTGATTCTAGCGAAAATGTTGCAATCCCATATATTCTAAAATCCTAAAAACTATTAAGTCTATTGAATTTTTAATGGAATATGAAATTCTACTTTCTCTATATGAAGTTCGAGATTGAAACTACTTTGAAACATCTTCAAATAATTAATGGTAATGTTGAAAATATAAGTAAAATGTCAACAAAAAAGAAATATAAAGGAAATGTCAACTTTTACCATTAATTTTGTTGTTTGAACTTTCTGGATTTAAATTGTGTGCAAGATTATGAAACACCTATCATTTTGAGTGGAGAGTCCACCCATTATCAAGGACATATGAAGTTGAATGTGTCATTGGCAATGGGTGGGTTGTCCACTCGAAACCCACTCAAAATGTTGGACAGTTCATAATCTTGCACACAATCTATCTCTAGAAAGCTAAACAACATTATAAATAACTACAAAAACACATATTATCATTGATTGCCAGCAATTTTAATAAAACCTACTCAAAAACCATAGTCGTGGTTCAATGTGTCCAAGGAGACATATGGAGCGTCCAAGGGGTGTTAGGGAGTGTCTAGGGAGAGACCACGGAGCACACTCCCTCCTCTGAGAGCATTCCAAGGAGCACCGTGCTCCCCACAATGGCATGGAGCGGGGTGTTAGGGAGTGTCTAGGGAGAGACCACGGAGCACACTCCCTCCTCTGAGAGCATTCCAAGGAGCACCGTGCTCCCCACAATGGCATGGAGCGTCCCAAAGAGCTAGGGAGCACATTCTTGGATGCTCCCACTCGAAGCGTAGTTCCAATGGGGGTAGGAGGGAGGGGGGGCGCAGCCCCTAGTAGGGCACTCCCAACAACACTATTCCAAACATGGAGATTCAACAGATAAAACCAACACCCCTATTTTTGTAATCGAGGGTTTCTCAAACTAGCCAAGAATCCAATCATCCACAAGCATACCAAGCATTTTGACAACACTGCCACTTTTTCAGGTAAAGGATGGATCTATTGAGTTGCAATACCATCCCACAAAGGACCAACCTACAGACATTTTCACCTAAGTCTTTGGGTTTTAAAAATATGTAAAACTCCCAAATAAGCTTGGTGTCATTACTAGATTGATCATTAAAGGACGGTGTTAAGGTAAATATCAAATTATAATGATCAATTAAATATTAGACATTGGCATTAGTAAAGTCACTTAAACTCTAAGTTATTTTATACTTTTATATTGTATTCATGTGTTCTTAGTCTATGCCATATTTATAAAGTAGATTGACTCAACTAGCTTACAACCCTTTATAAGAAAGCTTCCACTTTCTCAATACAAATGCAATCTCAGTTTCTCAATACAAGTCCTCGGATAGAGCTTTCTAATGATGTATCATGTGCGTCAAACGGAGATAGTATGCCGAAGTTACGTCCCTGGGAAGTTGAAACACCAATTTACCCAAACGGGGCCCATAGTTTTGGCGCTTCATCTCCTGTGGCTAGGCTTCGGGGATGTTGAGGGTTCTCCATTGTTTCTCAATAATAAATAGGCCCTCGAGACCATTGTAATATCCGCCTCGTAGGCCTGTAGCCACCACATCTCTTCTCAGAGATAGCTACCAGTGCCCTAGCTAGTTTTATTTCCATTGTCTGTAAGCATATTTCAGTTCTTTGATATTAATGAAATGAAGTGTTATTTCCGCTGCATATCTGTATTTATGGTTATGTGTTTATTCTGTTGCGTTCCTACATAAATCCGGATCAAGATGGCTCAATGATGAAGAAGTTGAAGTTCATTCATGACATCATGGTGCTTAAAGGAGGATCCATACAAGCAGCTGATAATACCATGATCTCCATTAAATAGTAGATAACTGTTGTTGGAAACAAGTCCATAGTCAAGAGGGAGCTTGGATATATTCCTTTTATAGTGATGAATAGATCCTCCCTAGTTAAGAGGGAGAAATACACACATCATTCTTGTCTTCACATTATGAAGAAAAAATGGAGGACTGAGTAAGCATGAGAGACTAATACTAATACTCTTTGAGGATGAGATAGGGTATCTAATAGGCAAGAGTAATTGAAGAGGAGATTCCATGAGGATGTGAAAATCTAAGATGGGAATGGTCCTAAAAGTACATACCTTGTTAACATTCGAATGGGATATGTGCCTTGCAAGACAATTATGAAGGTGTCTATAAATCATTTGTCTCCCCAGCATTTTTCTCTAATCTAGTGGGGAGAGAGAGATGTTAGTCAAGGCCTTGCTATATGACAATGCTAGTTGATATGATGAGATGCAGTGATATAAGTTGAATAAATAGCTTATGAGATGGCCTACCAATTCGACTATTCTTACAATAATTCTTTAGTATGAGAATTTTCATGTACCTTGTATGTATTATGAATACCTCCCTAGTTAAGAGGCAGTGTTGAAATATGTAACTAGGTTTGATCTTCATAATATTCTATGTACTATAAAGAGAAGAAAATTTATTATTATTATTTTATAGCATGACTTTCATGCTCAATGTAAAAAAAAAAAAAATAGGTCAAGCACCCATTTTGTGCTTCTAGGATTTGGCAGAGAGTCAAAGAAGTCCAAGAGTTATTGTCATATGTAAAAGACCTTATAGGGCATCTTGTATCATGTAAAAAGAATTTATTTAAAGTCAAAAGTGTGATAGTCCTCCTCCTCCAAGGCCAAGTCAACCTGCAAGAAGACAAGTCGGCCTCATTAGGGCTCCCAAGAAGCCTATATATACATGGAATTTGACCTCATTTGGATATCATCCATCCAATTTCGTTGAAGTACACAAAAAGGAAAAAGAAGCCAGTGAAGAAGAGGAGAATAAGAGAAGATGGATCAAATTCCTTGAAGTCTGATTTTGGGCCACTTAGTCTCACATGTGTGTAGAAACTAGGGCACACATTGCAACCACAAGAACAAAATTTCAATCATCCTAAGGAGCCAAATTTTAGTGTCAAGAAGGATCAAATCTTAAGGTCGAATATCCAAGGAAAGATGATCAAGCCAAGTGAAGAAAAGAGAACACTGAAATCAGTCCCTTCCTCCCACACGTGCGAAAATTTTAGTTGTTGTAGGTGGCCTGAAAAAGTGCAGACGTGAAACAGTAGCCTAAATTTTGAAGCGAGGCCAAAATCTGAAGTGTTGAAGCAATTTGACTTGGGTTGAATTTGTGAAGGACAAGCTCATCAAAGGAGAGCTTGACTCAGTCTTGGAGGGGTCTTTGTCTTTGGTCTTGGAATTCGTCATTTGAAGATTCTATACGCAGTGAAGAATTCTTGTAGGTTTTTCTCTCTGGGAGAGGTTTTGGACTTGACTAGCAACCTATATCCTCAAAGAGTATCTGTATCAATCTGAGATGCTTACCCAATCCTCCAATTTTTCTTCATAATGTGAAGACAAGAATGATGTGTCTATTTCTCCCTCGTAACTGGGGAGGATTTATTCATTACTATAAAATGAATATATCCAAGCTCCCTCTTAACTAGGGACTTGTTTCCAACAACAACTATCTGCTCTTCAGTGGAGATCATGGTACTATTAGTTGCTTGTAGGGCTCCTCCTTTATGCATCATCATGTCATGGATGAACTTCAACTTCTTCATCGTTGAGCCATCTTCTTCATAACTTCTTTGTAGGGCTTTGATCATCTTCTACATCACTTTCCCTTTCCTCTTCATAGTCTTGAACCAGGTAATGTTCCTCATGCCATATTTTCATTGGGAAGTGACCTCCTTCGTCATCATCTAGTTATCCTTTATACTGCTACCTCTTCCAAGGCATGTTCCTTTTAGAATCATCCATCATATATCTAGAACTGACACCTCTGATACCAGTAGTAAGCCTGAAGTTTGTTTTGTTAAATGGCTTCTATGACTGTATATTAGTGTTGGATGCATATTACTCTCTATGACTGTATATTTCTTGGTATATTGTTGGCCTCCTCCTTGCACAATAACACCCATCACACCATCCTGCCCTATCTCTCACAGGTCGAAGGACTGAACCTCTTGGGTTTGAACCATAGGCATAACACCTCCCCTCTCTGGCACCGTATTGTCGACTGGATTCCTCCATTCTCCTTGTGACTTCTGAAGGATTCACCTGGCCAGACATAATTAGGCTCCTGTATATCTATGACATTATTCTTACCATCTTCGGCACTGCTACCATCATCAACAGGAAAAGCATTTCCCCGAAGTGGATCGTCAATAATAGCACCAGCACTTTCCTTCTCTCCTCATGTAGGCTCACGCAACTCGGCCCCTCACTCATCCCCGCAGCCTCACTCCCCCGCTGCTCCCCTATGCCTCTCCCCCTCCACCACAGCCCTTTCCCATCTTTGCGGTCACGCTTCCTCCCATGACCGTGTGTCGACTCTCTCCTCCACTGCCTCCTCCCTCCGCCCTTTGTTGCCTCCTCCCTCCACCCTCCACTGCCTCCGCCCTCCGCCCGCTTTCCCCTCAAATCCATTGGCAACCACCCTCCCACTCGGCTCGACACCTCCCACTGCACATTATCACAACGTCAATTCTCACACTGTCTTGTCACGCTGCCCACACTTTTTTTATACACTTCTCCCTTCACACCATGGATCACTCGATTTCCCACAACATACACTGCCCATATCCGAGTCTACTCCCTCTGGTGCTCTATCATATCACCCCCTAGCCTCCCTCCAGTGCCATCCTTCTCTCCTCTTCATACGTTGCACAATCACCACAGTTAATACCACACTTGGTTTCTGACTCTGCCCTCATATAATCCACGTCATATAATACCTCCCCCACTCTCCTCCACCTGCCTAGTTGATACCTCCCCCATATATCACCTCCCGCCCACACAACCTCTCCCATGAGGCCTCTCGACACTATAAAGATTGTTTTCATTTTCGTAGCAATGACCATCACTTCACCCAACAACTCTAGTGAATGGTTCATGTAAGAGCAGCCATTTTTTTTCCAGGTATCTTGAGTAGAGGCCATTAAAGGCTGACTTAGTTTTGAATTGGGTGGAGCAGACTTCATTGTTGGAGATTGCAATGAATCTCATCTAGTTGATTAATCAAAGACCGAAATTTCCTTTTGTTGTGTGTGTTACCCATGCTTCAATTTAAGCATTGAAGTGTGCCATCAATCATTGGAGTTGAAGAGTTGAATGGTTGGGTTTGTTTTGGAAACTTTGATAAGATGGTTCATTTTATATAAATTGATTAAAAGTTTGTGTCAATTTATACTAAAGCTTTGACACGGTTGTCAGTCAGTTGAATTTTTTAACTGAGTTTCTTTTTTAGAGCAGTGTATGGTATAAGGTGTATTAAATCATTTATGAATACTTTGCATGTTGGCACTTGCTTTGACTAATGTGTTGAAGTTTTTATCCCGGGTGGATAGTTTGAATAAAAAAAAAGAAAAAAGAAAAAAAATGGAGATGGCAAGGATTGTTGATGCAATAGAATTGTTGAATACTTTAATATATTCTACTGTTGATGGGATGGAAAATATCAACAAAGCCTCTCTTTTTGACATTAAATATGTCTACAAAATGCACATGAAAAGATTTATTTTTTGCAACTAGAATCTTAGCTTCAACAAGGAGAATTACAGCAACGGAGTCATCATTCTGAACCTGTTTATGTTTAGAAAATTGAGAGGGACTCCCATCAGTAGCAAGAATATAAAGTTTCAGTTGATTCACATTCAGTGCCCAGTTCAAGAGAAAATTTGCATGCAGCTGTCAAAATTTAGCATGCGCTTCCCAAGCCCATCATTAGACCATGGGAAGAGCTTGTCCATAACAAGCACATAACTAGTCTTGGATATGAAAAGGAGTTGTCCTTCCATATTATAGACTACCAGCCTAAAATTTGATGCCGAATTTCACCATGGCAATTCCTGTATTGACCAAACCCAGATCCTGCTCCTCTTCCACAGCAACAACAAAAAATTGTAAAATGCCAACATTGTGATCACGTTGGCCATATGAAAGATCATTGTTTTGATCTTCACCCATGCAAGCACTGTGGTCAGCACACCCACTCTTCACACAAATGCTTCAAAAACAAGCCTCCTGCAAGAACAAAGATTCATCTTGGATGGATCGCTTCTTGGAAATGGGCATCAACAACCAAGAAGATGTTTAAGTCGCATATTAGAACTTTTTCTCAAATATTGAACAATCTTGCAGTTGATTTTTTGCCATCATCTCACCTTGTACCTGACAAGGGGGAAAATGGTGGTCATATACAAGCTTCGAAGCCACATCAAGCGAGCCTGAGCCACAATCTCTCATTCTAGATTCAGAGTTGTAGCCAGAGACACAACAGTTCAAGCGAGCCCGAGCCACAATTCGTCATTCCAGATTTAGAGTTGTAACCAAAGACACGGATGCCCATGAGCATGCCTTTGGTTGGTGGACAACCTTAAACCATTTATGTGAGGTTGATATTCTTCCTCTTTCAGGACACTTCCTCTAGTAGAAGACTTTAGCTTCTTGCCAGTTTTGGTTGAGTTCCAGGAAATGCATTAAGCATTCTAGTGTTGGTGGTCATCCTTAAACCATCACAGGTTGTAGACCTCCCTTCTTCTAGGTTGAAGATCTCCCTCTTCAAATATGAGGGACACTTCTCATGAAACCCTCGGCTTCTTGCAGTTGGAAAGAATTATGGGAAGCGCAATAAGCGTTGCATTCAGTGTTAGTGGTCATCCTTAAACCACACCTCTTTATGCCAACATTTAGAGAGTCCTCCAGCCCTAAGTGCTTCCACGCATACTTTGCATATTTGTATTACAACTCTCTTCTTAGACTTACACATACCCCTTTCCCTTCGGATTAAAGAAGGGAAGGGGGGAACGTTGTACACCTAATCCTCTATGGGTAGGTGTGAATGACGATCTAGAGTCAGAGGCAGACATGAAGAATCAGAAGTCACATTAATGTAATATAAATGTACATCTATGAGTAATAGAAATGCAACGAATGCTTATCTTTCTATTTGTATGTTTTATCTTCTCATACACCATGTGTGTGTTTAACAATAATAGTTGTAGGTGACTTTCTACAACCCTCTTTTGGTAGCCCTATTCCAACCCAACCAGTTGCTTTCTTTCAAAAATAAAAAATGAACATCAAATCAAAAATTTCCTTCTCATGATGGCTTTTCATCATAATATCAACTTATGCAACATCAATATCCTGTATATTGTATGAATCCATCTCCAAGACATTCACTACCAAGGTCCTCCTTCTTCTTCATACATATCAGGGTCTTCATACCTTTTCCATGGAGATGTCATAACTAATCCTTCTAATTGTTATGAGATGTTGATTACTCATCTTATGTCAAGTGACTATGTTGCTTCTTTCTAATGATGATGAATTGTGACAAACTCTTATCTTCCTATTCTTGCTAGATGACTTGCTACAACCATATAAATTGCTACTCTGGCTTATCCTTCCATGCTTCCAGAATGATGCCATCTCAATATTGCTATATCTTATTATGACCATAATGCTTCCTACCATGACTTGCTAACTTCTATATACTTGAAAATAAACAAATTGTGTGAGAGACCTTCAATAGTAGAGGTCTTGGTAAACGAAAGGTAGTTTGGAAGCAACTTGAAATCAAGTGATTTGAAGTTGAATCTAATATCTCGAGACTTCTTAGTACTTGCAGTCTTTTGAATAAACATACCATGTTATTTGGCAGCTAAACCTCAGCTCTTTGATGTGTTACAATTTTTTCAATAAACATACCATGTTATTTGGCAGCTAAACCTCAGCTCTTTGATGTGTTACAGTTTTTTCAATAAACATACCATGTTATTTGGCAGCTATTTTTTTTTTATTTTTTTATTTTTTTGTTCGCTCTGTTGAAATTGGGAATTACTCCTGCCTAATTGATTTTCCAGTCCACTACCTATGAAAATTAAGTCCCTACAGTCACAAATATTAAGTTCCGGACTTCAAGATTGTTGTTTTTTAGTTCTTTTGCATACATATTTTCACAAGACAAGGAGAAGCAGAAAGCGATGCTTCATCGAAATCTTCCAATGAATAGTCATCGCCCTCATTGTCTTCTCATCATTTGAATAAGGAGATCAAATATAGGCTTAAGCAGATAACGCTAATTTTTTCAAAAAAAAATTGAAGCCTCGTCATCTTTCTCTAAGGAATCAATATGCCTTTTCAATTCGGTTGTAAGATGAAAGTGTCGTTGTCAAAGTATAATGGTGAGAAAAATTCATTTATACCTTCATTCATTTCATTTCCCCTCTTTTACCTTTCATTTTTCCAAAAAAACCAAAGTCCAACGTTTCATTTCTTTCGAAACCCCTTTTTCACTATTAAAATCCTTTTTTTTTAGTTAAAAAGCAGCTCTACCTACACCACAACAAACCTTTCTAATATCATATATTATATGATATAAATTGCCGCACTTAATCATGGTGGACCCCTTACCCTCATCACAATCAGCTTATCGCATTTTTAAATTTCATTCATGTTACAATTGTCGTCTCCTAAAAAACCCCCGATTGCGATATTAAAGTGAGATCTTTCCCTGCCATGTCAACTCTTGTCTCATCACACATCGCAATTCGTGAGTCTTAACCTTTAACTCCCGTTCCTCAGAATAAAAAAACTCCTAATTTGTGATTTGCGGTATTAAATGGGCCCCATCTGCGCCCTACCACGTCACCCTCTTTTCATCGCACATCACGCTTCACAAGTTTCAACACTTACCTTTTGTTTCTCACAACAAAACTCTCGATTTGTGATTTGCAGTATTAAATGGGCCCCACCATCCGTACTGCCATGTCACCCTCTATTCATCACACATCGTACTTCGCGAATCTTAACACTTACCTCTCGTTCCTCCTAACAAAACTCTAGATTTACGAGTTGCAGTATTAAATGGACCCCATCTCCATCCTGCCATGTCACCCTCTATTACTCACACATCGCACTTCGCAAGTTTTAACACTTACCTCCCGTTTCTCTTAACAGAACTCCCGATTCACGATTTGTGGTATTTTCTAGGCCCCATCTCCTTGCCACGTCATCACCCCCATGACAAATCGCATTCCCTCCCACTTGTGTCTTATGTTTAAACATTCTGACCCCAATCTGCGACTGCGATATATGTATAAAGAGTTTTTCTCCTTCCGCTCATCTAATAATCTCTCCCGCTAATAAAATGAAACTCTGTTATCTCTTTTAATCAGCCTCCATCCCTATCACGACAAACAAGAAACCAAAGGAAAGAACAAGGACAAATTTTCTCTGAAACATATTTCTACCATTACTCTCAGCACCAGCACGTTTCCGCGAGGCACTAGGAAACATTCAAGGAACAACCACACGTCACTTTCACTGTTGTTTACACTTTTTGTGGAGTTGGTTGCACCATAACAGAGGAGGAGTCTTCCTATAGACTGCCACATCATAAAACCACTTCGAATTGTTAGCCTTGATGCTGTTTATTTTGATTATTTCGTAGCACTTTGTATTAAAGTTTTTGGATAAGCCTCATTTCATGTTGTTATGAGTTTTTATCAGTCTCTTGACATGGTCATGTGTTTTATCATTTTTCGTTAGTCTCACACAATGAATATTTTTGGTAAAATATATATAATAACAGTAGAAAGAACATCACTAATGACAATTATCTTTTATAATATTTCAGTGAGAATATTGTAAGACTAGAAATAACTTTCTCTTGATGAAATATTGTTAAAATTCTACTTGTGTTAATCTACCAAATTCAGTAGATTTCTGCTTTGCAAACCTACTATTTCTTCTCTCATTTTACATTTTCTTCTCCTCATAGGCTACAAACTCACTCTTTTCTACCACATCATGACCCAATACCCTCATTAGTATAACTGTGGATTTGACTAAAATTCCTTTTCAGTGAATAAGAGTTTAAACCACCTACCAATCTCATAAAACAAATCATTAAATTGCCTTGGAGTTTAGGATGTGTCTGGTCAGGTGCTTGATGCAGTCTAAGTGTTGATTCCAGCGTCGGCATATTTTGGTGCATCTGTCGAGAGACGAAGGCCTTGAAATGAAGTATTCTCCCGATGTCTCTTGTTTTGGATTGTTGAATGTCAATTCTTAATGGTGAATAAGAATTGATGACTTGAAGAAGACTGCAAACTAGTTCACCTCGCGACTCCACAAAGAGGAAAAGGGGTTTCAAAACCTCCAACTACAAGGAGAAAGCAAATATCACCTACTGTGTCCCCAGTTGCGATCCCAGAGAAGATCATTAGAGATGCAAAAGGAAAACACAGATCAGTTGATGCCACATCTCAGTTAGTGAAGAAGGTACACAAAAAATACATTCCAAAGCAAAAGGTACTTTCATCTACTTTAGAATCAAAAGAAGTTTCAAATTCAAAAGATCTTGCTGAAAAATATAAAATTGAAACGGCTTCCCTAGAAGATAAAATAGATGTTGTTAACCTAAGCTCAACTGAAGGTTTTCCTCATTCCTCAATTGATAAATATGAAGTTAGTAAATCTGAAGTAAATACTATTTTATTCAAAGAGGAAAAAAATTAGTTATTAAGTGTCAATAAGGAAACATAAGAGTTTGTGCTAATTGAAGGGGAGTTAGAGCAAGTATTGGCAATTGCACCTTTTCTTGACAGGGATGTTTTGACTAAAGAAGTTTTTAAAGCCATTTTAAATTTCCTCCAAACTCATCCTCAATACTAGTCTTTCATCACTCCTCGGCAATCATATTTTCCTTTATCTATAAATCCAGTTGTTGGGTCATCCTCTTCTCATCCACTAAAAGAGAATGTTCCCGAAGGCCTCACATTCAACTTATCTGACTTCCTAGCTTAGAAAAATAAAGTTGAATTAACCTCACCCCCTCAAGAGACAACTTTTGAATCTAATTTTTCAGTAGAAGGTGAAGTCAACACATCCTCTGCTCATCTCTTTGAGAATCCACTATTTTCAATCCCCAAGCCTGAAGAATCAACTCAAGATTTCCAATTTTCTATTGTCCTAAATCAAATTGAGAATCCACAAATTGTAATTCCTTTTTTCCCAAACAACTACATCAACCTATCATCCATCAACTGTACATCAACAAAATATGGCTCAGCCTGCCCTTACAAGGATGCATCAAATAGTAACTGGAAGATATGCACCACTTACTCTTCCTCAACCTTTGTATCCACTCCCTCGAGGAGATTACTTGAAATATCTTCTGAAATATACTGGGGACGGAGAAGGAATTTATGTTGAGGAACATTTAGTGGCTTTCTATAGTTATGCTGACAACCAGAATGTCGAACATGAAGATATCTAGTCAAGACTCTTTGTTCAGAGCTTGGATGGTGAGCTCATAAATGGTTTAGAAGTTTGCCTCCAAAATCAATAACAGGAATTGATGAATTGGAGGAAATATTTGTAAAGAAATGGGGTGATATGAAAGACTATGTGTACGACATTATAGAATTTGGAACTCTGAAGAAGAAACTAGATGAGTCATTGGATGATTTTACCAAGAGGTTTAAAAAGATTTATCAGAAAATTCCCAAAGAAATTAAGCCTCCCGAGACTACAACTATGATAACTTTTGCAAATGCTCTAGATTCTGAGTTTGATTTATGGTTAAGGAGTGAGAAAGCACATACATTGATGAATATGCAAGAGGATGTAATTGGAGTGCAGTCTAATCTCATGGCTTCTAATAAGTTGAAAATGGAGGAAGAAAAGGCAACCAAAGACAAAAAAAAAAAAAATGAAAGAAGAAAAACCTTCTTCTTCTAAGTCTCTTATAACAGAAGAAAAGATCGATCAAATGTCCAATTTGATCAAGGCACTTGCCTCTAAGATGACAAAATTAGAGTTAGAAAACAAACCAGCTACTAGAGCCAATCAAAATGAAGCCAATAGAAATCAGGCTCCCTTCAGGAGGCCATTTCACCCCCAAAAAATCCTACAGCGCCCAAGGAGGAATGCTGATGATTAAATGTTCAGCCTCCTTTCAATAATTTTTCTAAAGAAGAGCAGCAAGAACATGGGGAAGAAAATGAAGAAATAAACCTTGTTGGAGAAACCTCATAGTCAACTTGTTTGACTTTGCAAGAATATGAAGACCAGTCAAGGATTTATTTGTTTTCAGATTATGAGAAAGTCCAAATTTATGCACAAAATGATAAAAAATAGTAAGAATCTCTAAACAAAAATTATCCTTTGAGGTCTAAAGGCCCTGTTCAGCAACCTAAAAAAAAATTAGATTCAGAGAAACAAGCTGCCAAACAGAAGGCCAATGTCAATGAGGTTCCTCCACTCCAAAATTCTGCCCCAATTGTCAAAATCACTGCAGAAAATAAGGAAATAGTTCCGATTTATTTCAGTTTCAAATCTGAATTGAAAAAAATCAAAATTCTGGTCCCACTTCTAGAATTGTTGAAAAATCCAACATATAAAGAGTCTCCTAAACGATTGATACAACCATCTCTCGCTCTCGATTCAGTTAACCTTGAGAATGAACATCCCACTATTTATCTAGGTTGTCATGTCCAAGACCAAAATGATGACAACTCACCACCTTTCTACCTTTCTCTCAATATACATGACAAATTGTTATATAATTGTCTGTTAGATTTTGGGGCTTCTCACAATTTGATGCCAAATAAAGTGATGGATGAATTAGGATTAAAGATCACCAAGAAATACCATGATCTCTACACCTTTGATTCCAAAAAAGTCAAGTGCCTTGGAGTAATTAAGGACTTGGTTGTTTATCTTATCCAACTTCCTATGAAAAGCTTAGTGATGGACATTGTATTTGTGGACATTCCTTCTAGATTTGGGATGCTACTTTCCAAATCTTGGTCTAAAAAATTGGGAGGTACCCTTCAGATGAACATGTCATATCCCACCATCCCAATGCTTGGAGGGGAATTCAGAAGGTTGTATATGGAAACCCAAATGGCCTACATCATTAGTGATCAACATAATCCTTCAAACCATCCCATATATGTTGAAGAAAAGGAAAATGTACAAATGAGCAGCATGTAGAGGGAGAATAGATCTGTAAATTGTTCTTCGATGGAGCATCATCAAGAGAAGGATCAGGAGCCGATGCAGTCCTCTTTTCTCCTACTCATCAAAGGTTAACTATATCATATAAACTTCAATTTGCTACCACTAACAACACTGTTGAATATGAGGCGCTTGTGCTGGGAATGAAGGCAGCGAAATATTTTGGAGCGAAGCAGCTAATTGCTTTTGGTGATTCAGAGTTGGTGATAAAGCAGGTGAGAAACAACTACCAAGTGAAAAATTCCAAGTTGAAAAATTATAGGAATGAATTCTGGGACTTGATTGAGCATTTAATATAAATTTTGTCACTAGAGAGGAAAATCAAATGGCTGATTCACTAGCTATTTCTGCTAGTAATTCAAATTTCCTTTAGATGTCAAGGAAACCTATGATGTTTAAATAAATAACAGGCCTTCAATTCCTAACAACATCAAATACTGGCAAGTGTTTGAGGATGACAAAGAAATTCAGAAATTTGTAGAGTGTGTTGAAGAGTTTGCAGACATACAAATTGATGATGAGTAGGACATTGTTGAAAATCAAAATAGCAGGCCTTTTAAGAAAACCATGGCTGGGAAGAACATTATAGATCTGAACACTAACTATATTCCTAAAGGCTTAGTTCCTTTAGAAATATTGTTCGTTAATAATGATGTTTTTCTCAATCCTGAAAGTAAATTTGATGGAGAGAGTACAATAGAATGTAACATTGGCACAGAGGATCAACCAAAATTAGTCAAAGTGTCCAAATTCCTTTCTCTTGAAATTAGAACAAAATATATTAAGCTGTTGAAAGAATTTGCTGCTATTTTTGCATGGTCTTATAGTGAGCTGAAAACTTATGATAGAAGCATAATGGAGCATGAGATTCCTTTGAAAATAGATGCAAATCCCGTAGCACAAAAAATCAGATATATCAATCCCATGCTGCTCCCAATCATTGAGAAAGAAATCAGAAAATTATGGGAAGCAAAGATAATTTTGTCTTTGAGATTTTCTAACTGGGTAACTAATATAGTCCTGGTTCAGAAAAACAATGGAGGGATAAGAATTTGTGTCGATTTTCACAACCAGAACCGATGTTCAATGAAAGATAACTATCCACTGCCCAAGATGGATTATATTTTGTAGAAGGTTGTAGGATCCAAAAGATTGTCAATGATTAATGGGTTTTCAGGCTATAATCAGATTTCAGTTGACAGGAAAGATAGAGAAAAGAAAGCATTTACCACACCATGGGGTACATTCATGTACAACAAAATTCCATTTGGTCTGATGAATGCAAGCGCAACTTTTCAGCGGGCAATGGATATTGCTTTTGCAGGAGAAAAAAACAGATTTGTAGTCATCTATTTGGATGACATCATAGTCTATTCAAAATCTAATGAAGACCACTTGAAACATTTGAAATAATTTTTTGACAAATGCAGAAAGTTTGGTTTGTCCTTAGATCCAAAAAAGCAATTTTTTGTTGTCAAAAAAGGGAAAATATTGGGACATATTGGAACAAAAAGTGGCATTTGTATTGATCCAAGAAGAGTAGAAGCTATTCAGAAGACTGGTATGCCAAGGAATAAAAAAGAATTGCATTCATTTTTAGGGGAAATCAATTTTCTGAGGAGTTTTGTTCCTAACTTTGCAAAGCTGATCAAACATATAAATGTCTTGCTGAAAAAGATGCATAATTTAAATGGCGAGATGAAGCAAATAATTCATTTTTAGCAATCAAGTCTGCCTTGACTGAAACTCCATTTTTTATTAGTCCTGATTTTGAAAAAGATTTTTTTATTTTTTCACATTCTTCAAAAGAAACAATTACAGTTGCCTTCTTACAGAAGAACAAAGAAGGTTTAAAACAATTACAGTTTATTTTTGAGTCATGCTTTAAGGGATGCTGAATTAAAGTACAACTGAACTGAAAAACAAGCCGATGCACTTACTAAGGCTTTGAAGTCTTTTCAAGTTTATGTGCTGCATCCAAAAATAGTTTATTTTGTGTCCAATATCGCAGTAAATATGTTTTGTTGGAGCTAGATACAGATGGTAGAAGGGGACAATGGCTTACCAAAATTTTGGAATTTGATATTGAGATCAGACCAGCTAAATTGATAAAAGGTCAAGGTTGGGCTCACTTGATGGTTGAATCTAACTACGAGGCTTTAAATTTGAACATAGAGGCAACTGAAGGAGAAGATGGAGAAGGTATTTCTAATTATCTTGAAATATTTCATTCAGATTGGTACAAGGATATAGTATATTTTTTGTTAAATTTCAACTGTCCCCCTTAAATGGAGAAGTCAAAGAAGAGAGCTTTCAAATTGAGAGCTGTTAAGTATTGCATTTTGGAAGACCATATTTATTGGAAGGACCCTATTGGAGTCTTTTTAATATGTGTAGATGAAGTTGAATCCCAAGATATTATGACAGAGATACATGCAGGAGTGGGTGGAGGGAATTTGTATTGGAAAGCCACTGCAAATAAAATCTTAAGAGCTGGCTATTATTGGCCAACTATTTTCTCTAGTGTTTTTTACAAAGTCAGGAACTGTGTCAAATGTCATAAATTTTATGGTAAACAGAAATTTCTACCATTACCTCTTATTCCTATTTCAGCAGATGTTCCTTTCCAGCGGTGGGGGTTAGACTTCATCGGTGAAATTCATCCACCTTCATAAGGACAACATTGATGGATTCTCTCAGCTACAGACTATTTTACTAAATGGATTGAAGCTGTACCAACGAGGAATGCTATTGATACAGTAATTATCAAATTTATGTTGGAAAACATTATGTCAAGATTTGGTTGTCCACATAAGTTAGTAATTGATAATGCAATGGGCTTTAAGTCTACTAATATGTACAACCTTTTTCAGCAATATGGAATTGAATTGACTCATTGCATGCCTTCTTACCCTCAAGGTAATGGATTAGCCAAGTCATCCAATAAAAAATTGGCGAGGATCATTGAGAAAATGTTGCCTGGATATAATAGAAATTGGGACACTCAACTGGTACATGCTCTTTGGGCAGATACGGTAAGTGGAAAAAAATCAATTAGAATATCTCCATTTCAACTTGTATATGGTAATGATGTTGTAATACCTTTGGAATTAGCTCTTCCTGTGATGAATTTCCTGCAAGATGAATTTGATGATGAAAATCAAATCCAAAGGAGAATGCTGCAGTTGATAAAGGCACACTAGATCAGAGAATCATTGATGGATAATACACAAAAGTATCAGCCTAAAGTCAAATTTGTTTTTGATAAAGGAGCAAATCGATAATTATTCCATGAGAATGATTTGGTGCTACGCTGGGATGCCAGGAGAGAAGACTATGGAAATCATGGTAAGTTTGACAATTTATTGTTTGGACCATTTAGAATTGCTGAAGTTTTGGAAAACGATACTCTTCTGCTCAAACATTTGGATGATGACCAGCTGACTGGAGGCCCAGTCAATGGTCATTTTCTTAAGAAGTTCTTTGTTTAGTAAGTCAGTTGAGTCATTCCAGTATAAATATCCAGTGTGACGTGTCAATAAAACTCATGACCAATGGTAATTGTGTCTGTATATATGGTCAGTCTTGAGTACAGTGAGTCAATGGTCAGTCCTAGTCATAATTTCCAAGAAGTCGTATGAGTTTAAAGAGTTTTTTAAGGCACTGATTCCATAGTACTTGAAGCCTCACATGGAGAACTTCATCCCCAATAGGAGCCACTGTTAGCACTATAATTTTTCAAATATTTTTCGAAGTTTGGTCATCATTCTCTAGGGAATAAATTTGCCTTTTCAGTTTGGTTGTAAGATGAAAGTGTCGTTGTCAAAGTATAATGGTGAGAAAATTTCATTTCTACCTTCATTCATTTCATTTCCCCTCTTTTACCTTTCATTTTTCTAAAAAAACCAAAGTCCAGCGTTTCATTTCTTTCGAAACCCCTTTTTAACTATTAAAATCCATTTTTATAGTTAAAAAGCAGCTCTACCCGCACCATAGCAAACCTTTCTAATATCATATATTATATGATATAAATTACCACACTTAATCACGGTGGACCCCTTACCCTTTCATCCCAATTGGCTTATCGCAGTTTTAACTTTCGTTCATGTTACAATTGTCGTCTCCTACAAAACCCCCAATTGCGATGTTAAAGTGAGACCTTTCCCTACCACGTCAACTCTTGTCTCATCGCACATCGCAATTCTTGAGTCTTAACCTTTAACTCATGTTCCTCACAATAACAAAACTCCTGATTTGCGATTTGCGGTATTAAATGGGCGCCATCTCCATCCTGCCACGTCACCCTATGTTCATCGCACATCGTGCTTCGCAAGTTTTAACACTTACCTTCTGTTTCTCATAACAAAACTCTCGATTTGCGATTTGCAATATTAAATGGGCCCCACCATCCATCTTGCTACGTCACCCTTTGTTCATCTCACATCGCACTTCGCGAATCTTAACACTTAACTCCCATTCCTCCTAACAAAACTCCTGATTTGCGATTTGCGGTATTAAATGGGCCCCATCTCCATCTTGCCACGTCACCCTCTGTTCATCACACATCGCACTTCGCAAGTTTTAACACTTACCTCCGGTTTCTCTTAACATAACTCTCGATTTGCAATTTGCGGTATTGTCTGGGCCCCACCTCCTTGCCACGTCATCACCCCCATCACAAATCGCATTCCTTCCCGCTTCTGTCTTATGTTTAAACATTCAGACCCCGATTTGCGATTGCGATATATGTATAAAGAGTTTTTCTCCTCCCTCTCATCTAATAATCTCTCCCGCTAATAAAATTAAACTTTGTTTATCTCTTTTAATCTACCTCCATCCCTATCACGACAAACAAGAAACCAAAGGAAAGGAACATCGACAGAGTTTCTGTGAAATAGATTTCTACCATTACTCTTAGCTCTAGCACATTTCCGCGAGGCTCCAAGCAACATTCAAGGAACAACGACACGTCACTTTCACTACTGTTTACACTTTTTGTGGAGTTGGTTGCACCAGAATAGAGGAGGAGTCTTCCTATAGACTGCCACATCATACAACTACTTCGAATTGTTAGCCTTGATGTTGTTTATTTTGATTATGTCATAGAACTTTGTATTAAAGTTTTTGGATAAGCTTCATCTCTTGCACGAGATGGTAATAAATTTTAGGAACAGATTTACTCCTTTTGTGGGGATGACAGTTTTATATTTTTGTATATATGTGACAAACTACTATGAAGTAAGGGTTTGTGGGTTTAGAATATTAACTCATATGATCAGTACTCTCTTTAGTGAATGAAATAGACAGAATGTTATGAGGACTTATTACCATCTGGTGTGTGTATTATCAATTTGCACTTGTGTTTCCATATCTTATTATCTTCAGTTGTAGCTTGCAAATCCTCATGTTGTTATGAGTTTTTATCAGTCTCTTGACATGTTCATGTGTTTTCTCAATTTTTTTTAGTATCACACAATGATCCTTCTTGGTAAAATATATATAATAACAGTGGAAAGAGCATCACTCATGACAGTTATCTTTTATAATATTTCAGTGAGAATATTGTAAGACTATAAATAGGTTTCTCTTGATGAAATATTGTTAAACTGCTACTTGCATTAATTTCTACCAAATTCAATAGATTTTTTCTTTGCAGACCTATTGTGTCTTCTCTCATTTTACATTTTATTCTCTTCATAGGCTACAAACTCACTCTTTGTTACCACATCATGATCCAATGCCTTCATTAGTAGAATTGTGGATTTGATTGAAATCTCTTTTCAGCGAATAAGATTTTAAACCACCTACCAATCTCATAAAACAAATCATTAAATTGCCTTAGAGTTTAGGATGTGCCTGGTCAGGCGCTTAATGCAGTCCAATTGTTGATTCCAGCACCAACAAGAACAATGGTTGCCAACAAATTCACCGTCAACCGGCAGGGGAACTTAGCTCCAGAAAACGGGTGAAACTGCGGCCTTGTTAAAAATCCCAATAACCCTTATTTTCGTTAAAATAAAAAATCAATAATTCATTTTAAAATAACGAAAGAAAACATTAAAAAATAGGGGTGGCAAGTCATGACCCTCGCCACCCCCGTCAGATCCATATTACATAACCAATATTAAATATTTTGGGTCGGCAAGCCATGACGCCCGTCGAACCCGATGGTGTAACCATCACACCGTATATATATAAACATTACAAACCTATTATGTATTGGTTGGGTCGGGGCTGTGGGTTGCGAACCTCGCCCACCCAACAAACCATGATGGATAACAAAGTAGAGTCGACGGGAGTTGAACCCGCTTAGCCCACGTGGGTCAGCCCCCACCGCGCGACCCCATATTTAAATATATTTCAACATTTAAACAACAAACATGCCCAAATATTACAACCGCGTGCCCTAAACAATATACTGCGGCGGCCCAGAAAACATGTACGCGTGGAATTTCGGGGGAGGCGGGATTTGATCCCCCGACCTCCCCTCAATAACTTGCCTTTTTTACCACTATGCCAAACAGCTGAATGTGGTAAACTCTGCTGATCAGGGGTATAAAAACCTCAAATTTGCAGTGCAACCAGGGCATAAGAGAAAGTAGACTCAGCGCAGAGTTCAAGGAATATATTTTTTTATTTGCAAGTGTGGAACTACGAGCCAGAGCAAGGCAGAATCATGTGCGTGCACGCTTTCTGAGACAAAATCTTTTGCAGAGAATATTCTTTGATTCCTGAAAGATTCCATGGGGAGGTAAATTTTCACTCTGTTATACTGATATGAAGTTTATAGTCATTTTAACTAGAATTTCGTAGGGAACGCGATGGTAAAGTCAGAATGGTCATCTGAGTAGCAGATTTGTAGATTCTGTGTAGAACGAAATCTTAGAGAATCTTGAGGGCATCAAAAAGACTCCTTGAGGCATAAAACTTGTTGGAGTCCATTGTTGACAAACTTTATGTCAATTTTACACCTCTCAGCGACGGAAACTCAATGGTGATGTCCATTTTAGCATTAGAGCTTCCCATTTTTCATCCATTTTCCAACTTGGAGTGACGGTGTCAGATTCTCAAGTGTGGATAGTCGATTCTATGCCCCTCAATGCCACGAATGCGATGGTGCAGCCATATTCAGCAGCTGAGGATCCACTTCTTCAGCCAACTTCAGGGTTTGAGGTATATGTAGTTTGATCATGTGCCTCTTTTTGTTGTGGGATGTATTATTTCTAGATCCTCACTTGATGCATGTTGCGAGATCTTATTTTTACTTCAAGTGAGATTGTGTCATCCTGATAGGAGGTCCATTGTGAGTGAGAGTTCATGTAGCGGAATGTCTCGTGGAGAGACAAGTCATTCATGTTGAGGGCACGTCTTTGTATGAACATCATCCATGTACATCTTCCCATTTCTAGCAATTTATGAAACGGCCTACCCCATTTTGACACCAGGCCTGGAGACGTAGCCCACATTGGGTGAACTCTATTATCAACGTCTCGTGTTTCTATGTTGTTGATGGTTGTATTGTTTCCCTTATTTACAGCACACACATGTTTTCTTTTATGCACTTTTAAAATTCAATTCTAACAACATCACAGAAGTAACAGATAATGGGTAAATCTAGTAGCTGACGTACCTGGATCAAGTGGTATCAAAGCGGTCTTCTTGATGATGTGAATTGTGAGCATGAACAGCGATTGAACATGCAACAATGGAGGATGGAAAAGATATGTATGAGGCCACTCTCAGGATGTCCAAAATGGTGTACATGATCTATGAAGCTCATGAAATATGGGAGAAAGGAGAAGCAGAAAGCGATGCTTCATTCACATCTTCCAGTGAATATTCATTGCCCTCACTGTCTTCTCATCATTCGAATGAGGAGATCAACTATAGCCTTCAAGTAGATAACGTTGGATTGAAAGTGCTTCTACGAGAGGAGAAAGAGGATAAGAAGAGAGTGCAGCTTCAGTTCCAAGCCGCAAAGGCAGCCTTGGAAGAACTGAAGTGCAATGACACAAGCCTTCAAGAAAAGGATGCTGAATTAAGGAGGCTTCTACAAGATTAGAAAGAGGATAAGAAAATACTACAACTTCAACTATGAGTCGCGGAAGAGGCCTTGGAGGGGTTGAAATGCAACAAAGGCTTGAAGAAGCCATCATCTTCTGTTTCTAAATCGACATCTGAAGTAGACAATGTTGATGTTTCTTCAATTTCATCTTCACATGCTATCATTTATGTGGGAAATGTGGAGATACCCATTACAAGAACTGGCATGAGAATCCTCACCAAGATGAGATACAAAGAAGGAGGACCTTGCCTTGATGGCCAAGGCATGATTCATCCCTTGGAGGTCGTGCAAAGACCTTGATTAGCAAGTTTGGGATACACTAAAGGACAGTTCTCGAAGGATGGTAAAAAATTTGTTTTTGGTCAAGCACCCATTTTGTACTTTGTTGAGGAGGTAAATCCCCTCTGCGGACAAAGGAGATCCCACTAGCCCAGATCGGGTCTAGCAACAATGAAGTCACGCAATGACGCTGGTTCCTAGTTAGAAAAAGACAAAGATCGCGATGAGTAACCTACCTCAAATCCCACTCAGTTGTCGTTGGAGAAAAGATGACGTTTCCCGTCTCTTGCTTGATAGATCACAATCCTTCCGTTTGACACGTCCGAACACCTGTACACATGTAAGGAAACAACGACATACAATGTAAAATCTAAAGCATGTAACTATATATCAGTCAGAGAGGATATAATTCATTGCATTACGTAAAGAAATGAACACATGAATGGAACTAGAATCAGAGTCGCTTATATTATAAATGACAAAAGGGAGATTACAACCAAATGCTCTGATGATATGATCTTCCTTCGGCGGGGCTTGCAGTGGAGTGTGTCTCAACAAAGCCTGTTGGGAATCTGGACAAAGCTCTCTCTCTTATGGGTTTTTCTTTGGCTTAGCTCTCAATGGTTACCCAACTATAGTTCCCTTCCCACAAGTTCAGCTAGCTTGCTAATGGAGAGGGCAAGCTTTTAAAGATGGAGGAAAGGAAATTGGTATCCCTATAATCATGGGATAGGCCCTATCTCTTAGGAAGGTTCCATGATAGGTGGAAAACCACTTCCTATACATGGAGATCCGGAGCCAAACAACTCAACTCTTTTTGATGATTCATTATGGAGTTTGTTAGAATCAAACTTCCGTCATTTATTTTTAAAAAACATCCCTTAATAAGCTTGGCGCAAGTGAAACACAGGGACAGAGCGCCAGTTGGCATGCCTTCTAGTGTGGCGCGAGGGATGAACTGGCTAGTCGCGCCAAGGCTAAAACATCTGTTTTTAGGGTTTTTCAAAGGAAATGTTCTTCAGGAGAAAGTTTGTCACGGGAATGCCATGAAGGTGTTTTCAAGACATTTTACTGTTCACAGGTCACGGGAATAGTCCTCCAATGTTCGGGATGAGGGATTGCAGGGATGGTGACAAAATGCTGTGTAACAGATGCCCCCTAAAGCATGAGGTCTGAGAGAGAGGGAGGGGTGAAATGCTTTATGAGAACACGCCCAACTGAAAACACTGCCGTTAGAAGACCTGCAAATACAAATACAACTGATATATTTGATACATGATATGTGGTATGGGCGCAACCATCCATAATAGAGTGTATAATAACCGGGATCCAAGGTATGGACGTAGCCATCTAGCAAAGAAGGATCAACAAGCAGACTCAGGTATGTCGCAACCATCCAATCGAATTAGTCATGTAACTAATCATGATAACCCACAAAGAATCCGCAGCCTGGATTTCATTAGACAAAATCCAGGGTCTTTCACTCCGCCTCGACCCGAACAGAGTACAAGTTTGAGCATGTGAATAAGTGAGCTGAAGTCGAACATGCAAGAACATCGTCTGATTACCAGCCAATAATGAAAGTTGTTAACAAACGCAAGAGGAACCACCAATAATGAGGATGGCCCTCAAGGTACCATAGGTACAATCCACAGAATGTGAATAGTGAGCTGGCGTCGAACACCCGCAGAATCATTTGATCGAAGGCCAATAATGAAAACCTTGCGTCGAATGCGAAGAACCTGCCATTGAGGCATGCAGGCTCCAAGGTACCTGAAGGGAGTCTCTATATCAGCTTCTTGGATAATGAGCTGAATTCGACAGGAAATGACCTTGATCGAAGGTGGGCCATAGTGTTTCCCACATCATCGACATGAGACAGAGGAATATGATGTTTGCGAATCAAGATCAGTAGAGAATCAGAGGGAGGTTGAAAACTACAGAGGCCAACTTCTCTTGAACATATCGGTGCCACGACACTGGATTTGGCAGTATTTGACATAAAAGGATTTGAGGTCATGATGACGCGGCAAAGAGAAGATGAGTGGTCAAAATAGATTACCCAAACCCACGAAGGCAAGCATAGAACGAGATGAGATGTCCCCAACCCGACACGAATGCAGACAAGTGCCATGTTCAAGAGAGACATATTGCCGACACGACGATGATACCGGTTCTATTTTCCCCCACCATTTCTGGCGAGTACCCCAATTATTTTTGGAAACAAGCTTGAAGGGGATAAAATATGCTTGTGATATAAGTTTTTCCTTCGGACAAATCCATCCAAGTACATTTAAGGAGCCCTAGGAAGGAGGAACTCAAGTAACGTCATTATGACAGAGTCCGATGTCATCAGGTTTTAATGAGTCTGACAAAGGAAGAACTCAACGTCTTTTCATGTTTATAGAGTTTGAAAAGATAGCGGAAAAGAAAACTCCAACAGTCCCTTTTCGTAGATAGTCCCACAGATCTGAAAAGGTAGAAAACTATATCCGAGAGAACCTCTTAGTACTAGGTATATGTCGTTTTGCAGCCAATTTAACGAGCTCAAAACGACAAGAGACTCGGCTTCAGTTTTAGAGAGTCAGAAAAGAGCTGAAATATGACTCCAATAGTGACTTTTTTTCGTGTTTTTATCGAGTCCGAAAAAGTATGAAATGCAACTCGTCTCGCCATCCTAGTCGCGTGAAAACCTGTTGCTGCACAAAAAGTAAGTATAAAACCCATTTTTCGACAAAAATATGATAAAATATCAGAAAAATAAGCTCCAAAAACTAATTTTGATTTTGAAAAGTTATAAATATGACCAATAGTAAGTTTTCCATTGTGATTTTCCATCCCTGAGGGGAGGATTTGCAAATTTAGGGCTTCCGGGGTTGGTGCGGGTATGACGCATGGACCCGCGCCAATCGAGTTCTTTTTGCAAAAGGGTCACGCCAGCTGGCACGAATGTCATCAAAATAGTCGCCCCAACCGTGCAACCTCATATTCTGCTCAAATTTCACAAAAAATGAACCAATCAATTGAATTTTTGAATGCCCAAGGGATCTTATGATGTGCTTATGACCAATTTGATGCAGGTATAAAGCCACAGTGGTGATTGAATGGAAAGAAAGGGAGCACAGTGAAGAAGAAAAATTGGCAATGGGGGATGAGCAATGCATGAACGCTCTTCGAAATTGCGGATTAAAGAAATTCTTCTTAACACCATGTCTCAGGGCTCAGCCCGAATTGTTACAATATCTGATAAGTATCTGGGATGAGGACGAAGAGAAGTTTAAGCTTCCAGATCAAATGCTTGAACTCGAAGTATCCGATGTCTACTTCATCACTGGATTGTCCCGCAGAGGTCTAGTTCCACTTATGACAGGTACCAGAGCCTCTGGTGAAAAATGGCAATGGTCATGCAGAGAGTGTGCCCGGGGGCACAAACCGGATCAGGGAGTGGAAAAGTTGATATTCATACTATTCCTGATCTAGCACTCAGAGCGGTGCTACATACCATTACGCGGGCTGCGGGGTTGCAAGCACCGCATGAGGCTACCAAAACACAGCTCCTCCTGGCGTCAGAGTGCATGAACCCAACAATATTCGATCGGGCCACAGCCGTAACAGTGAACATCAAACGGCAATTGACCAAATGAAAAAAGGCCAAACTGAAGTAGTTTGGGTACAGGTCCATCTTGGTATCATTCATCCTAGAATGACTACCTATCTTTCAGGGCCAGGGGGCGATATTCCCAAATCCACCATTGAGAGAGCCACAGATGGCTTGATGGGCAGCATTGATGCCCAGGGCAGGGGGCGACCAGCAAATGTCATGGTGGCCTGAGTTCTTTGGATTGCTGCGACAACAAATGATCGTCGTAGAGGACTGGCCCAATGCCGGTACTGATTTCACAGGAGACCCAGACCTTCCACTCCCAGAAAGAGAGGATTGGGATGAGGAGCTGGGTAAGACTCTTTTTGATTTTATGAATTTTATGATTTTTTTGGTATAAATGCATGCTCTAACAATTGATCCTATATGTATGCAGATGTCGGCCCAGAGAGGCCTGCCGAGATGTCACCAATCGCACGGAGGACCCCTCTTGCCTATGACCCTCAAGGTGAGGGGGGCGAGGGGAACGAGCTGGTTTAGAAATTAGAGGGAATCGCCCGTGGGATTCCTGATTATGATCGCCTAGCTGATGTCCCTATGTCTTATCAAAGGATAACCGTAGGGGTGCCTAGTCGCCTTCATCGCTTACTGAGGCGATTGGTGTGGGCAGTAACATGCTACCATGAGCACCATGTTGATTAGTTGCCTAGGCTTTTCATATGCATATTTTTGAGAGACACGTTGTCTCCGGATGTAATTAAAACAGACATGTGTATTTTTGGATTTTATATGATGCACACGCTGCAAACACTTGACATATATATATATATATATATATATATATATATATATATATATATATATTTCTGCATGGATCTTTTTCACATATGATGATGTTTTACAAATTGTGTAAATGTCTATCTAATACCATGTTAGCTACTACATCTGTTAATGCATTCATTCATTTGGGTATATGCTGATATGTGATGTAATCAAAATTTCTTTCCAGTAAACAAATACGTAGATACAATCTTAAAATTCATGGGTTCCTAACTAAATAATGACCATTGAGCTGTAACACTACAAGCTGTGAGTCCAAATATACAAGTAATGCATGAATATCGAGGTTAACGGCCTCGTTCAATAATTCCAAAATGGCACTATACTCCGCGACATTATTTGTAGCAGGCCCTAGACAAACACCTTGTAAATTAACTAACTCACCAGCAGGATTGTAGATTACCCAGGTTGCCAAAGATAGATTCTTGGTACTGTGGGAGGCATCATCTGCGAAACCGACATAAGGAGTAATAGACATCTGCACAATCAGGAAGACCCAATCAGCATAAAACACTTACAAAGCACACCACACTTCACATGCACAAAAATGAAGAAATCACTTATGTACTTATACTACACAAGAATAATTCAAGCATAATATTTCTTCAGGTACAACCCATTTATGGGTTGTGCCAAAGGAATACCTTCATAATCGATCAGTTCATAAGCCCCATTTTTCAATACGCATTTAACGATATAGGGCCCATGCCACATAGGTTGGAATTTTCCTACCCCAAGCTTATCATGGGCTTGATCGTATAAGAGGACGAGGTCCCCTTCGATAAAAAAGCGTGGAGAAACTGTTTGATCGAAATGAGCTTTAACCCGCTTTTTGTGTGCCTCGATGACCAAAGTAGCCAAGCGGCGAGTTTCGTGCAGTCTTTCCAGATATAGGAGACGTTCTTCCTCCGAGGAAGTGCCAGGCAGTAATTCCACAGCCAATTTCAGTGAAGGGATCTCACATTCAACCGGAAGAGTAGCTTCCAGACCATACGCCAACTGGAAAGGTGTGAATTCGGTTGCGCTCTTCACTAACGTTTGGTAGGCCCAGAGAGATGAGAACAATTGTAGATGCCAATTCGATTTATGTATACCAATTGTTTGTTGAAGCATCGTGACAAGAACCTTGTTCACGACTTCAACCTGGCCATTTTCCTCGGGGTAATATGGCGTCGAGCTGTCGTGACGCAAGCCCAACTTCGATGTCAGCTCTACCATCATGTAGTCCCGAAAATGAGAGCCATGATCAGTGACAATGGCTTGAGGAACGCCGAAACGTGTGATCACATGGTTGAAAATGAACTGAGCAGTTGTCTTACCATCTGTGGCCAATGTAGGCATCGCTTCGGCCCACTTGGTGAAGTATTCTACAGCAACGATGATATAAGCATGCCCCCCGGCCGACTGAGGGTTACATGTCATAAAATCAATGCCCCATTTGGAAAAAAGGCCCACGGTAATGATAGGATGTAATGGGAGGGGTGGTGCACGCATCTTGCATTGGAAGATCTAGCACGCATGACACTTTCGTACTGCAACAATACAGTCTTTAAATATAGATGGCTAGAAATAACTCGCATGTAGAATCTTCTAGGCGGTAGCATAACTGGACATGTGACCGCCACAGGCGCCACTGTGACAGTCATTCAAAAATTTCTCAGCCTTTTCCAAGGTCAAACACCGGCGGAGTATAGAATCGACTCCGACCCGATATAGGGTATCTCCAACAATGCGATATGGTTGCGACTGGTGTCGAACACGGCGTCGAGCATCCTTTGTTAACTTGGACCGGAAGGTAGATGTCTGGAGTTACACGATGATATCGTCATTACATGGATCAAGAGTGCTGATTAAGAAGAGAGTTTCATCTGGGATATGATCCTCGGATTGAGATGAAACAGAGTCGGTAGGGAGAGAGCAGATGAGATCAACAAAAACCATTGACTTCTTCGATTTGGCAATAGTGAACTCCAAATCGAACTCTTGAAGGATCACAATCCATTTGGAGTACTTTCCCCCTAGAAATTGTCGAGACAAAATGTAAGTCATGGGGTTGCAGTCGGAAATCACGATAACCGTGCGCAACAGGATGTAATGGCGAAACCGCTGAACAGCTTGGATCGCGGCAAGCGCCAACTTCTCGATGTGAGCATAATGCGTTTCAGTGTCAAGGAGATTATGAGACAAATCATAAACCACATGTTTGTTTCCGTCATCGTCATCCTGTACCAGAACCACGACAATTGTGCTGAATGCGGCAGCCAAATAGAGGGTAAAATCGCGATGATAGTTGGGAGGACGTATTAATGGGGCATTGACAAGCAATGTATTAACGTTGTCAAAGGATTGCTAAGCAATCTCGTCCCAATGGAAGGGAACGTCCTGTTTTAGAAGTCGCGTAAACCCTTTGGCCACCTCTGCATAGTTCAGGATAAAGCGACGTAAGAAATTCGCTTTCCCCTGAAGACTCTGAAGTTGATGCCATGAGGATGGGGAGGGGAGATTAATAATAGCTTTGACCTTGAGAGGGTCAAGGTGAATTCTGTCCTTAGAGATAGTGAATCCTAAAAGCCAACCAAAGTCCACGCAGAAGACGCACTTGTGAGGATTAAGCCTGATGTTGTCACGTCTGCAGTGGAGAAAAATCTGGTGAAGATGTTATGGATGGTCCTCGTGTAGGGCTGAATGAGCCAAAAGGTCATCCAGGTACGACTGAACAATGTTATGTATGTCGTGAAAGGCGTAGGACATGGCACGTTGGAAGGTAGCCCCAACATTTTTTAAGCCGAAAGGGAGCTTCTTGTAGGAGAATGTTCCCCACGGGCAGATGAAGGCGGTCTTATGTTGATCGAATGGAAGGATATTAATTTGATTATAACCAGTGAAGTCATCCATAAGGGAAAAGATCTCATTCCCCGCACAATCGTCGATGATCTGATCTATAAAGGGGGTGGGATAGTTGTCCTTAGGGCAAGCTCGATTGATATCTCAATAGTCAACATAGACTCGTATTATGCCCTGCTTCTTATCCACAAGGACAATATTGAAAACCCACTCTGTCAGAGGGATCGGATGTACGAAGCCCGCTTTAAGAAGTTTCTCAACTTCTGCTTTTATAGTAGCGGCTTTTCGAGGATGCACTGGGCGCAGATGCTGGTGCACAGGCTTTGCACCAGAATAGGTGGGAATTTCATGCACAACGATACTAGGATCAATCATAGGCATCTCTTCATAAGACCATGCGAAAACATCTCAGAATTTGTGGAAAAGGCTAGTGTACACTTGAATCTCTTTGGGAGAAGAAGTGACTCCCACGTGGATGTTTTCGACGACCCCCGATTTAACGGAGATGTTGATAGGCATCATTTGGGTAATATTACTCAGATTTCCTTCCGAAAGTACTTCATGAGTCAATATTGGCGTTTGGAGAGGCGGAGAGGGAACCTGAGATGAAAAACGCTAGAGACAATTAGACATTGCCCCCAGGTCGGGCACGAACGAGGAACGATGATGTCCATCGCTCCATGGCAGATCTTCGAGAGACATAGTCTCCACGATAGCTTCGTCAAACAGAAAAACTTCTCTCAAAGGATCGGGCGAATCTGCAGTGCCAAACCAAGGGGATTGAGAATAAACATCAAGCGCCATGCTCAAAGGAGTATTTTCAGCAGAAGGAGGATCTGATGTGGCAATGATCTCGCAATAATTGATTTCAACTGGGGTCAGAGGCATTGATTCTCCAAAAGAGGCAACCTGTTCAGGAGAAGGGATGATCCACCGGTCATCCGACCTAGAGATCATGTTGAATTGAACGGTGTTCGGTGGTGGAATGGGAAAAATTCCCATGAGAATGGGGTCCTTGAAAAGACCAGGTCCTACACTGTCAGGGGGATTAGGAATTTGATCCACATATGGCATGTTGTTCTAGGAGGATGAGGTAAAGAAAGACAACTGATCAACAGTAATAATCTTGCCCTCATGTGGAAACTTCAAAAGTCAAAAGAGGGTGGATGGAACGCACAACATGGCGTGGCTCAAACTGCGACCGAGTAGAAGATTGTAGTTGAGTTTGGCATCAATAACTTCCACTTCAACATTGACTATTTTACCTTGCAATGTGATTGGTAGACTGTTACACTAAAAAATTTCACCTTGACATTCTGCTGACTGTATGAGCTCATTGACACTCATAATTGCCTCATTTGCAAGTCTTACAACCTTTGTTCCTCATTCCATGCCCTGAAACTGGAGGAAAAACCCTTAAAACTCAAAAAAGCCTTGGGTACGCAGGTAACATGAGACCTTCTTGCGTTTTTAGCTAGGGTACGCAGGTAATGTGAAGAGAAACTGCGTTCTAGAACGCATTTTTCCAGTGTAATGCCTGCGGTACCCCTGTAAAGTCAAAAAAGCGCGAAATTAAACTGAAAAAGTTGAATTTTGGTCAATTCTAGAAGGTTTTCGATGAGATTTTTTGGGGATGAGTACGCTTTGATAAGGTGCATGTATCCCACACCTTAAGGAACTAATCCCTTGATGTGAGGAGCCTATCCCTTTGAAGGAGGATTCTATCCCTTTAAAGGTGGAATCCTAACCTCCTCATCTGCTCTATAAAAGGAGGCATTGGGTAGCCTCAAAAGGTTAAGTTTTTGTTAAGAAGATTGTTAAGTGAAGAAAACTAATGGAGGATTGAAGATTTCAAGCTTCAGGAAGAGTGCAAGACTTATCAAAGTAGAGGAGATTCCTGCTTTGGACCCCGGGAAGACCTTTCGAACATCAAGGCTAAGGTTGTAAGGTTCTTCTGTATATTTTAAGATTAATACAATCAAGTTCTGTTTTTCTCAATAAATTGTCGTTCGATTGTTTAATTCAATAAGCTGTCGTTTGATCATTTATTTCATAGATTCCTTGATCACTATGATAGGTATGTTTTATAATTATTTGTTATACAGGTGCTATTGATATTTTCTTGTTTGTGATTGTAGATCAACGAAAGATGATACTTTCTTGCGACAAAAGAGCTCTTGTTGCGACGAAGGATTATTGATGCAATGGAAGCACTACGACCGCAAATAAGCATTTGGATTTAAGGTAGGATCGACACCTTCATAGCATTTATTTGTAAAACGAATATATCTAGAGAAAGACAAACTTAGTTGTTCGTTTGTTGCTAGATTGTCTTCTGACACTAGGGAGATTGGTCTTGTCCACAAGAACGATTTATCCGGCCAACAAATTGGCGACTCCACTGGGGAAAGAACTTGTTGTTTTTGGTTCTCTTTTATTTTGATTTGAGGAAAAGTTTTTCCTGGTTTTTGATTGATGGATATCTGCCTGGGTAGCTTAGGTTTTCTCTATTTTTGAAAATTTTGAAATCTTTTAAGTTTTTCTTGAACTTTTCTTGGGACCGCACTTTGTTCTTTTGCACAGTGCGGGCAGTTTCGCACTTTCCTTGAGTTAACAGTGCGTGACCACACCTGTTACTTCTGGAAGCCTGCGGACCCTGTTAAAATTTTGGAAAAACTTTAGATTTATTTTTTCTATTTTAGTTTAGATTTGATTTAGGATTCTTAGCATCTACCCAGATCTGTATTTTTCTGTCAAAAAAATCTTGTTTCTGAATTTCTTTCAGCAATTTTTCATCTCATCAATCTCCATTAAGTTAATTGGGTGTTTTGAGTCTCTTTTTTGAGAAATTCTTAATTTGATTTCCTTTGGTCATTACTTGGAGGTTTGTCTCAGTCTTTTCACAATTTTGCATCTTTTTTCTTTTGTTTTTGCAAAAAGATTCCCCCTCATTCGCCGGGGGGGGGCTAAATTGTGTATGAGTGTTAATCGCCTTTGAGTGTTTTTTGATCTTTGGAACTCTCACCCAATTTTCTTGACTTGCACTTGATTGGTTCTTAGATCACATTAGAATCATCTTGTGTTTGAGAATTCTCTTGCATAGATCACATTTGCATAATTATAATTCTCATTTTCAGAATATGAATGAAAAATGTGCATAGATTACATTTGCATACTTTTCATGTGAATTGTGCATAGATTACAATTGCATAGTTTAAATTCTGAAAAATCAATCATAGATTTAGATCAGTTTTCTTTGATTTGAATTTAGATGTTTTTATGTTTGTTTTAAAAAATAAAAATATAAAAAATTTGGGATTGATTTGCATTAGTTTTTCTTGATGAAATTAGTGCATTAGAGAATTTGTTATATTTTCTCTTATTTATCAATCTTTGCATTGTTGGAAGTGAATGGAAACTCTCTCCTTACTTTAGTTAGGATTCATCGAATTGAAAATATTACATTATCATATTCGATTGCATTCAGTTTTGGTTCGGGTCATAACATCATTGGTTTCATATCCATTTACCATTTGAGTAATAACAGCCTAAATAACACAGCGCTTAATTAAAATTCATCTAGTAATTTTTACATTTTTAGGGCTCTTTCCACCAACATAGCTTAGGCTAGTGTCTTGGAATAGGTTTTAGTTAACTCTCCAAGACAACAAAAACAAACAAGTAGTCGATCTTGCAGTAGGAAAAATTCCAATTGTTGCATGTATGCTCTGGGAAGCTCCTCCTAAAGGAGTCAAGCACGAGATCATATCTGAACCAGTGAGGTAATCAATCCTTCCTCATTGGGAACGATAGCAGATATACACGTATTAAAAACGGTAAACCTCGGATTGACCATTGTCGAGGAGCCTGGGGTCACTTGTCGATAAACCTTGGATTATGTCAAGGAGCCTTCAAGGGGATTGAGCTTTGTTACTCTGCCCTTGCATGTGTATCGGATCGTAGACTGTTCCCCCAGGTATATTTGTTTCTGTTGGTAACCTTAGTGGCCATAATCTATAGGATTATTTCCTAAGGTGACGGTGGAGGGAAGATCCCACTGTACCTGGAGCAGACATCGACTAGACTCACTTGGACTCTCTGGGGGGTTCTCTTCACTCGAGATGGTTTTGTGAAGAAAATTGTGCCAGTCTGTTTCATTAAGCAGGTTTTCGGGGTAATTGTTCCAACCGCCCTTTCTGTATTAAATTCTACGATGTTGGATTTCATCACCAACTAGTGTTTTTAGTATGGGAAGTTACTGTTTGTGTGTGGTTTGACTCCTAGATTTGATAGCGCGTGTTAATTTGTTTGTTTTTACTTTTAGAGACCATAGGTGTGAATTGTGAATTTTAATTGTTAGGTGTGCATTGTTAATTTTAGTTTTAAATTGTTAATAAAATTCACTAAAGTTTAATATAATGGCAACTGTTCCGGAATTTACCAACCAAGGAACCCCTCTTAACTAGAATCCTAGTACTTTTCCTTGCTTTGGAAATGTTGGTCCTCTTTATATGGCTACTTTGTCATTACCTGGATTTACAATAGGTTTACCAATATGGTTATTTTCAACTTCGTTGGCCCCAAACACTCCAATTGTTCCACCTCAACCGGATGCTTCACAGAGTTCACCATCTCAACATCACCAACCTTCTGTTGACCCTTTACCTTCTTCGCCTAATATTTCTTCCTCCATTTCTTCCTCTTCTCTTGGTAAAAGCCTTGACGCTAGTAACCAGGTGGCTAAGAAGAAGAAGAAAGGGAAGAAGAAGAAGAAGAAGCAAGATAAGAAAGAAGTCAACCAACCAACCATGGCTGTAAGTGTTAGTTGTGTTGAGGAAACCTCCAACATGCATCGTAAACCCAAATACCCTTGTAGGCTTTGTAAGGGTGACCACTTCCTTATCAATTGTCCTGGTATTCCAAAGGTCTTGGAAGTATGGTCAGAAAATTCTCATCAACTTTTCGTTGATCCATCAACCAGTGATAGTCAGGTTCCTGGGAAAAAGGGTAAAGTTAGGTTTCCTTGTAAGTTATGCAAAGGGAGTCATCAAACTCAAATTTGCCCTTACATGGATGAAGCCTCAAAATTTTTGGAAAATCTTACTGTTCCAGAGCAAGAATTTCCAACTGGTTACCGTAAAATTTCTCCCAACCTACCGTCAACTGACGAAGTGATTGATCTAATTTCAAGTACAGTCGATCCCACTCTTCCATTGGAGAGTGAAACTCATATCACTCAGGTTGATGATCCATTAGTTGATCAAGTGGTCGATTCGATTTCACATTCGGTCGATCCCATTCTCCCTGTAGAGAGTGAACTTCATACCGCTCAGGTTCTTCTTGTTACATCAGATTCTTCTACGCCAGGGGGTATTTCACCTGTTTCTACAGAACCCCCTCCAAGTACCGAGGTCTTTTCCTTTGATTGGAATAGACTGACAGAACCTCGTCTTCCTTCCTCTATCCCTTTCCAAATCATTGTGAAGTTTGGTGGTAGGGACATACACCGCACACAGGTAGATGAAGGTGCTTCTGTTAGTATTTTATCCTCAACTGCTTGGAAAGCTTTGGGTTCCCCTTAGCTTGTGCCTATTACGCAGAATCTGAAAGCTTTTAACAGAACCATTAGTGAACCTTTAGGGATCCTTCCTAAGTTTTCTATTACTTTGGAAGGTAAAACTGTCTGTATTGATCTTATGGTAGTTCGAGGTCCCTTGGATTTCAGTTTACTCCTTGGGCGAGACTATGTCTATGCAATGAAAGCTGTCGTATCGACACTCTTTCGCGTGATGTCTTTCCCTCACAATGGCAATATTGTGACTGTAGACCAGCTTTCGTTCCCTAGTCTTGTTTCGACTACCAATAATCCGACATCCCTAAATTTTCCTCATATGAAAGTGGTATCTACCCCGCCAGGGGTTAATTATGTGGCAACTGGTCCCATGTTTTCAGTTACCGATGTAAGCGAGCCTCTCACTGTTTGCTCGTCTTCCTTCGACTTAGATCCGGTAATTGACATGGAAAACTCTATGGGATTATTTGAACGCAATGTTATTATCCCTTTTGAGTCCCTTGACATGTGTTCCTTTCATAGAATTGTTCTTCCATCTGATGAATACCTCTTGGAAGCCATGGTCAAGGTGTGTCCGATGACATGTGTTTCTTCCAGTTGGAAGCCATGATCAGTGAGTGAGGAGAGTTCCTTTTATTGTGTCAACCTCGTTAAAAAATGAAACAGGCGTCCCAAGGACAGTTCCTTTTACTATGTCAACCTCGTTAAAAAATAAATCAGTGGCTGTCAAGGAAAGTTCCTGTTACTGTGTCAACCTCGTTAAAAAATGAATCAGTGTGTCCGAGGACAGTTCTTTTACTGTGTCAACCTCGTTTAAAAAATGAATCAGTCGGTGAGGAGAGTTCCCTTTACTGTGTCAACCTCATTAAAAAATGAATCAGTAGGCGGTGAGGACAGTTCTTTTCCTGTGTCAACCTCATTAAAAAATGAATCAGTAGGTAGATTGTAGAGAGTATATTGGTAGATTAGAATAAATAGTTTCTGAGGACGGTCCTTTTCCTGTGTCAACCTCTTTGAAAAATGAATCAGGTATGAGGACGGTTCTTTTCCTGTGTTAACCGCGTTAAAAAATGAATCAGTTGGTCAGAGGATAGTTCCTTCTACTGAGTCAACCTCATTAAAAAATGAATTAGGTATGAGGACAGTTCTTTTCCTGTGTCAACCTCATTAAAAAATGAATCAGTAGGTTATGTAGGTAGATTAGAAATAAGTAGTTTCTGAGGATAGTTCCTTTTACTATGTCAACCTCGTTAAAAAATGAAACACGTTGCCATGAGCATAGTTCTTTTCCTGTGTCGAGCTCATTAAAAAATGAAACAAATCCCCCCCTAATTGATTCGAGTCTTTGAATAGACCTCGTAAATGTTAAGTCATATATTTAGGTTAGTTTTTAGGTCGGGTCTTTCATATGATCTCGTAAATGAACCTTTATTCCATCTAACTATTAATTACCAGCAGTGTACTTAGTTGAATGAAATGAAGCTGAGGGGGGCATGCGCTCTAAAAGTTACGCTTAGGGGGCATCAAGCACAGTTTTCTCTCTGTTTCAAGCTTGCATAAAAATGAAACCACTCTGAAGCATATTTTTTCTCTGTTTCAAGCTTTTGGTAAAAATGAAACCTATATGGAGTCAATTTCAGTTATTTTCAAGACTCGTTAAACTCATGAAAATCTCGAGATTGTTTTGCTATCTTTCATTCTCGTAAAACTCATGAAAATGCCGAGTTCTTTTCGTCTTTTCCTGCTCGTAAATTAAATTGAAAGTCAGCCACAGGAGTACATTTTTATCCCTTTTTCGAACTCGTTAAAACTTAAGAAAAAGTGAAAACCATGAGTACATTTTTATCCCTTTTTCGAACTCATTAAAACTTACCGAAAAAGCGAAACCTCCGAGTTCTCTTTTAAGCCCTTTTCAGACTCTCTAAACATGAAAAGATTGCCGAGTACTTGATTATTCAAACTCGTTAAAGTAAATGAATAATCGTCCCTTCAGTATAAGTTTACCCCTTTTACGGACTGAAAAGGACTATTTACGAAAAACGTATACGTTGACTAATTACAGTCAATAGAGTTATCTCCCGCATTATTTTATCCTTTTTCGGGCTCGAGAGACTAAATTTACAAAAAAGTACACCCATGGAGTTTTATTAAGTTTTTTCTTCTGACTCCCTAAAATTGAAAACCACCGAGTTTCTCCTGTACTGGACTCGTTAAAACTTAACAGTAAAGGACCTGTTCAATTTTTAAACAGGAACGAACCACTCCTTCTTAGGGTTCGAATCTTAAACTAAGTTGGACTCATCCGAAGGATGAGCTTATAAACAAGCAAATGTTATCCTCCTAAAGCTTGTCAAAAATAAAGAGGTACTAGCCAGAAATGGTGGGGGAAAAGAGAGAAAAACGAGCCTGTTTGTCACATTTTTATTATTCAGAAAGCTGTTAACCACTCTTGAACACGACGCTTTTCGTTCACCTGGGTTGGGAAATTCTTTGCCTAACAGTTAATCAAACCACATTGAAAGTCTTCAGCCGGTTTCTGGGTATTAGCTTTGGGTCAATTGTTACCAAGCCATCTGCAGTGTCGTTATGTGTTCAAGAGGACAGTTCAAATAAACCATTCATATGCAAAATATCTGTCATCCATTTTGACCATCCCTAAGTCAGTCCTTGCCAATATATTTCTTAAAAACTTGATCTATGATTTCGTGTTGTGGGCTTGCCTACGACGGATCACTTTCTATCGACAACAGCTCATTATCTAGGAAGTTGATCCAGAAATTTTCAGTACCTTGAAATCTGCATGCCTCAATGGCAGGTTTCTCGCTTTCGACAACAGGTTGCATCATTGACCTTCGATCGAATGATTCCGTGAGATGTTCGACTTCAGCTCATTCATTCACATTTCATGGATTGTACTAAGTACTTTGAGAGCCATTGACATTACTGGTGGTTTCTCTCACACTTGTTAACAATTTACATCATTGACTGGTAATCAAGTGGTTTCTACCATGTTCGACTTCAACACATTTATTCACATGAATAGAATCGTACTAGTTCGAGATGCGGAAATCAAGACCCTGGATCTAGTTTCTACCATCCAGGCTGCGAGGAGTTTTATTATTATACAGTAGACTATTCATTACAGATGGTTGCGCCCATGCTGTGTCTACATTATTGATGTAATATTAAAATTATTTTTGTATCAGAACAAGTTTAGTTAGTTTTGATCTGAGTATGGGAATTCCTACCTCAGCGATGATATGATTACATATATATATTTTGCATTGAATGTTTTTACAGGTTCCGACCGGGGTGTCCACGGGATGATCCTTGAAATGATAAAGTACTTCACTCTTCATATATGACAGACTTCATCTTCATCTATTCCAGACTTCGTACTTTAGGGGGCAATCTGTTACACTAAAAATTGTCACCTTGACATTCTGCTGACTGTATGAGCTCATTGACACTCATAATTGCCTCCTTTGCAAGTCTTACAACCTTTGTTCCTCATTCCATGCCTTGAAACTGGAGGAAAAACCCTTAAAACTCAAAAAAGCCTTGGGTACGCAGGTAACATGAGACCTTCTTGCATTTTTAGCTAGGGTACGCAGGTAATGTGAAGAGAAACTGCGTTCTAGAATGCATTTTTCTAGTGTAATGCCTGCGGAACCCCTGTAAAGTCCAAAAAGCGCGAAATTAAACTGAAAAAGTTGAATTTTGGTCAATTCTAGAAGGTTATGGATGAGATTTTTTGGGGATGAGTACGCTTTAGTAAGGTGCATGTATCCCACACCTTAAGGAACTAATCCCTTGATGTGAGGAGCCTATCCCTTTGAAGGAGGATTCTATCCCTTTAAAGGTGGAATCCTAACCTCCTCATCTGCTCTATAAAAGGAGGCATTGGGTAGCCTCAAAAGGTTAAGTTTTTGTTAAGTGAAGAAAACTAATGGAGTGATCAAGATTTCAAGCTTCAGGAAGAGTGCAAGACTTATCAAAGTAGAGGAGATTCCTGCTTCGAACCCTGAGAAGGCCTTTCGAACATCAAGGATAAGGTTGTAAGGTTCTTCTGTATATTTTAAGATTAATACAATCAAGTTCTGTTTTTCTCAATAAATTGTCATTCGATTGTTTATTTCGATAAGCTATTGTTTGATCATTTATTTCATAGATTCCTTGATCACTATGATAGGTATGTTTTATAATTATTTGTTATACAGGTGCTATTGATATTTTATTGTTTGTGATTGTAGATCAACGAAAGATGATACTTTCTTGCGACAAAAGAGCTCTTGTTGCGACGAAGGATTATTGATGCGATGGAAGCACTATGACCGCAAATAAGCATTTGGATCTAAGGTAGGATCGACACCTTCATAGCATTTATTTGTAAAACGAATATATCTAGAGAAAGACAAACTTAGTTGTTCGTTTGTTGCTAGATTGTCTTCTGACACTAGGGAGATCGGTCTTGTCTGCAAGAACGATTTATCCGGCCAACATAGACTCGTGAGAATACCTAAGGGTTTTGATTCCCTTCCATCGAATGCCTCGAGGGAATTGGGAGATGAAGTGAGGGTTGGAGAGTCGATGGCTTTCCAGCAAGCATATGACATAACGCAGGTAGAGGCACCTTCGTCCACCATGGCTCTATGAATATTGAGGCCGTTGATGCCGACTTGTATAACAAGGGAAATCTGGTGCGGAAGTCGAGGGATGAAATTCTCTAGATCGAAGGTGAGAAGGCTAGAATCGGCAAGATCAATTCCGCCGATTGCAGATAACAGAGCTTTCCGTTGAGATGGGCAACTTTGAAGCACTTCCAACGAAGACATTGCGGAGGGTGCCTGTGCCAAATCCTCAACAATGCTTTAATGCTGAGCAGCACAGGCGTTTGGATTATAGGAAGACTTTTGGAGAACACCTTTAAAAGGTGGCCACACAACGGGTTCAGCGCTGGGCTTCTCAATTTCTAGAGGACCAGAGGCAGGTGAGGGAGGCGGGCCATCAACGACTTCCTTCCCAGCTGCCTGGTGTGATCCGGCATAATCCTTCAATCGAGTGGCAATAGAAACAGGTATAGCACCATTCATCATGAAAACCTGAGACCTAAATGGTGTAGATGGTGAAGGCTTCTCGACCATCTGGGTCTGCTGAGACGGAAAAGGTTCTTTAAGAACTGCCGGAGTTGCCCTAGAGCCTTTAAGAATTTGACTAACCTCGAATCGTCTGGGAAAATCTTTGGTGTAGTGGTCTTCGTCACAGATCAGGCAAGGGTACTTCGGTTTTCATTGCGAACCATCATCAGCACGTGGTTTGGAAGATTCTGGTTTCGGGGCATCGGATTTGGCCTTGCCTTTTCCCTTCTTCTTCCCTTTGGAAGTCTTGTCCGCAGGATTGGCCTAAATGGCATTGACCTCTGCGGTCTTACTAGAATCTGGAGTAGCTGGAGGAGCAGAATTGTTTGAAGAATTCGATTTCTGCTTCCCATTAGAAGACTTACGAGAAGTCTAAGAGACAGAACCAATAACACCGCCAACCGATGGGGTAGCTGGTGCTTTAGAGGTCCTTGGCATGGGGCATCAGTCAAGATATCATATAACGTGCTAGACTGAGAGTACACTAAATCGAGGTACTGGGCACGAGCAATGGCTTGTTCCTCGATTACACATGCCCCCATAGCAATGTCCTGTGCAATCTTGTTGACAAAGGAGGTAGTGAACCAGTGAGTTAGAAGCTGATCAGGAATGTCAAACTTGATCAGACGACAACGATGTCTCCACTCATGAATATGATCTGAAATATGAGTGGCTTTGTCCTGTTTCAGAGATGTCAGGAGATGTGTCCCGGCTTCATAACGAACCGGTAACTGGAAATGCGTAAGGAACACCATAGCTAGAGTATTAAAGTCTTGAAAAATACCATGGGGTAGTTCTATGTACCATTTAGCAGCAGCGCCGGTGAGAGTGCACTGGAAAAGACGTAGACGGATCGAGTCATCTATCAAAGAGTTCGAAGAGCACCACAAATGGTAAGTCATGACATGTGCTTAGAGGTCTTCTCCAAATTTTCCTTCAAATTTAGGACAATCACCAGGCACCTTCATCGGAACCGGAGGCCAATATGGATTATGAAGAATCGGATCATTGGTCAATTTGGACACATTCGGTAATTCCAACGTGGCAAGGAAAGACAATTGAGGATTGAAAGGCATGCTAGGTCCCCGATAAGGACCTGTACCTGTACTCCAGCCTGGTTGAGCATGATTCTGCCCCCATTAGTTCTGTCCTGTAGGATTCTGACCATAGGGGGTATAAGCCATATAATTGGGTTGATACGGTTGCTAAAATCCAGGATACGGGGGTTGATAACTAGGGTACTAACTCTGATTATATGTGGGCCCCATTTGAGTGGTGTACGGATTTGACTACGGAGTATAAGTGTAGCCTGGTTGTTGAAGGTAATAACCAGAACCTTGGGGCGGGTTGTAAACCAGTCGAGACTAACCTTGAAGGTAATAGTCGCCTTGGGGTTGAACGGGCTGCTGGTAAGTGGGACCCTGCTGAGTCTGATAAGTCGGGCGCACAAGCGGGTTCCGCTGTGGCATAGAATAGATCGGTTGCTAAGCATGGTTAACAGGTTGTGCAGGTTGTCCTGGTTGAACAGGTTGACCTGGTTGATGAAGGACACCAGGCTGCCCTGGCTGAGCAGGTTGACTTGATGGCGGGAGAGGGCCAAGTTGACCTGTGTTAGGACCATAAGATGGCCCTGGTTGTGCAACATTTTGACCAATTGGAAAATGAGGTTGCTGAAGTTGCACCAACGATTGAGAAGGATGGGTTTGCCCCCCAGGACCGTACAATGGTCCAGGTTGATACCTCGGTTGCCCTGTGGGTCCTTGAGGTTGCCCTAGCTGGACCACAGGGTGAGGCTGTAAAGGTTGACCTTGAGGGTTGTAAGACTGCCCTTGTGGACCGTACAACAATCCCTGTTGGCCCGAAGTTCGTCCCTGTAAGGGTTGTCCTTGCGAGTCGTGTAGATAACCAGGCTGGGCCGAAGGTTGTCCCTGGAAGGGTTGTCCTTGTTGATTAGAAGGTTTCCCAACCTGGGCATATAGAAAACCGTTAATATACTAATAAGCCTTAGGAGCAGGAAAACAAAGGGGGTTTCCCTGCTCATCATATTGATATGGAAATACATAAATCGGGGCACCATCCGGTCCATAATTGGAAAAGTAAGGATAGTTGAGATCTTGAGAGGACTGACCAACCTCGGAGTTCGACGGCTGTAAAGACAACCGATACTCCTTAGGAGAAATATTCTTAGGAATAGCACAAGCTATATAAACATCTTCAAGAACTGACGAGGTCCTAGCTGACTGAGTAGTGACAGCAAGCATAGACGCAGCCATGTAGACAGTAGGTCTAACAGGTACCGATGTGATGAAAGGAGATGTCGTGAGAGGTGTCGATGGTGACATCCCTAACAAGGGAATAATCGGCCTTGTGGACGGAGTCGATATTCCCATAGAGGCAACAACGGCCATGAACTGACTTAAAGACCTATATCTAGCTGGGAGCGAAGGACCAGGTGAAGAAATAACAGAAGGTTCAGGGATGTCTTCGGGAAAAAGCTGGTAATCTTCACCAGAAGTAGGAATTCCCTCACTAGGAGAAGGACTGGGTGAGTCCATATTTGATCCTGTCGTAAGATCTTCTAAAAGACGACGGGGGCTACGAGGTATAATAGCATCCAAGAAAGGCGATCCCGATGTAAGAGGAGGGAAGTGTTCCCCTACTCCAAATCCAAACAAAGCATTGGACAAGGGCCAATTGAAGTCAACTGGTCCTCCAAAGGGAAGTTCAGATATAACCGGTCCCCCGTCGGGAAACTCGGATATAATGGGCTACTGATACTTAGCAGAGGACTGAGAGGCCTTTGATGAATCGTCTTTGTAAGGACTACCAGTAGACGAAACTGAGGGTTCCACCACTGTGATTGTAACGAAAAGAGGAAGAGATCAAAACAAAGACACACGGGAAAAAACCAAGGCAAACAACAACAGGCCAAAAAATCAATATCTAAATGGGCGTGTGATCGTAGGTGATTAATTTTACCACATCGAAACTGGAAATTTTACTGTTTCATGTTTTAAGAGTCTAGAAACGAGTAAAAGGTGACTCTATCACTTTCAATTTGGAAACAAGCGTGAAAGGACAAGTGCTTGATGATATTTTCAAATTTAATGAGTCAGTAAAGATCAAAATGACTGCTCTGGTAATCTAGGCAAATGGGTGTACCAGATATCTGTGAGCTGCCATATACACCTTGGTAAAAATGAAAGAGAAATCAACCAAGGACTTGACGTATGTGCATTTAATCTCCCTGAATGTTGTGTCCGGAGTATCACGGGTAAAATGAGGCAGACTCGGCTCCCTATAGATAAAGGATTGCAACCTTATGGGGTCTCACTTTATATACGCGACGGTACGGGGAGCACAAGTCCATACTAGCGCTGTCTAAAGCCAAATGGTGAGCGACAGCTGCTAGGTTTAAAGATTCCGGAACACGTCTCTACCTTAGACTACTAGATATTACGTTAATGTTTCAATGTTGCCTTAGGCTAATTCAATAAATTTTAAAGTTGATCTTCAATTTACGTTTCAATTTTCAGGCCCTATCGAATGTTGGATCTCATAAAAACCTCTAAATGCAAACTACATGCCACAAAACATCATTTTGTTTAATGAAGAGTTATGTACGAGAGAGTTGAGAGCTTTTCAAATGACAACAAAACGAAAGGCACAAAAACATCCACTACTGTTTCCAATGAAAGCTAATGAAACTAGAAAACTTCTCTCTTAAAGTTATATCACATTAATAATGCAAAAGAGCTTTCAATTTTCACTAGGCTAATCAAAATGCAAAGAAATTTGTTTTTGTATTTTTCAATATTTTAGAGCAAACACACTAAATGAATGAAAAAACTAATGAAAACACCAATTCAAGAAATGACAGTGAGATAGCTGGAACAAACAAGTTCACTCAATACAAACGCACACAATCAAGACTCAAACTGATGACGAAATCCCTCAAAATGAAGAAGAATCTCGAAAAAGACTCACACAAACTGTGTAATCTGGGCTTGGAGTGAGACAAAGCGAAACTTGAATGAAAGAGAGAACAATCACTCAACTAATGCAATGATATAATGGAATCCAGCAAAACGAATGTAAAGAAGCGAAAACGAAGTTGACCGGGAAAACAAGGACCCAAAACTCCCATGGGAGGCTTAGCACGTTAAAGCACCTAGAAGCCCTAGGGCTAGAATGAAAAACTGATAGTAAATGGAAAACAACCGGAGGACAAGGGCCAAACATAGTAAAAAATGACTTCAAGGCACTCAATCAATCAAAAAAATGACACCAGGACCAAAACTCAAGCTCAGAGAGCCCAAAAGCAAGCAAAACCTAACACCAAATAGAGTTGGCGCGCCTGTTTGGCTGTAATTTGCGCCAAAAAAGTGTTGGCGCGGGGGCCTTGTAGAAATTCTGAATAATAGATGAATTATTCACCAAGATTATCCTGATTACACACTATTTTAGCTTCATGCATAATACATAACCTCTTCTACCATTGATCATCAATTTGCGGAATTAAAAAAAGAATTGCATGCGGTCACAAAACATTAATCAATCACGCATATAAACACAGTATGTAATGGGGAAAGCTTACAGCTGAAAACCCCAACTATCTGTATATTATAATGATAGAGAACATGTAACAATACATAGCACAATACTCTTCACAAGTACTCAGTACTATCTCACATGCTACACACTACACAAGCTCAGATCTGAACAAGTCACAAGTTCAAATCTCCTCCACTTGTTAGCCTGCCTCTACTGCGCAATCCAAGATGAGAAAAGATGAGATCCAAGTTCGAATCCCCTTGGCTTGTACTGCGCAATCCTCCTTGGAAATCTCAATCAATGTGTGTGCAAATCTCATGCACAGCTATGGTCACAACTGATAGTAAACCGGCTCTTTCACCTATCTCTTCCACTGGTCTCCACTGAACTGTCCATGCACTGAAGTTAACTGATGTATTATTTAGTTGATTTATGAGTTAATAATTAGTGAATTAATTAATAATTAATTCACACCACTCATCACTAGTGTATTAATCAGTTAGACTAAATACAACTAGTTCAACTAAGTTAAACCGAACACAACTCCATCAATTGTCTCATCAACTCCACCAAACTCTGCCACATGAGTTCTAACTGAAGTCAACCATGCAATAGCTCAACTAAACCCTAGGAATAGCGTAATTCCTTCTGTCAGCTGCATGTGCCACATCCGTAGCTCGAACTGAAGTGATGCAAGAGAATAAGATAATGTTTATAGTCCAGATATTATTAAGAGCTAATAATATTCGACTATTCTATTTTTAGACTGGCAGTCTAAAAATAGACTTCGCCCAGTATGTCTAAAAATAGAGGTCCATCTATTTTTCCCGACTTGACCAACCATCCACAAATAGCATCCTGCAACTCATAGAACATGATCCATATGTCTAAAAATAAACATAGTCTAAAAATATACTTTGCACCAAAAATAGCCTGCGGGCCCACTTAGTGAAGGCGACTTCTTTCCACTAAGCTCCATCATCTTGTTGCATTCTCAACAGGCCTAACTAGCAACAAGCACCGGTTGGCGCGACTCTCAAGGGCTAAACTGCGCCAATCGAGTTTACTATGGGAAAAAGGTGAAAAAGGACAAACAGAGACTAGATCTGGTCTTCTGGGGGCTGAACAGGGGTTTGACACCAAAGGAGGTGAACCAGAAGAGCAAACAAATCAATCAAAAGCCAAAAACAACCAAAAGAAGAAATATTAACTCCAACTGACTCCCCAGTGGAGTTGCTAGTTTTTTGAGGAGGTAAATCCCCTCTGCGGACAGAGGCGATCCCACTAGCCCAGATCGGGTCTAGCAACAATCAAGTCACACAATGACACTGGTTCCTAGTTACAAAAAGACAAAGATCGCGATGAGTAGCCAACCTCAAATCCCACACAGTTTTCGTTGGAGAAAAGATGACATTTCCCGTCCCTCACTTGACAGATCACAATCCTTCCGTTCGACACGTCCGAACACCTGTACACATGCAAGGAAACAACGACATACAACTTACAATCTAAAGCATGTAACTATATATCAGTCAGAGGATATAATTCATTGCATTACGTAAAGAAATGAACACATGAATGGAACCAGAATCAGAGTCGCTTATATTATAAATGAAAAAAGAGAGAATACAACCAAATTCTCTGACGCTATGATCTTCCTTCGGCGGGGCTTGCAGCAGAGCGTGTCTCAACAAAGTCTGTCAAGAATCTGGACAAAGCTCTCTCTCTTACGGGATTCTCTTTGGCTTAACTCTCAATGGTTACCCAGCTATAGTTCCCTTCCCACAAGTTTAGCTAGCTTGCTAATGGAGAGGGCAAGCTTTTATAGATGAAGGAAAGGAAATTGGGATCCCTATAATCATGGGATAGGCCCTATCTCTTAGGAAGGTTCCATGATAGGTGGGAAACCACTTCCTATACATGGAGATTCAGAGCCAAACCACTCAACTCCTTTTGATGATTCATTCTGGAGTTTGTTAGAATCAAACTTCCGCCGTTTATTTTTAAAAAACATCCCTTAATAAGCTTGTCATGAGTGAAACACAGGGACAGAGCGCCAGTTGGTGCGCCTTCTAGTGTGGATTTCCCCCATTGGCGTGAGGGATGAACTGGCTAGTCGTGCCAAGGATAAAACATCTGTTTTTAGGGGTTTTCAGAGGAAATTTTATTCAGGAGAAAGTTTTTCCTTATGCAAGAGGATGCCATGAAAGTGTTTTCAGGACATTTTACTATTCACAGGTCACGGGAATAGTCCTCTAATGTTCGGGATGAGGGATTGCAGGGACGGTGACAAAATGCTATGTAACATGCTTCTAGGATTTGGCATGGAGTCAAAGAAGTAAAAGAGTCATTTTCATATGTAAAAGACCCTATTGGGCATCTTGTATCATGTAAAAAGAATTTATTTAAAGTCAAAAGTGTGATAGTCCTCCTCCTCCATGGCCAAGTCAGCCCACAAGAAGACAAGTTAGCCTCATTAGGGCTCCCAAGAAGCCTATATATACATGGCATGCAACCTCATTTGGAGATCATCCATCCAAGATCGTTGACGTACACAAGAAGGAAAAAGAAGCCAGTGAAGAAAGGAGAATATGAGAAGAAAGATCAAAGTCCTTGAAGCCTGATTTTGTGCAACTTTGTCTCACATGTGTTAAGAAACTAGGGAACACATTGCAACCACAAGATTGAAATTTCAATCATCCTAAGGAGCCAAATTTTAGTGTTAAGAAGGAGCAAATATTAAGGCCAAATATACAAGGAAAGAAGATCAAGACAAGTGAAGAAAATTGAAGACCGAAATCAATCCCTTTCTCCCACCTGTGCGAAAATTTTAGTTGCTGTAGGAGGGTCGAAAAAGTGCAGACCTGAAGCAGTAACTGAAATATTGAAGTGAGGCCAAAATTTGAAGCGTCGAAGAAGTTTGACTTGGGTTGTCTTTGTGAAGGACAAGCTCATCAAAGGAGATATTGACTTAGTCTTGGAGGGGTCTTTGTCTTTGGTCTTGGATTTGTCATTTGAAGATTCTATACACAGAGAAGAATTCTTCTGGGTATCCCTCTCTAGGAGATGTATTGGACCTGACTAGCAGCCTATATCGTCAAAGAGTATCTGTATTACTCTCGGATGCTTAACCAATCCTCCTTTTTTCTTCATAATGTGAAGACAAGAATTATGTGTCTATTTCTCCCTCTTAACTAGGGAGGATCTATTCATTACTATAAAATGAATATATCCAATCTCCCTCTTAACTAGGGACTTGTTTCCAACAACAACTATATGCTCTTTAGTGGAGATAATGGTACTATCAGCTGCTTGTAGGGATCCTCCTTTGTGGATCATCATGTCATGGATGAACTTAACCTTCTTCATCATTGATCCATCTTCTTCATAACTTCTTTGTAGCTCTTCGACCATATTCGACATCACTTTAACTTTCCTCTCCATAGTGTTGAACCAGGTAATGTTAGTCATGCCATCTTTTCATTGGGAAGTGACCTCCTTCATCATCATCTAGTTATCCTTCATACTGCTACCTCTTCCAAGGCATGTTCCTTTTAGAATCATCCATGAATATTATGTGTAATAGTTGTAGGTGACTTTCCACAACCCTCTTTCGGTAGCCCTATTCCAACCCAACCAGTTGCTTTCTTTCAAAAATAAAAAATGAACATCAAATCAAAAATTACCTTCTCATGATGGCTTTTCATTATAATATCAACTTCTGCAACACCAACATCTTGCATATTGTATGAATCCATCTCCAAGACATTCATTACCAAGGTCCTCCTTCTTCTTCATATATATCAGGGTCTTCATACCTTCTCCATGGAGATGTCATAGCTAATCCTTCTAATTGTTATCAGATGTTGATTACTCATCTTATCTCAAGTGACTATATGTACATTTTTATAAACTCTTTCTCCAGTTTCATCATATATTGCTGTTGAGATTGCAACAAGATGATGAGCTTAGTGGAAAGAAGTCGCCTTCACTAAGTGGGTCCGCGGGCTATTTTTGGCGCAAAGTCTATTTTTAGACTATGTCTATTTTTACACATGTCGATCATGATTCTATGAGTTGCAGGATGCTATTTTTGGATGGTTGGTCAAGTTGGAAAAATAGATGGACTTTTATTTTTAGACATATTGGGCGGAATCTATTTTTAGATTCTTAGTTTAAAAATAGATATGTCGAATATTATTAGCTCTTAATAATATTTGGACTATAAACATTATCTTATTCTCTTGGAGCACTTCAGTTAAGTGCACAGATGTGGCACAGGAGCTGACAGAAGGAATTACGCTATTCCTGAGGGTTAAGTGGAGCTATTGCATGGATACTTCAGTTAGAACTCATGTGACAGAGTTTGGTGGAGTTATTGAGCTAGTTGATGGAGTTGTGTTCAGTTTAACTAAGTTAAACATAGTTGAGCTAGTTGTATCTAGTCTAATTGATTGATACACTAGTGAGAGTGGTGTGAATTAATTAGTAATTAATTCACTATTTATTATCTCATTAATCAACTAAAGAATACATCAGTTAACTACAGTGCATGGACAGTTTCAGTGGAGACCAGTGAAGAGGTAGGTGAAAGAGCAGTGTGACTATCAGTTGTGACTATACTGTTGCATGATTTGCAACAACCAGTGATTGGAGATGCCCATGAGGATTGCGTGAGCAAGGCTGGACCAATTCGAGTTCATTCAGAGCCATTCTTCAGCAGTGATTGCGCAGTAGAGACAGGCTATCAAGTAGCAGAGATTGGAGCATGTGATTTGCTAGATCGGGCTTGATTAGTGTGTAGCAATTGGAGATTATACTGAGAGCTTGTGAGGAGCTTTGTATAATTATTGTTACATGATATTTATGACATATAATATACAGATAGTTGGGGGTTTTCAGCTTTAAGCTTTCCCATAAAATACTGTGTTCATATGTGTGATTGTTTATGGTTTTAATGTGCGCATGCGATTGTTTTTTATTTTCGCAATTAATGATCAATGGTGGAAGAGATTCTGTATTGTGCATGAAGTTAAAATAGTGTGTGATCAGGAGAATCTCAGTGAATAATATATCAGTTATTCAAATTTATACATGGTATCAGAGCGATATTGATCATTGGAGCAATTGAAAAACATTGAAGCGGTTGAGTTTTGAGCCGGTGGAATTCGAATTTGCAGCAGTGTTTTCTTGGTGTCGAAGTTGAGATGTCTTTCAATAGATTGCGATTGGAGTATGCCCTTGAGGGAAGCTCAAATTATATTGCATGGAAGGATAGGATGGAGGCGGTGTTGGATGACAATGGGTTGAAGGAGTTCATAGATGCAGAAATTCCAAAACTTTCTTCTAGCGATGCTACTGCACTTGACGCATGGAAAAAGAAGACAGCAAAGTGTCGAAGAATTCTGTTGGAAGGTGTAAAGGATCACATAGTGTCCAGCCTTCATGGTAAGTCTTCTCCATTCTTGATGTGGAAAGCATTGACAGACTTATTCCAAAGCAAGAGCGACCAGAGGAAGTTGGCGCTCAAGGATAAACTCAAGAACATAAAAATGGAGAAAGGCGACAGTATGCCCAAGTACCCCATGAAGTTCATCCATTGCAGGGATGAACTGGGAAGTGTGGGGGTGACTATAGATGATGAGGACTTGGTGAGCTTGACTCTCCTTGGGATTTCGAAGAGTTGGCATTCCTATCAGGACTCTGTCAATGGTCGGGAGAAATTGCCAGGATGGGAGCGACTTTGGTCAGATCTTATGCAAGAGGAGACAAGGCGAAGTACCAGGGACGGATCTTTATCAAAGAACTCAGATGAAGAAAATTGCGCTTTGGCTGCCAAAGCAAGGAAGGGGAAGAGCAAGAAGAATGCTTCTCAATCCGGTGCGAAAGGCAAGAAGCAAGACATGTCCAAGGTGAAGTGCTTTCACTGTCACCAACACGGACATTATGCCACTAATTGTCCACAGAAGAATAAAAATAAGCAGGCTACTAGATCTACTGCTGGAGAGGCCTTAGCCTCATAGTTTGAGCTGGATTTTTTGTTGATCGCATGCTTGTTCTCAATTATGATGGGTTCAGTGTGGTTTCTTGACAGTGGTGCGTCTTTTCATATGACCGGAGATAAATATTTGTTTACTGATCTGGATGAGAAAGATCTTGGAGTGCACATTGAGATGGGCGATGATGGTAGATACAGTGCGACCGGTATCGACACCATTTCCTCTGAGAGGGAGTTTGGTAAACCCTTCGTATTGAAGGAAGTGATGCATGTTCCAGGATTGAAGAAGAATCTTATCTATGTGGCCATGTTAGAATACAAGGGATATGATGTTGTCCTTAGCGAGGGAAAGGCTTTCCTGCGCAGTAAGACAACTGGTGAAACCCGAAGGATAGGGGTTTGAGTTAAGAACCTTTATCAATTGCAGGTAGATGGTTGCGCAGCAATGGCAGGCAAGGCAGAAGGAGTGGTGAGCCGGGATGATGGCGAGTTGTGGCACCGAAGATTGGGCCACCTTCACCATGGAGCCTTGAAGAAACTACAGCAAATTTCTACTGGGCTTCCTAAGGGTACTCTTTCACAGTTATATTAGTGCAAGGGGTGTACTTTGGGAAAATTTGTGAAAGCCACCTTCACGAGAAGGATAGTCGCACCACGACGATCCTTGAGAGAATTCACACAGACGTGTGTGGACCTTTCTCAGTAGCTTCGACAGCAAAGCACAGGTACTATGTGATATTTGTTGATGATTTTTCTCGGAAGTGCTGGATCTTCTTCATGCAGAAGAAGAGCGAGACATACTCAAAGTTCCGTGAGTTCAAGGCACTAGTTGAGAAAGAATCGAGGAAGCAGGTGAAGGCTCTTAGGAGCGACAATGGTGGTGAATTCATCTCTGGCGAGTTCAAGGACTTTTGCAGCGCAGAAGGAATTCGAAGAGAGCTCATAGCACCTCAAAACCCACAGCAGAATGGGGTCGCGGAGCGAAAGAAAAGAATGATTATGGGTGCTACACGGGTGATGTTGCATGATCAGGGCCTTCCCATACACTTGTGGGCTAAGGCATGCAATACTACGGTTTATGTGCAAAACCGTTTTCCTCATAGGATACTTGGCATGAGTACACCCGAGGAGGTGTTTTCTGGTAAGAAGCATGATATTTCCCATTTGAGGATTTTTGGTTCACCCGTTTACATTCATGTGACGAAGGATGCCAGGAAGAAGCTGGAGCCGAGTTTAGAGGTTGGGATATTTGTGGGGTACACTGATACACCCCACAACTATCATGGCTTGCCGCATGCCTCAATATTGTTGCGACGGGATATCAAATTTTATGAGGAGAAAGCCAAGAAGTAAGCCTGCTGAGAGGGAGCCACACTTGCATGTAGATGAGGAGCTATTAGTTCGTAAGGATATGTCCGGATGTGGGATCAGCCACAAGAGGAGGTTCATGGAGTGGAAGAGACCACTCATGCAACGCCAACCATCAGAGGGCGGAAGCGCACTACAGAAGCTGGGCGACTAGCTCAAGATGCAGAGAAGGTTGTAGGAGCACCTACATCATAGTGCAAACAGAGACAGTCACCTGACCAGTATACTAGATACATGGCTCTTATGAGAAAGTGTATCATGACAAAGCCATCCTCTTTCGAGGAAGTTGTGGAGGACCTTGCATGGGTAGATGCCATGGTGGAAGAGTATGATTCGATTGTCGAAATGCTGGGCATGGGAGATTGTCCCAAGGTCGGAAGGGAAACTGGTGGGTTCAAGATGGATCTACAAAGTGAAGCAAGCAGCTAACGGGAGTGTGGAGAAGTACAAGGCAAGATTTGTTGCCCGAGGCTTCTCACAGATTGAGGGGATAGATTATGAGGAAACCTTTGCACCTGTCGTAAGGTATTCTTCCATACGGACGATTCTTGCTCTCTCAGCGCAGATGGGGTGGCACATTCATCAGATGGATGTGAAGACTGCGTTCCTCAACGGAGTGATTGAGGAGGTGTACATAGAGCAGCCCGAAGGTTTCGAGATCTTCAGCAGCGAGTCGCATGTGTGCAGGCTCAAGAGAGCATTGTATGGGTTGAAACAAGCACCTCATGCTTAGTACACACGGATAGACAGTTATTTTACCGGACTTGGATTCTGCAAGAGTGAGGCGGATCCAAACCTATACCAGATTGTGGTGGAGGGTAAGTTGTTGATCATTGTACTTTATGTAGATTATTTTATTTTGATGGGTGATGAACTGTTGATACTCTCATGCAAGGCTGATCTTGCAAAAGAGTTTGAGATGAAGGACTTGGGCCACCTTCATTATTTCCTGGGATTGGAAATTTGGCAGCGCAGTGATGGACTGTTTGTGTCTTAAGGCAAGTATGCCTGGGAGATACTGGAGAAGTTCAACATGCATGGCTGCAAGCCTATCGACACTCCTCTTCCTGGTGGATGGAGGAAAGAGGATGCTACATCGGCAGAGGTAGTGGAGGCCACTGTTTACCAACAGTTGGTGGGGTCGCTTATGTATCTGGTCAATACACGACCTGCCATATGCTATGCTATTAACTAGCTTTCACAAGCTATGGTTAAGCCTACCAAGCTCTACTGGAAGGCATGCAAGCATGTATTGAGATATCTCAGAGGCACATCGGGATATGGATTATGGTACAGACAGTCGAATGAGGTGAAGCTATGTGGCTTCACGGATGCAGATTGGGCAGGGAGCCCAACGGACAAAAAGAGCACATCTGGAGGGATTTTCAGTATCGGGTCGACAGCAGTTTCTTAGTACAGCAGGAATCAGAGATCCGTGGCACTTAGTTCAGCAAAGGCTGAGTATATGGTAGCGAGTTTGGCTGCATGCGAGGCTATATGGATGAGGAAGATCCTGGTCGGGTTGTTCGGTTCACACTTAGATCCTACTGTGATATATTGTGATAATTATAGTTGCATCAAACTCTCGATTAATCCAGTATTTCATGATAGATCTAAACACATTGACATCTGATATCATCATATCAAAGATTGTGTGAAGCGGAAGATCATGTTACTTTCATACATTCCCACGGAGTATCAGGATGCTGATATCTTGACGAAGGCGCTCACCAGGAGCAAATTTGAATACCACGGGGCAAGATAGGGGTGGCAGATAATCCTTATCTTGTTGAGAGGGAGTGTTGAGATTGCAACAAGATGATGAGCTTAGTGGAAAGAAGTCGCCTTCACTAAGTGGGCCCGCAGGCTATTTTTGGCACAAAATCTATTTTTAGACTATGTCTATTTTTACACATGTCAATCATGATTCTATGAGTTGAAAGATGCTATTTGTGGATGGTTGGTCAAGTTGGAAAAATAGATGGACTTATATTTTTAGACATATTGGGCGGAATCTATTTTTGGATTACCAGTCTAAAAATAGATATGTCGAATATTATTAGCTCTTAATAATATTTGGACTATAAACATTATCTTATTCTCTTGGAGCACTTCAGTTAAGTGCACAGATGTGGCACAAGAGCTGACAAAAGGAATTACGCTATTCCTGAGGGTTAAGTGGAGCTATTGCATGGATACTTCAGTTAGAACTCATGTGACAGAGTTTGGTGGAGTTATTGAGCTAGTTGATGGAGTTGTGTTCAGTTTAACTGAGTTAAACATAGTTGAGCTAGTTGTATCTAGTCTAACCGATTGATACACTAGTGAGAGTGGTGTGAATTAATTATTAATTAATTCACTAATTATTAACTCATTAATCAACTAAAGAATACATCAGTTAACTACAGTGCATGGACAGTTTCAGTGGAGACCAGTGAAGAGGTAGGTGAAAGAGCAATGTGACTATCAGTTGTGACTATACTGTTGCATGATTTGCAACAACCAGTGATTGGAGATGCCAATGAGGATTGCGCAGTCAAGGCTGGACCAATTCGAGTTCATTCAGAGCCATTCTTCAGCAGTGATTGCGCAGTAGAGGCAAGCTATCAGGTGGCAGAGATTGGAGCATGTGATTTTCTAGATCGGGCTTGATTAGTGTGTAGCAATTGGAGATTGTACTGAGAGCTTTGTGAGGAGCTTTGTATAATGATTGTTACATGATATCTATGACATATAATATACAGATAGTTGGGGGTTTTCAGCTTTAAGCTTTCCCATAAAATACTGTGTTCATATGTCTGATTTTTTATGGTTTTAATGTGCAAATGCGATTGTTTTTATTTCCGCAATTAATGATCAATGGAGGAAGAGATTTTGTATTGTGCATGAAGTTAAAATAGTGTGTGATCAAGAGAATATTGGTGAATAATATATCAGTTATTCAAATTTCTACAATTGCTTCCTCGGTATCTCAATACATAGCTCCGTCATCATAGGAACAATTATTGCCAACCACCTCATTTTCTTCATGAGATCATGTAATGTTGATTCCATCATGTCATCATATAGAAGAGTTCAAGTCATATTGTATTTATGACTTCATGTATCATTCATAAGTAAGATTCCCTTCTTCTTCAATCCTGCTCAAGAGATAGAGCATTCTAACCATTATCTCTGCAATTAAGTGATGACATGGTTCTATCCATATATCAAAGTTAACAAATATATACATACCTTTTCCTTCATCTAATCATCTAGGCTTTTTCACGGCTTCCCTTGTCTTTGCATAAAGATGTAAAATTCTTCAACTAAATTGTAATGTTGCACTTATCTCTCACCATACCTTCATCCTTCTAAACTATGGATCCCACACTAGGTCAAATGCATACTATCTATGTGACACTTCTTCAAATAGTGATCAACCTTTTAACAAAGATTCCAACGGAGGATCTTCCTTATTCTACAAATGCTTCTTTCTAATGATGATGAAGTGTGACAAACTCTTATCTTCCTATTCTTGCTAGATGACTTGCTTCAACCATATAAACTGCTACTCCGGCTTATCCTTCCATGCTTCCATAATGATGCCATATCAATACTACTATATCTTATTATAACCATAATTATTCCTACCATGACTTGCTAACTTTTATATACTTGAAAATAAACAAATTGTGTGAGAGACCTTTAATAGTAGAGGCCTTGGTAAAGAAAAGGTAGTTTGGAAGCAAATTGAAATCGAGTGATTTGAAGTTGAATCTAATATCTCCAGACGTCATAGTACTTTCAATTTTCTGAATAAGCATACCATGTTATTTGGCAGCTAAAGCTCGACTCTTTGATGTGTTGCAATTTTTTGAATAAACATATCATGTTATGTGTTTTCATAGTTTATTTGTTTTTTTTTTTTTCAATCAGTTAAAATTGGGAATTACTCCTGCCTAATTGATTTTCTAGTCCATTGCCTACAAAAATTAAGTCCTTATAGTCACAAATATTAATCTTCGGAATTCAAGCTTGTTGTTTTTGGTTCATTTGCAGACAAATTTTCACAGGACAAGGTTTCAAGCATTTTCTGATGATCTTGCTTTTCTCCTTGAATGAGATATTAGGAGGGAACTTTCCAGCAACCAAGTAGTTAGCTATGTCAGCAAACCATGGTGAGAGTGGTGATATAGCGAAGAGATGTTCATCTGGCAGCTGGTCATCCACCATTCCTTCTTCACCTGCAGATAGAGCTAACCTTGTTAAAAAAATCCGCAACAACATACTCCTTTCCAAGTTTTTTAACAATAGCTAGGTCAAACTTATGTAATAGTAACAACCATCTAATTATCCTATCATTAGAATTTGGTTTGTTCATTAAATATTTGATGGTTGCATGATCAGTGTGAACAAAGGTATGATACCCAGTTACATAACGTCTGATTTGTTTAAAGCATGGACAATGGCTAACATCTCCTTCTCTGTGACTGTATAATTTCACTCGGACTTAGACAAGTTCTTACTGATGAAATAGATTGCATAAGGTAATTTGTCTTCTAACTACCCTAATGTTGCCCCCACAGCTTTGTCAGATGCATATGTGTGGATGTGGAAAGGTAGGGTTGAATTTGGACCTCAAAGAATGGGGGCAGTAGTAAAATTTCCCTTAATAAGCTCAAAATCCTCTTGACAAGTACCAGATCAAATAAACTCAAATATTTGGCCAATAAACCAAAAAGTGGCAAAGCCATCTTGCTAAAATCTTTGATGAATCTTCTATAATAACTAGTTAACCCTAAGAAACTCCTAACATCTCTCTGCTTTTCAGGAGCAAGTACCCCTTTGATAATAGTGATTTTTCTCGAGTCCACCTGTATTCCTGCTTCAGAGATTGAGTGTCCTAATTCAAATCCTACTCTCTTCAAGAATTCACCCTTGTAGCTCAGGGAGAGATGCATCTCAATGCACCTTCTGAGAACTTGACCCAAATTGGAGAGAGGTTCCTGGAATTCATCCCCATATGGTGTGAAATCATCCATGTAGATTTCAACGGAGTCATGGATTAGCTCGAAGAAAATGATTAGGACAGTTCTTTGGAAGGTAGTTAGGCCATTGCACAACCCAAAGGGTAGGACTCTATGAGTGAAGGTACCCTAAGGGTAGGTAAAAGTAGTCTTATCCTGGTCTTCAGGGCTAATTTGAATCTAATTGTCCCCACTAAACCCATCTAAGAAGGAAAATAATTTCTTACCTGCAAGGCCATCCAAGACTTGATCTATAAAGGTGATCTAGGTGGTTCTAGACACCCTAAAAATATCAAGAGGGCTTAGAAATGGTCAAAATTCAAAGTGGTCGGATTGCTCTCGAACCAAGTTCAAGTTGAATTGCTCGTCATCCTGATTCCAACAGTGCGAACATATCTCCAATCCAAGCCCGTATGGAGAAGTTAGAGCAAGTCAAAGTTTTGGTCAAAGTTGGGTAGTGGGCCAGGTTTAAGTGTCCCATAAATTCATCGTCAACCAATCGGGGAACTTAGCTCCAGAATATGGGTGAAATTGTGGCGTTGTTTTAACACCCAATAACCCTTATTTTCATTAAAATAAAATATGAATAATTTGTTTTAAAATAATGAAAAATTATTAAAAAATAGGGGTGGAAACCCATGACCCCCGCCACCCCCGTTGAATCCATATTACATAACAAATATTAAATATTTTGGGTCAGTGGGCCATGACCTCCGTTGAATCCCATGGTGTAACCACCACACAGTATATATATAAACATTACAAACCTATTGAATATGGGTTGGGTCGGGCCCATGGGTTGCGCACCACACCCACCCAACAAACCACGATGGATAACAAAGTGGAGCCGACGGGAGTTGAACCTGCCTGTCCCACGTGGGCCGGCCCCCGCCTCGCAGCCCCATCTTTAAATATATTTCAACATTTAAACAACAAACGTGCCCAAATATTACAACTGCATGCCCCAAACAATATACCACGATGACCAAAAAAATATGTATGCGTGGAATTTTGGGGGAGGTGGGATTTGATCCCCCGACCTCCCCTCAACAACTCACTTTTTTTACTACTACGCCAAATGGTTGGATGTGGTAAACTCTACCTACCAAGGGTATAAAATCCTGAAATTTGCATTGTGCCCAGGGCAAAAGAGAAGGCAGACTAGTGCGAAGTTTGAGGAATATATTTCACATGGATTCCAGGTCTAATTTGTATATTAGCATAGTTATTCTTGTAGATTGGAAAAGTATTTTGTCTCCGAGGTTTATATTTCATATTTGTATTACACGGGGATTCTCCCCGTGATGCTTGCAAGCACTAGCCCAAAGTCCATGAGGACTATGGAAGGTGTCATTGACATCTTTCCTAGTTATCTTTTAACCAAACAGTTCTTAGTGTTAACACCTCTTTTGCACTCCATGGATTATACACCTCAACAACATTTACATAACTTCAAAATGAAGTGACCATTAATTTCCTTTATAAACTTGTCCTTTACTTCCTAACCCTTATATGAAACCTACTTTGATTGACCCAATGTTGAAATTAAGAATAACTATGTGAATAATAAAGTTGTTTTCTTCTAAATTCCAAGTAACATTTGCAAATGAATCCAAGAAACTATTTTGTGGATTAGTATGTCAAGTTAAATTTCAAAACATAACTAAAGTTAACATGTCTTTGAAACTGTAACCATAAAGAAAGATGATCACATGTACCACAAAGCGTTTTCCACTAGGCCCTTTGTTAAGACTCCTGATAGGCTGATTTTGTGAATGTGCCGTTTTATTTGATGAAAGAATCCAAAATTTTGCTTCAACCTTGAAATCCAAACACAATAACTCGAAATCTGACTCTTATCTGTATGTGAAAAGTTTGTTTTTTAGAACTAGATATTTCTACCTCATTTTTTAATGGTACATGCATAGCCTTCAATTACTCTCTTTTTTCATTATTTTCTATCAAAGGATCTCAAATGTAAATTGTTGCAAACAGTGAGCTTCATCAAAAATTTTCATTCTACGTATAGCATTATATAATTCTTCAAAAACTTCAAGAGATACATTACAAAGAAACATCAAATGAGTGAAATATTTTCTATGTTTAATCTAACAATACAAGAACCTTTGACCAAATTTTCAGAGACAATAAACTAGCCTTTGATTTTCAGGCTCGGTAGCTAAAAAAAATACAAAAACATAGTTAAACACATTTATAATAAATTACTAACAATTCAGGTTTAAACCAATTGTTATCTGTAATGTTTTCTCTTTGATTTTTATCAAGTACCGCCCCTTTCACTCAAAGTTTTGGTGTGTTGAGAAATCCTTCACAACCCTTGTTATACGCAGTCTAGACTGTGCATATTCAATTTTTTGGGGATTTTTTTCATGTTGAGAACTTTAAAATTGGGGAAGCTTTGAAAGGGAAAACTAATTACCTAATGAGCTTACCCAAACATTATAAGAAAATTGATGTGAGTCTAAAAAACCCTTTCAACAACCCCCCCTTATGTTTCTGTTCACTTTTGCAAGCATGACTTCAAAAATCGTTTTTCCTCCTGGGGATGTACCTCTTTCGATGATGAGAGCTACAAAGATGCAGTTGGGGCTAAATGGAAGAGTGGTATGGCCATATTTTTTTATGCAACATCGCACTACATTATGGGACTATGTTATCACTACTATGATATGCTCCTTTTCCACTATGGTTTTGATGAAATACTATTGCAATTCCATGGGTTGTCAAACCCCAAAGCTCAAAAACGCCACTTAGGCTATTTTATTTTATTTTATTTTAATTATTAAATTTTTTATTTTATTTTATTTTACTTTTAAATTTTATTTTTATTTTTATTTTAATTATTGAATTTTTTATTTTATTTTACTTTTAAATTTTATTTTTATTTTTATTTTATTTTTATTTTATTTTATTTTTTTGTGTATAAGAATTTTTGGTGAAAATCACATGTAAGAAATTTTTGTGGACGCGTTTCGAACCAACGAGTGTGGTTCACACATTTTATGGATCACAAAAGCCAAATTCCTAATGAACCACACTGACTGGTTCGAAACGCGTCGACAAAAATTTCTTACATGTGATTTTCACTGAAAATTCTTATACACATTTTATGGATCACATAAGCCAACTTCTTAATATTTTAAAATTTTTATTTTATTTTACTTTTAATTTTTTATTTAATTTTTATTTTTATTTTATTTTATTTTAATTATTAAATTTTTAATTTAATTTAATTTTTTATTTTTATTTTAATTATTAAATTTTTTTATTTTACTTTTAATTTTTAATTTTGATTTTATTTTATCTTTATTATTAAAATTTTTATTTTATTTTACTTTTAATTTTTTATTTTTATTTTATTTTAATTATTAATTTTTGAGCAAACATCACAAGAATTTTATTGTATGTCTAAGATAGATTAGATATCTCAAGACATAGCTCCTTGTATTTGTATTGTATTTATGTGAATTGAATTTATGTGTGCATTATGCAAATTTAACTTGGTATCAAAGCCTATGTGGGCTAACTCCCTCACGGGAGAGAGTAGGGGCACAAGGCTATTGCAATTTGTTTGTAGGATGGTTTATATATTTTGTTTATCCATCGTGCATAGTGAACATGGAAAGAACTGGTGTGGAGGAAGGCTTTTCCATCGTTTGGTGCAATATGTAGAGATTGTTGTGAATCATACTTCTACTAGTTTATTCTTCATCAATTAATCTATGGGGTTGTGTGAAGCGTGGAAAATTGTTGTGGTATGACCAACGCAGACTATGTTTTCTATTTATGTAGTGTAAATTCAAACCAAACTACGCCTCGACTCAAATTGGTGTGCAAGCTTGTAGATCCTGAAGCCATCAGGGAAAACCGAATTTTCTCCATCAAATTTTGATGTGTGTGACTATGGAGTTGTGTGCAAGAAGCATGTTGCAGATGTTGTTGTTGGGATAGGCCATTGAGCGTTGATCTTGCAGTATGGATTTGAGATCTAGTAGGGGACGTTGTTTGTTGCAGTGTGAAGTCGAGAGCCATTGTGAGTTCAATTCATTGATTGCAACAAACATCTAGTTAGTGAGTGCTATGTTGAGTCAAGTTGGGATTCCGACGACGATTGCAAAGAGTTTGTGAGTGGTGTGATGGCACAACGTGGGTGAATTTTAACGTCTAGGAAAAGATCAATCTACATATTGTTGAGTTGTGTTATGGAGTTGTGTGCATTTTAGCTTTGGAGGAACAAACTTGCTATGTGATTTATGCGATTGTTTTAATTTATATTCATCTCTTGTGTGTGTTTCCTACTGATGATGTAAATGCATTAATGTAAATCTTGTTAAAAAAATTGGATGTTTGTTGTTGTGGCAATTACTGTGGCCAACTATTATCATGACTTTGAGTCATTGTTGGAATTGACCATTCCAACAATAGACAAATGTATTTGCATGAATTATTGACTACTAGATGTATTAAAGACATGACAGTGAGGATGACATTAGAGGAGCCACATCAAATATTAAAGGATGAGAGAAAACTAAGTGAAAATTTGTGTGAATTCGCGGAATAAACTCACGAAGATGGTGTATTATGTGTCACATACATGTATTAGTAAGCAAGTCTTTGATGTTTTGTAGTGGTCATTCAAACTTTCATAATATTATGTACCTAAATGATCCAGGTGGCTGCAGACACCCTCACGAGACCAAGAGAGCTGATGATAGGTCAAAATTCAAAGTGGTCGGATTTCTCTCGAACCAGGTTCAGGTTGAAGTACTTGTCGCTTTGATTCTAGTGGTGTGAATGGATCTCCAATCCGAGCCCGTATGGAGAAGTTAGAGCAAGTCAAATTTTTGGTCAAAGTTGGGCAGAGGGCCAGGTTTAACTGTCCCACAAATTCACTGTGAACCGGCAGGGAACCCAACTCTCGAAAATAGGCGAAATTGTGGCCTCGTTAATTTGCTCAATAACCCTTATTTTTGTTAAAATTTAAAATAACCATTATTTTCAAAAAGAACAAAAAAATATATATATAAATGGGGGGTGTCGGGCAACCACCCTCGCCACCCCACCGCATAAAAACCATATCACATAACAAATATATTGAATTTTGGGTTGGTGGGCCATGACCCCCCCCCCCCGAACCCCACGATGGATCCCATCTTCATATACAATGATATATTGACATATATATTACAACCCAACCATTAAATCATATGGTTGGAACAATATGTGCCACCGTTAACCTACGATTCCAGCGGGTGTCGAACCCGCCCGACTTAATAGCCGGCCAGTCTGTCGGCGTAACCACGACTAAACATATGTCAAAACAAATAATGCAACAATGTGCCCATATTTAAATGCACGTAAACCATATTTAAAACCCGTATTTGAACCAGACCCACCTCCACTCCAGTTTCCAACGGAGCTAACAACCCACGTGCTGTCACATTGTTATTTCCACGCACCCTCAACCTTATAAAATTTCATTTCGTAGATGCACCCAGGCAAGAGAGGAGGAGCATGAGGTTCGAGACAAAATATTACTTTTATGCACGTGGAACCCTGAGCCATTCAGGGAGGCAATGGAACCATGATCTAGGCCACATTTTCAGAGGGGCCATAATTGTCCGGTGTCCAAATTGGACAAATTTTATATGGATTTTACATCTCTCGATGACAGGAAGCTAATGGCAATGTCAATTTCTGCAACAGAGGTCTATATTTTTCAGCCATTTTCCAAATTGGGATGACGTTGTCGAAATTCAGAGTGTGGACAGTCGATTTCATGCCATTTCACGCCACGACTTCGATGGTGTATTCAGATCCAGCAGCTGAGCAGCCCATTCTTCATCCATCATCATAGTTGAGGTATATGAAGTGTTGTTGCCATGTACTTCATTGATTATTGTTGTGACATGTTTTATGTCGTGTCCATTCCTGCTTGATGTATGATGCAGAATCTTGATGTTTACATCATGTGATATGTATTCATCATGGATGGTCATTTATGTTCTGAGATCCCTTTGTTGCCTTGATGGAGGGATACTTCTTGTCACCATGTGTGAGGTTGTCATGTTGATAGGAGGTTTGTTATGAGTGAGATTTCCTTATAGCAGAACATCTCGTGGGGAGACTTTGCCACTCATGTCGAGGGCACATTTCCTTGTATGACAAGTAAATAACATCTATGTACATCATCACATTTTCCGGCATGAAATGAAGCGGCCAACACCATCGAGACACCGAGGCCTGAAGACGTAGTCCATGCTCGACGAACTCTATTATTAAACAACTTGCGTTTTGTTGTGTGATTGTTGACATGTTTTCCTCCTAATTATACCTGCATATATGTTATTTTATGCTCTTTTAAAATGCAGTTATAACAACATCACAGAAGTAAAAGATCATGGGTAAATCTAGTAGCTGACAGACATGTATCAAAGTGGTATCAGAGCGGTCTTCTTGCTTATGTGAATTGCAAGTTTTAACCATTGAACGTGCAACAATGGAGGATTTCAAAGACATGTATGAGGGCATGCTGAGGACAACCGAAAGGATGGACAAAATTCATGGCATAGAAAAACTTGTCATTTTTTTGGTTTAGATAACCATGTCATTGCCAAGTGTTGGAAAAGAAGGATGAGACGTGAAATGCCTACTCCACAGTAGGAAAAGAAGAAGGTCAAGCAAGTCTGGAGGATGAAGACTCATTGCAGTTCTTGCGACAAAATTGGCCATCAAAGAGCCACGTGTTGGAGGCTCCATCCAGAGCAACACCTTAAGGAAAAAGCATCCATGTAGGAACCAATTGGAACAACTGTTCGACAAGCAAAAGTGTCGCAGAGAGATGACCCATTCACTTTGATAAGTGAGATATGGTTTTTCTAGTTTGGTAGCTTGTTTGGCCTTACTTTGTAAATCATATGTTGCAAATGAAAATGTAAAAGTGATGATGTGTTTTCCATCTCTTATGAAGCAACAATGATATTTTGGCCTTGTATTGATAAGTGGGGTATTGATTCCATTTTAATGTAAACTTGACCACTGAGTATGTGTTATAAACTCATGGCAAGTATGGGGAACTCTTGGGTCATAGATTGGTTTCTTAGTTAAGAATTTGTAAAATATTGTACTACAAGTTTGCGGAGGAGGTAGGTGTCGGCCCATTGCTTATGGCTCTTAAGAACAAAGGTGAAAGAGAATGAAGGGTGCCCTTTCAGGACACTTGTGGCGCAGACAAGGTACAAAGAAGTTGTAGATTATGTTCATGATTTTGGTGGACCAAAATCTCCTTAGTGGGGAGGATTGATCCAGGTGGATCCAGACACCCTTAGGAGACCAAGAGGGCTGATGATAAGTCAAAATTCAGAGTGGTTGGATTGCTCTGAAACCAGGTTAAGGTTGAATCACTCGTCGCCGTGATTCTAACGATGCAAACGGATCTCCAATTTGAGCCTGTATGGAGAAGTTAGAGCGAGTCAAAGTTTTGGTCGAAATTGGCCAGTGGGTCAGGTTTAATAGTCCCACAAATTCACAAATCCAAATAACTTAGGGAACCCGGCTCCTTGGGTGGTGGCAGCTAGTTAATTTTTAATAACCCTTATTTTTATTAATTAAAAATAATATATATATATATATATATATATATATATATATATATATATATATATATATATATATATATATATATATATACATATGTATCATATATATATATATATATATATATATATACAGGGGGTGGTGGGCCACCACTCCCGCCACCCCACCACATAAAACTATAACACATAACAAATATATTGAATTTTGGGTTGGCGGGCCATGACCCCAGTTAAACCCCACGACGGATCTTGTCTTCATATACAACAATATATTGACATATATATTACAACCCAAACTTTAAATCATATGGTTTGAACATATATGTGCCACCGTTAACCTACGGTTCCGACGGGTGTCAAACCCGCCCGGTTTAATAACCAACCGGTCCGCTAGCGAAACTACGACCAAAAATATGTTAAAACAAACAACGCAACAACGTGCCTATATTTAAATGCACTCAAGCCGCATTTAAAAATCATTCAACCATATTTAAATGGATTTCCAATGGTTATGTTACTCAACGTGTCATATGTCAACCAACCATCGAATGGTCAATCAAATGTCGTAGTTTAAAAAAAAAATAATAATAATAATATGCTATTTTGGAGTGGGCGAGGTTTGAACCCAACCCTCCTCCACTCCAGTTTCCAACAGAGCCAACAGCCCATGGGCTGTCACATTTTTATTTCCGCCCACCCTCAACCTTATAAACTCTCATTTTGTAGATGCGCCCAGGTAGGAGAGGAGGAGTGCGGATTTTGAGATAGAATATTATTTTTATGCAGGTAGAACCCTGAGCCATTCAAGAAGGCAGTGGAACCATGATCTGAGCCACATTTTCAGAGGGGCCAAAATTTTTTGGTGTCCAAATTGGACAAATTTTATATGGAACATCTCTCGGCGACAAGAAGTTGATGGCAATGTCAGTTTCTGCAATAGAGATCTCGATTTTTCGGCGATTTTCCAGATTGGGATGTCTGTGTCGGAATTTAGAGTGTGGACAATTGATTTCATGCCATTTGACACCATGAATTCGATGGTGTATTCATATCCAGCAGCTGAGCAACCTATTCTTCAGCCAGCATTAGAGTTGAGGTATATGAAGTGTTTTTGCCATGTACTTCATTGATTATTGTTATGAGATGTTTTATGTCATGTCTATTCCTGCTTGATGTATGATTTGGAATCATGATGTTTATGTCATGTGATATGTATTCATCGTGGATGGTCATTTATGTTCTAAGATCCCTGTGTTGCCTTGATGGCGAGATACTTTTGTCACCATGTGGGAGGTTGTCATGCTGATAGGAGGTTTGTTATGAGTGAGAGTTCCTTGTAGCAGAACGTCTTGTGGAGAGATTTTCCACTCATGTCGAGGGAAAATTTCCTTGTATGACAAGTAAACAACGTCCATGTATATCATCACATTTTCTAGCACCAAATGAAGCGGCCAACACCATCGAGACATCAAGGCCCGGAGACATAGTCCACATTGGACGAACACCTTTATTAAACGACTTGTGTTTTGTTATGTGATTGTTGGCATGTTTTCCTCCTAACTATATCTGCATATGTGTTATTTGATGTTCTTTTAAAATGCAATTCTAACAACATCACAGAAGTAAAAGATCATGGGTAAATCTGGTAGCTGACGGACCCGAATCACCGAAGTTGTGTTGTAAGCCTTGTAAGGCATGTGTACCGCCATGAAGTTCATGGTAATATTGAAACCAATTTGTAAGTACAAGTTTGTGGTTAGCCATAAACCACTTTGGAAGTGTAGGTTTATGGTAAGCCAGAAACCACTTGTGAGAGTGTATGTAAGTGTAGGTTTGTGGTAATCCAAAAACCACAAGTTTGAGAGTGAAGTGGACAACAATTCCTATAGCATGGTTTAAGGTCAACCGAGAAAACCCTAGGCATGGTTTAGGGTCAACCGAAAACACCTTGGGCATGGTTTAGGGTAAGTTGATAAAACCCAGTTCATGGTTATAGGAGATCCAAAAAAACCTAGGTTGATAATGATGGAGGGGGACTTACAGTTACAGTTATAGGTATGAAAATAATGGTTGATTGAACCATGTACATGAAGCACATCCTAGTAGACTGGTGGTTGCAAAAAAGGTGCAAAGCCAAAAAGTTCAATTATGGAAGATGAAATTGACGGGATGCATCTCCAAATAGAAAATGTAGAAATTATATAACTGATATGTTATATGTCTAAGATTCTCTTGATCACGCACTATTTGACTTCATGCACAATACAGAATCTATTCCACCATTGATCATCACATGCGGAAATAAACAAGATTACAATGCACACATGAAACCATAAATATTCACACACATTAACACAATGATTTAACGAGAAAGTCTGAAGTTAAAAACCCCAAATATATGTATATAATATATTTCATAGAGATTATGTAACAATCTCATACAAATCTGAACATGTCAAGCTCTCAGTACAATACAATCGCTACAAACTAATCAGGTCCGATCTAGCAAATCCATGCACCGATCTCTGCCACCTGCTAGCCTACCTCTACTGCGCAATCGCTGCTGAAGAATGGCTCTGAATGAAATTGAACCCACCTGGATTGCACTGTTTAATCCTTATTGGCATCTCCATTGAGTGTTGGATGCAATCAATGCATCACTATAGTCACAACTAATAGTCATCTTGCCCTTTCACCTATCTATCTACTGGTCTCCATTGAAATTGTCCATGCACTGTAGTTAACTGATGTATTATTTAGTTGATTAATGATTTAATACTTAATGAATTAATTATTAATTAATTCACACCACTCTCACTAGTGTATCAATCAGTTAGACTAGATACAACCAGCTCTACTGTGTCTAACTGAGTTAAACTAAACACAACTCTACCAACTACTTCTACAACTCCACCAAACTCTGTCACATGAGTCAAAATTTAAAATCAAGTCCTCATGCATTAGCTCCAGAAACCCCTTTGAATAGTGTAATTCTTCTATTAGTCAGCTGGTAAGTTGCCATCTGTTATTTATTTAAGTACCCAAGAGATTAAGATAATGTTTAGAGTCCAAATATTATTAAGAGCTAATAATATTCGACATATCTATTTTTAGACTAGCAATCTAAAAATAGATTCCGCCCAATATGTCTAAAAATAGAAGTCCATCTATTTTTCCAACTTGACCAACCATCCACAAATAGCATCCTACAACTCATAGAATATGATCGACGTGTCTAAAAATAGACAAAGTCTAAAAATAGACTTTGCGCCAAAAATAGCCTGCAGGCCCACTTAGTGAAGGCCACTCTTTTCACTAAGCTCATAATCTTGTTGAATCTCAAAAGAAAAAACTTGGAAAATATAATTCTTTCTTTTCTTATTTGTGATGCTTTCCAAGTATAGGAGATTGTCCCTAGTGTTTAGGAGTTTTTGAGGCCTAGTTGGTTGAGAGATCCTCTCCAACTAGTTAGCCTCCTAGTTTGGTGTGTGGTTGAGATATTTGGTGAGCCCTGGTATTGCACCAAGAATGTTGCAACTCCTAGGGGCTACCCTACTTTATTTTATCAACCCAGGGATATACAAACTTGGAGGTGACAGTGCTATATACACAACAAATGCCTTCTACTCATGTCATCCTCTTCTAATCTCTACGAAAGGGTGCTACTTCTAGGGTTTCTAAGCGAAGTCTGTCACACTTATGGAATTAGGCCTAGGGCTACCAATGATTTAAAACCATGGCACTATCATCAAGTACAAAATTATACCATAGTAACCAAGTACATTTAACTATTTTGCAATGAAGGAAATCTACTTATTAGACTATGATAAGAATTGTAAAGCAACCTGGGTACTTTGCATGAAGTAAATTGCTGAATTGAAATGAAAAAAAGGAAACTAATCTAATCACACTTAGTTGGGATAAATGGCTAAAAACACTCTACTTACTCTATGCTCTATCTATCATGCTTCTATTCATGCAACTATTCATGACCTAACTATGCTTGAAAATGTGTTGTTTTGCAGCTAGGAGAAGGAAGTGCTAAGGTGGTTGATGGAAGTCTTTAACACATGGGGGCAAGGCTAGAGGTTTATGAGTGGTTCTTGCAGGTTTAGAAAGTATCCATGGTGGTTTATGGGCTTAAGGAGGGGCCCACATGTGATGTTCTAAGAACTGCTATAGGTTTCCTGTAGTGTTACACACAAGTCTTGAATTGCTACAGGAAACAGGCCAAAGGTAATCTGAGGCGAAAGAGAGGTGGAAAAAGGGTAAGAAAGGTGGTGTGAAGGTGGATGAAGATGAATAGGAGGTGGCCCACCCCTTGGACAAGCTTAGAGTCTCTTGGGAGGCCTGTCTTGCACCTCTAGGGTTTGATCACGGTGTAGGAAGGAAAAATACAAAAACAGGGCTGATGGTGATTTTGTTGAACAAGAGCTGAAGGAAGATGAGAGATGGAGCTGGAGGTGCTGGTGGACTTCTCCTTGGATGTGCTACCTGTTCCTACAATAAAATTACCTATTCATGCAGTAAAGATGGACAAATTCATGATAAAGGCAGTGGAAAAGATTACTTGAATTTTTAAAGCCAATCTATTCTAATCTTAGAAGCAGAGATCTACTACAACATATTGAACATGTTCATGGAATTACAACAACTAATATCATATATTCCAAGAAATCATAAACTAAAAATCATTTTTGGTCTATGGGGAAGGTCTACCCTCCTCAAGCTCTATTGATAGAGGTGAGAGGGGGAGGCTTGACTCACAGATTTATGGAGTTTATCACCTAATCCACCACTCATGTAGGCAGAATAAATCTACAACAAAGGATAAATGGAAGCAAACTAAAATAGTGAATGAAAAGACCAACAAACTAGCTAACCATTCATAAGAAAAACTAGCTAAATGACATGAAAGGAAACAGTGAATGAAAACACCAACAAACTAGCTAACCATTCATAAGCAAAACTAGCTAAATGTCATGAAAGGAAAGAATGATTACATAAGAGATGTTGAGACACATGGATTGGGCCCTAACCCACAAGCCTAGCTATTTGGAATACAATCAGCAAGGTAAATTATGAATACTCACTTCATTTCAAAGAGATGGTCTCATTACATCCATGAAAGTCTTGAAAAACTGATTACAATAACAAAGAGCCTAATGGATTTCTCCAAAATCCAAATCCTAACGAGCTCTTGCTCAGCTCTATTTAACCTAAAGGGTAGCTATCAACATCTACCTAGAAAATAGGTGATGAGTTCACTTGAATTCAAGTGAAGTATGGCTTTGAGTGCACTTGGTCCTGAGTTTGCTCTGTTGCCTTTATTTCAAGTTGTTGGAGGGAATCTCTAGGATCCCTTGGCTTCGTTTGGGAGTTAAGGAGGGTGGAAAACCCGCTAGAATCTCTCCTTGCTGTCTACTTCGAGTATTTATGACAAAATCTTCATAAAAATGCCATATATTCATGATTTTCCTACATTTAACCTTATGTTAGGTACTCAAAGTATGTTAGCCTCAATCACCACATACACTAGCATCATAAGACCATAATATAATAAAAATACAAGAAAATATATTTAATAAGGCAAAAAGGTGACCATTAACCCCTCCAAATGTACCTAATGATGGATCTCATCATCACCCCCCTACTAAATGGTTTCTCATCCTTTGAGAAACTAATCCTCCTTTTGCATTTCTTTTAAAGCCTTAATGGACCCTCTGACTTCCCAAGGAAGAAGTGTGGGATTCCCTCAGGAGGGTAGAAACCATCATTATTTTCTACTTCTTCCCATTCTCTATTATGTTCATCCTAGTCCTTCCCATCACTCAACCGCAGCAACAAGGGTGGACTATGCTTTAGACCAAGCCAATGAATCTTTCTAGCCTGCATGGCCCTCTTGTACAATGGTACCCTTTCCAAGGCACCTCTTAATCTTTCTAGAGTATGGTATTCCATGTTTCTAAGGCTGTGAGGGAGGTTGTTCCATCTCCTCTAGCTAGCCATAATGCACTCATATCCTAATAGCCTAGAAACATCATCAAAGTGGGATATTGCTTGAGCTTGTGTATGGAGGCACCTTTCGGCTAGTTCAAGATCCCTTTCAATCTTTAGATGGTTATTGATGACTCCTCTAGGACTGAACAACTATACCCTAATGTGCAAGGGCTCTCTGTTTTCTCTTCTCATAACCCTCCTCATCTCTTATGCTCTTGTCTCCTCATTCACCATCCATGATGCCAAAGCCATTAATTGCATATCCCCCATTCTAGGATTGGGGTCCCAAATATTTAAATCTTTTAACACAAGGTTATGCATATAAAAATTTTCCGTCTTTTCCTCATCATCCATGCTAGCTTGATTGCAGAAATTAATTAATTTTCTACAATTTTGGAAAGGTAAGAATCCACGAGAGGCTAAATTTTTAATTTGAAAGAGGATCCACTGCTCCTTAAGGTAAACTGCATATGAATATGAAGGATACCTGTGTTTAATGGCCTCCATGCATAAATCTGCCATGGTGGTCACTTGTTTACCTTTTTGTTGAAGCTTCTCTTGTAGTGCCACATTCTTTGCTTTTTCTTTCTGAAGTTTCTCCTTCAAAATGAACTCTTTGAGCCTCACATCAGATAAATATTTTCCCAATTCAACTACTTTTCCCTCCATGACCCCTATATCATACACTCCTTTAGATGTGGCAAGCTTCATCCAATGACGAGTGTGTGCCCTCTCTTCCTCCAACTGATAAAACAAGGGGATTGTGAATTTTTTGAGGAATTAATCTACTCTCCAAAATGTAGGTGTAGTAAGAGTTGATATTGGGTTGAGGGCTAGGGTTTGACACCATTGCAACATCTTAGGGGTTTTATTTTGGTGAGGCGACCTCTTCTTTGTTCTCTTTTCCTCCCTTTTTTGATCATTTATTTCCTCTTGTGTCTTGCCCTCAACTTCCTTGACCTCTTGTATTTTTCTGGTTGTGTTTTCCTCCTCAACCAAGGCATTTTTCTCTAAATTTGTGCTTGTTGGAGTTTCCTGTAGCAAAAACAAAGTTTCTTGTCGCAAACTCTGTTTTTCTTGCTAAAGACTCACTTCTTCTTGATTTTCACTCTTTTTACTCCTTAAAGGGTCAGTGGAGGTTGCATGAAATGCGTGGGATGCCAACATGGTTGAATGTCTTCTGATATATGTTACAGGGGTCCTTATGGGTGAACTAACTTCTTATACCCTTCCTTCCTCTAATCTGATTTCTTCCTCCTTTTGTGGTGATTCTTCAATGGTTATATGGATCTTGGTGGGAGTTTGTGGCTTCCCCTGTCTCACCCTCTGACTTTTCCTTGTTCTAAAGTACATAGGTGTCTGGCTCTTTATTTTTGTTTTAACGGGTGTGCTCAAAGTAGTCAAGGTGGCAGCTACCTCTGGTCTGTGATGTCAAGTGACATGCTTGTGTCTTGAGGAAAGGTTTCATGGCTTATTATAGGGTCCATATCTCCTTTTTCCTCAATCTTTTCTGCCTCCATTCCTTTAGCTTCTTCTTGTTATCGTTATGTTGTCTCTACGTTCATTGTTTCAATTCCCATCTCCTCCTTTTCATCTTTGTTTTCTACCTCTTCTTCCTCTTCTTCTTCCTCTCTGTTTTCTGCCTCTTCTTCATCTTCTTCTTCTTCCTCTTCTACTTATTCTTCTCTAGGGCTAGAAGCATATATTTTCCCTATTTTGGTAGCTATAAAGGCTTCCCTATCCATGTCTATAAAAGAGGACCAGGATATAGGTAGGTTTAGCCTTCTCAAAGCATCATCTACAATTAATTTTATCAGGCCATGATGGGCCAAATGTTGATACTTCCTTTTATCTTACTTCATGGCTCACATCAGTGATGGAGTTCAAGAGGAAGTGAGGGACACTTAGTCTTTGTTCAAGTGGAAGCTCTCCTTGGAACCTAAGTTAATTTAACAACTTGAAGTGATACCCATAAACCACACTCAATCTGCCCTCACAAGAGATGAATTTCATGATGTGGAAGGAAACTTCATCCCAAGGGTATGAAAGGCTCTCTCTTCTCACACCATTTTTATCTTCAATGTATTTTTCTCCTAGTAAGAATAAATTCTTTTTGGCTGCAGTAATAGGCATTCTTTCCTTGACCCATTTGACTCCTAAGGGCAAGGTGGTTACTCTGCTTATCAGTTCAGGAGATAAAGTGATGGCTAGTCCTCTTATCACAGTGGTGGCTATTTCTTCTGAATGTGACTGTAGGGTTACTACAAATTCTTTAGCTATATCATCATCATAAACTTTCAGTAACTCGAAGAACCCTAGCCATTGGTGATTTCAGAAGATTTCCATAACATGAGGGTGACACCTAATTCTTTTAATGTTTGTAGGCTCCCTTCTGTTGAATCCCCCTCCCATTTTAATGTTGTGAGGTGAAGGTGGTGAGAGGTTTTTAGAGGTAAGCTTGGAGATGGAGGGCTTGAAACAAAACACAAGATTTTTTTTTTTTTAAATCCTTTGACTGTCACCTATTATTATTTTTTATTGTGAATTACATGGAGGAATTTCAATGCTGGAGGATGAAAATCCACTTACCTTGTTCCTTTTCTATTTTGGTTTGAAATATGGGGTATTTGGGATGTCAATACACCCACAGGAAACTTTGTGCTACCCTCTAAGCCTCTGTTGGTGTACTGCTGAAGTTGCGTGTAGCAAAATGTTGTTTCCTATAGCACGATGGTGCAGTCAAACCCAAACTTCGATGCTGCTCCTCTGATGGCTCCCACTGCTCTCTTGCACTTTCTGTTCTTTGAAATTCTCAATGAAATGGTGGAAATGAGACAAATCTTACATTTATTGGACTATTAACCAAATTTGGAGTGTTGTAGTGACTCGTACCCAACTCGAGCTTTTTCTTAAAGACCGTTGGCCCCCACTTCAGTTATTCATTGTTGACCTCGTGATAACTTCCCTTCGTACTCGGCTCGATTTTACATGCCCAGGTGGCATGCACTTTTACTTTTCCCTCAGTTTCACTTTACGAAGGTGGCCAAGTTAACTTGCCACCTTTTTGCCTTTTAAACTTCTAAATCTCAACATTTAACTATTTTGGCCATTATGGATGCACAACGAAGGGTGAGAGGCCATACCTGAGCTTACCTGGTGTTGGTGAAGTGCTACAGAAGATGGTGCAAGGAGCTGGAGCTGGTGGTGGCAGCTGGAGTGTTCTATTTTTTGTGTCTTCATATATATATATATATATATATATATATATATATATATATATATATATATATATATTGAGTGAGCATCTTTTTCTTAGTGAGCTGCTTATTTTTTCTGAGTGAGTTGCTTACCCTTTTTTTTGTTTTCTTTCTTTTGCAGGCGCTGCATGGAGAGCTTCAGATGTCATGGCTGGTGTGCTTATCCCTTTGGAGTCTGTTGGTGGTCCCCTGGAGTCATCTCCATCAGATCTTGTTCATCTTTTGGCCTTGTTGTGCCACACACAGATTTGCCACAGGAAACTCTCGGATACCTATAGGTGTTTGTTCCTCACTTCTTCTTGCTTAAGTTGGTTCATGAATGAAGGGATATGGGTTATGGAGGCTATGGAGGAGGTCATGGGATGAATGGAGCGAAGGATAAGCAATAGAAATGGTTCTTATGCCGAATTTTCAATGTTTTAGCTGCTGAAATTGCAACATAGGGTTTAGATAGGGAAACCCTGCTTATGGAGTGAAATAGGGTGTTGGGATTTGTACACATAGGCAAAACACATTTTATCATGCCCAAACTTAAGTTCATAAACCCTTTATACAACCTTTTTCTTCTCAAATGAGTTTTCTGTAGCATTTACAGGAGTTTCCTGTAGTGCTACAAGAATCCTGTAGGTGCATGTTTTTCTTGTAGCAATTCCAGGTTGGCAAAAAAAATGAACTTGTTGCCTATATGGTGGGTGAAATGAATGAAGGGATGGATGATGGAGTGGTGTATGGAGTGTGCAAGTAGAGAAGAAGAAATCACTCCTCTAGATCCTAAAATTAATCTTCAGTTGTTAATCTGCAAAATAGAAAAAACACATAAATGCATAGTTTTTTTTTTTTTAGGCAAGTGGGCCACAGAGGTTTTCAACCGAGAGACCTCCCTTAGGCGTCCCAAATAGGTTTTTACCCAAGGATCTTTTATTCTCTATTTTTTTTTTCTCTCTTTTTCTTTTTTCTTTGCTCCTGGACTGCCTCATGGGGTTTTCAACCCTGGAGTTGGCCTAGGGCGCCTCAGAGAGGTTTTCACCCATGCCTCTTTATTATTATTTTTCTCCATTTTTATATATTTATTTAGGAGGCATTGGAAACTATGCAGTTTCCCATGACATACACCTCCTTGCTTATGGGATTTAAAAATTATGCCCTTGATAGGGGCTTCTTGTAAACCTTGAGTTTGTAACCATTCACAAGCACGGGAATCCCTTCCTCATCTATGGTTCTAATCTGAACTGCGCCATTATCACAACATTTTTTCACTTTGTAGGGTCCCAACCATCTTTTCATAAGTTCTCCTTTGAAGTCCTTCAACCTTGAGTCATACAACAATGCCTAATCTCCTTCTTGAAAGGTATTTTCCTTAATGTTATTTTCATGCCAAACCTTCCTTTGCAGCTGAATGACCTATGTGTGGAGGAGTGCTTGCATCCTGGACTCATCCAATCCATTTAATTGCAGCAACCTCTCCTTTTGAGCATTTGATATGTCTAAGTCTAGCTCAGCTACCATCCTCAATGTGTTGAATTCAAACTCAACTGAAAGCAGAGCTTTCTTGCCATAAACTGAGTCATAAGGAGTGAATCTTGTTGTTGTTTTCCAGGTAGTGTTGTAGGCCCAAGTAGCTTCTACCAATTTGTCCGCCCAATCTTTTATGTTGTCGCTCACAACCTTGGTGAGGATACTCTCTAAGGCTCTGTTAGTTACTTCCACTTGGCCTTTCACCTGAGGGTGGTAGGCTGTAGAAGTCTAATGCTTATTCTTGTGCCTCATCAGAAGATTCTCAATGAGATGAGAAGTGAATTGTGTCCCCTGATCAGTGACTACTTCTCTGGGGTACCCAAACTTGTAAAACACATTCTCCCTCAGAATTTATGCTACTTTCTCCTCGGTTTCTACCTTCACAGCCTTTGTTTCAGCCCACTTTGTCAGGTAGTTAGTGCAGACTATGATATACTTTTTATGTCTAGATGGTGGGTCAATAGGTCCAATGAAGTCCATGCCCCATTTATAAAATGGATCAAGGGCCGCCTAAGGGTGCAGAGGCATCTCATCCCTTTGTGTAGGTTTCCCCATCCTTTGGCACTAGTCGCACTTGCTAGTGTATCTTCTGGAATCCTGGTGAATGGTAGGCCAATAGTAACATGCCTACAAAACTTTGAAAGCAGTCTTTTTTGTAGAAAAGTGGCCTCCAAATGGGCTATCGTGACATGCAAAGAGGATATAAAAAAATTCTTCCTCCCTCACACATCTTCTGAGGATTTTGTCAGGGCCCAACTTGAAAATATTTCCCCCAATCCATGTGAAAGGGGCAATTTTTTTTATGATCTTTCTTTTCTCATTGAATGGGAGATTAGGAGGGAACTTTCCAACAACTAAGTAGTTAGCTATGTCATAAAACCATGGTGAGAGTGTTGATATAGTGAAGAGATGTTCATTTCTCGCAGCTAGTCATCCACCATTCCTTCTTCACCTGCAAATAGAGCTATCCTGGATAAAAAATTCGCAACAACATACTCCTTTCCAAGTTTATCAACAAAAGTTAGATCAACTACTATAATAGTAACAACCATCTAATTATCCTAGCATTAACATCTGGTTTGTTCATTAAATATTTGATAGTTGCATGGTCAGTGTGAATAAAGGTCTAATACCCAGTTACATAATGTCTAAATTTGTTTAAAGCATGGATAATGGCTAACATCTCCTTCTCTATGACAATATAATTTAGCTCGGCCTTAGACAAGTTCTTACTGATGAAATATATTGCAATAGATAATTTCTCTTCTAACTATCCTAATGCTTCCCCCACAGCTTTGTCAGATGCATCTGTGTGGATGTGGAAAGGCAGGGTCCAATTTGGACCTCAGAGAACGGGGGAAGTAGTCAACTTTCCCTTAATGAGCTCAAAGCTTTTCAGGAGCAGGTACCCCTTTGATAATAGTGATTTTTCTTAGGTACACCTGTATTCCTTCTTCGGATATTGAGTGTCCTAATGCAACTCCTGCTCTCTTCAGGATTTCACACTTTTCTGGGCTCAGGGAGAGATGCATCTCAATGCGCCTTCTTAGTACTTTACCCAAATTGGAGAGAGGTTCCTAGAAGTCATCCCCATATGGTGTGAAATCATCCATGTAGATTTCAACAGAGTCATGGAATAGCTCAGAGAAAATGCTTAAGACAGTTCTTTGGAAGGTAGCTGGGGCATTACACAACCCAAAGGGCAAGACTCTGTAAGCAAAGGTGCCCTTAGGGCAGGCAAAAGTAGTCTTATCCTGGTCTTCAGGGCTGATTTGAATATGATTGTACCCACTGAACCCATCTAAGAAGGAAATAAATTCTTACCTAGAAGGCCATCTAGGACTTGGTCTATAAAGGTTATCCAGGTGGCTTGAGACACCCTCAAAAGATCAAGAGGGCTCACAAATGGTCAAAATTAAAATTGGTCGAATTGCTCTCAAACCAAGCTGAGGTTGAAGTGTTGATCATCCTGATTCCAACTGTGCGAATGAATCTCCAATCCGAGACTGTATGGAGAAGTTAAAGCAAGTCAAATTTTTTGTCTAAATTGGGCAGTGGGCCAGGTTTAAGTGTCCCACAAATTCACCGTCAACTAACAAGGGAACTTAGCTCCCGAAAATGGGTGAAATTGTGGCCTCGTTAAAAATCCCAATAACCCTTATTTTCATTAAAATAAAAAATGAATAATTTGTTTTAAAATAATGAATAAAATATTAAAAAATAGGGGTGGAAAGCCATGACCCTCGCCACCCCCGTTGGATCATATAACATAACAAATATTAAATATTTTGGCTTAGCGGGCCATGACCCACGTCGAACCCCATGGTGTAACCACCACACCGTATATATATAAACATTACAAACCTATTGAATATGGGTTGGGTTGGGGCTGTGGGTTGTGAGCCCCGCACACCCAACAAACCACAATGGAAAATAAAGTGGAGCCGACGGGAGTTGAACCCGCCCGACCCACGTAGGCCGACCCCCACCATGCGGCCCCATCTTTAAATATATTTCAACATTCAAACAATAAATGCACCCAAATATTAAAACCGCATGCCCCAAACAATATACCACGGTGGCCAAAAAAAATATGCATGCACGAAATTTCAGGGTAGGCGGAATTTGATCCCCCGACCTCCCCTCGACAACTCGCCTTTTTTACCACTAAGCCAAACGGCTGGATGTGGTAAACGCCGCCGACTAGGGGTATAAAAACCTCAAACTTGCAATGCGCCCAGGGCATAAGAGAAGGCATACCAATGCGGAGTTCGAGGAATATATATTTTTATTTGTGGGCCTAGAACTACAAGCCAGAGCAAGGCGAAATCATGTGCGGCTACGCTTTCCGAGACAAAGTATCTTTTGTAGAGAGTATTCTTTGATTCCTTAAAGATTCCATGGGGAGGTAAATTTTCATTTTGTCAGAATGATATGAAGGTTACAATCATTTTAACTAGAATTTTGCAGGGAACACGATAATAAAGTCAGAATGGCCATATGAGTAGCAGATTTGCAGATCCCCTGCAGAACAGAATCTTAGGGAACCTTGAGGGCATCAAAAAGATTCCTTGAGGCCCAAAACTTTCCAGAGTCCATTTTTGACAAAATTTATGTCGATTCTACACCTCTCGACGATGGAAAATCAATGGTGATGTCCATTTTAGCAGCAAAGCTTCCCATTTTTCAGCCAATTTCCAACTTGGAGTGACGATGTTAGATTCTCAAGTGTGGACAGTTGATTCGATGCCCCTCGATGCCACAAATGCGATGGTGCAACCAGATTCAGTAGTTGAAGATTCGCTTCTTCAGCCAACTTCGGGGTTTGAGGTATATGCAATTTGATCATGTGCCTCTTTTTGTTGTTATATGTATTATTTCTAGATCCTTGCTTGATGCATGTTGCGAGATCTTGTTTTTGCTTCATGTGAGATGATGTCATGCTGATAGGAGGTGCATTGTGAGTGAGAGTTCCTGTAGTGGAATGTATCATGGAGATACAAGCCATTCATGTTGAGGGCACATCCTTGTATGAACATCATCCATGTACATCTTCCCATTTCCAATACTTTATGAAGTGACCTACCCCATTTAATTGACACTGGCCCCAAAGACGTAGCCCACACTAGGTGAACTATGTTATCAACGTCTCGTTTTTTTATGTTGTTGATGGTGGTCTTGTTTCCCTTCTTTACAGCATGCATATGTGTTCTTTTATACTCTTTTAAAATGAAATTCTAGCAACATCACAAAAGTAAAAGATCATGGGTAAATCTGGTAGGTGAAAAACCCGAATCAAGTTGTATTAGAGCGGTCTTCTTGATGATACGAATTGCGATCATGAACAACAATTGAACGTGAAACAATGAAGGATGGAAAAGATATGTATGAGGCCATGCTCAGTATGTCCAAAATGGTGGACATGATGTATGAAGCTCGTTAAAGACGGGAGAAAGGAGAAGCAGAAAGCAATGCTTCCTCCACATCTTCCAGTGAATATTCATCGCCCTCACCATCTTCTCATCATTCGAATGAGGAGATCAAATATAACCTTCAAGCAGATAACACTGAATTGAAAGTGCTTCTACGAGATGAGAATGAGGATAAGAAGAGAGTGCAACTTTAGTTGCAAGCCACAGAGGCAGCCTTGGAAGAACTGAAGCACAACGACCAAAGCCTTCAAGAAAAGGATCTTGAATTAAGAAGGCTTCTACAAGAAGAGAAAGAGGATAAGCAAAGGCTGCAACTTCAACTACGAGTCACGGAAGAGGCCTTGAAGGAGTTGAAGCACAATAAAGGCTTGAAGAAGCCATCATCACCTGATTTTGAATCGACATCTGAGGTAAACAATGTTGATGTTTCTTCAGTTTCATCTTCACATGCTATCATTTATGTGGGAAATGTGGAGATACCCATTACAGGAACTGGCAAGAGACTCCTCACCAAGATGATATACAAAGGAGGTGGAATTGGCGTTAATGTCCAATGCATGATTCGTCCCTTGGAGGTCGTGCAAATACCTCCATTAGCAGGTTTGGGACACATTGAAGGATAGCGCTCGAAGATGTCAAAAGCTTCCAATACATGGTTGAAACCATTGGGGAAAGAGAATGATGGGAACACTTCATCATCATCCTATGACAGTGCACATGGCAGTGAAAGAGATGAGGGAAGCTCTCGTCACCATGATCGCACCAGATACCAACAAGAAAAGGTATAACAAGTCTCGGTATTCTAATGTTCATTTTGATTACAAACATGTTGCTAATAATGAACATAAATCACGACGTTGAAAAACATGTAGTTTTTTTGGATTACATAACCATGTATTTGTTAAGTGTTGGAAAAGAATGGCAACACAAAATATAATGAGGCATGAAAGAACTTCTCCGTCACAGGAAAAGAAGAAGGTACAACAGGTTTGGAGGAAGAAGACTCATTACAGTCATTATGACAGAAGTGGCGATCAAAGAGCCACGTGTTGGAGGCTCCTTCCAGAGCAACACCTTAAGGACAAAGCATCAGTGCATGAACCGATTGAAATAGTTGTTCGACAAGAAAATACGCCACAGAGAGATGATCGATTCACTTTGATAAGTGAGAGATGGATTTTCTAGGTGTGGTAGTGTGTCATGGCCTTATTTTGTAAATCATGGGTTGCATGTTAAAAGGTAAAAGTGATGATGTGTTTTCCATCACTTGTTAAGCAAAAATGATATTTTTTCCTTGTATGGATAGCTGGGGTATTGATTATGTTTTAGTGTAAACTTGACCACCGAGTATGTATTATAAACTCGTGGCAAGTGTATGGGATGCTTGGGTCATAGATTGGTCACTTAGTTAAGCATGTAATTTGCAAAATATTGCACTACAAGTTTGCAGAGGATGTAGGTGTCGGCTCATCGCTTATGGCTCCAAAGGACAAAGGTGAAGGAGAATGAAGAGTGAATTTTTAGGTCACTTGTGGTGCAGACAAGGTACAAAGTAGCTGCAGATTATGTTCATGCTTTTGGTGGACCAAAATCTCCTAAGTGGGGAGGATTGATGTAGGTGGCTTCAGACACCCTCAGAAGATTAAGAGGGCTCGTAAATGGTCAAAATGTTGGATTTCTCTCGAACCAGGTTCAGGTTGAAGTGCTCGTCATCCTGGTTCCAACGGTGTGAACAAATCTCCAATCTGATCTTGTATGGAGACGTTAGAGCAAGTCAAAGTTTTGGTCAAAGTTGGGCATTGGGCCAGGCTTAAGTGTCCCACTAATTCACCGTCAACCGACACTGGAACTTAGCTCTTGAAAACGGGAAAAATTGTGGCCTCGTTAAAAATCCCAATAACCCTTATTTTCGTTAAAATTAAAAATGAATAATTTGTTTTAAAATAACAAAAAAATATATTAAAAAATAGGGGTGGCGGGCCATGACCCTCGCCACCCGTAATGAATAAAATAATGATTAATTAGTTAATTAGTAAATAATGATTAATTAGTTAATCAGTAATTAGGGTGAAAGGCCATGTCATATGAGACATGACCTTTCATGAAGAGGCACTTGCCTAGGTATATAAGTAAGCCTCATTTGTAATTCTCAATCATCTCATCTCATTCATCATAATTTTAATGAATGAATGAGATGAGATGATTGAGAATTACAAATGAGGCATACTTATATACCTAGGCAGGTGCCTCTTCACGAAAGGTCATGTCTCATCTGACATGGCCTTTCAACCTAATTACTAATTAACTAATTAATCATTATTTACATTATTTTATTCATTACACCACCCCCATCGAATCCATATTACATAACAAAAATTAAATATTTTGGGTCGGCAGGCCATGACCCCCGCTGAACCCCACGATGTAACCACCACACTGTATATCTATAAACATTACAAACCTATTGAATATGGGTTGGGTTGGGTCATGCGTTGCGGACCCCGCCCACCCAACAAACCATGATGGATAACAAAGTGGAGTAAGTGGGAGTTGAACCTGCCCACCCACGTGGGTTGGCCCCCACCGAGTCGCACCATATTTAAATATATTTCAACATTTAAACAACAAACACACCCAAATATTACAAACGCATGCCCCAAAAAATATAACATGATGGCCAAAAAAATATGTACGTGCATAATTTTAGGGGAGGTTGGATTTGATCCCCCGACCTCCCCTCAACAAATCATCTTTTTCACGACTATGCCAAACGGTTGGATGTGGTAAACTCTGCCTACTAGGGGTATACAATACTCAAATTCGTTGTGCACCCAGGGAAGAAGAGAAGGCAGACCAGCGCGAAGTTTGAGGAATATATATTTTTATTTGCAGGTGTGGAACCACGAGCCAGAGCTAGGCGGAATCATGTGCGGACATGCTTTTCGAGACAAAGAATCTTTTGCAGAGAATATTCTTTGATTGTTGAAAGATTCCATGGAGAGGTAGATTTTCATTTTGTCATAATGATATGATGTTTATAGTCATTTTAACCATAATTTCGCAGGGAACGCGATAGTAAAATCATAATGGCCATCTAAGCAGCAGATTTGTAGATTCCTTGATGAACAAAATCTTAGGGAACCTTGAGGGCATCAAAAATATTCCTTGAGGTCCAAAACTTGTTGGAGTCCATTTTTTATCAAGTTTATGTGGATTTTACAACTCTCGGCGACAGAAACTGAAGGGCGATGTCCGTTTCAGCAGTAGAGCTTCCCATTTTTTAGCCATTTTCCAACTTGGAGTGACAGTGTTAAATTCTCAAGTGTGGATAGCCAATTCTATGCCCCTCGACGCCACGAATGCAACGGTTGTTGAAAATGGCAACAAGAAACAGTGAAGGAGGCCTCCTGAAACATATTTCCTGATCCTAGTTGGAAAGTGATCACCTAAACTAGGTGGGGACCACACATGTGATTTTTGTCGAAAAGTCTATTTTTAGACTATGTCTATTTTTAGACATATGGAGCATGGTCTAAGAGTTGCGGGATGTTATTCTTGGTTTATTGGTCAAGTTGGTAAAAATAGATGGACAACTATTTTTAGACATACAGGTCGAAGTCTATTTTTAGACTGCCATTCTAAAAATAGGACAGTCAAATATTATTAACCCTTAATAATATTTAGACTATAAACATTATCTTCTCCTCAGCAAGACTTCGCTTGATGTCCGGATGTGGCACATGCGTAAATGAAAGTAGTTGAATTACGCTATTCCTAGGTTTTATTGAGCTATTGCATGGTTGAATTCAGTTTAGAACTCATGTGGCAGAGTTTGGTGGAGTTGATGAGACAGTTGGTGGAGTTGTGTTTGGTTTAACTTAGTTGAACTAGTTTTATTTAGTCTAACTGATAAATACACTAGTGATGAGTGGTGTGAATTAATTATTAATTAATTCACTCATTATTAACTCATTATTCAGTTCAAAAGAACACACGGGCAATCACGCATGGACAGCCTGGAGACCAAGCAGTTAGAAGTAGGTGAAAGGGTGGAGTCTACTATCAGTTGTGACTATAGTGTGCATGAGATTTGCACAATCATTGGAGGAGATTGCCAATGAGGATTGCGCAGTTAAATCCAAGGGAATTCGAATTCATTCCATCCATTCTCTCATCTTGGATTGCGCAGTAGAGGCAGGCAAACAGTGGAGGAGTTTTGAACCCGTGACTTGTTCAAAACTGAGCTAGTTTGTGTGTAAATTTTGGAGACAGTACTGAGTACTTGTGAGGAGTATTGTACTGAGATTGTTACATGATTCTCTTTCATTATAATATACAGATAGTAGGGGGTTTTCAACTGTAAGCTTTCCCCGGTATACATACTGTGTTTATATGTGTTGAATTTCTATGTGCGCATACGAATGTTTTCAATACCGCTTGTTGTTTTTATTTCCGCATGTGATGATTAATGCATAGAAGAGATTATGTGTTATGTATGAAGCTCAAATGGTATGTGACCAGGATAATCTCGGTTGAATAAGTGATCTATTATTCAAATTTCTACATGGTATCAAAGCGAGATTGATCATCAAGATCTATTACGGTGATTGCATTTTATTTCCATAGGCAGAGTCTGTAGTGCGGGCCAGGTAGCCTCCAGATTCATCCTTCTTTGAAGGTGAAAGGTCTGGTCAATGCCCCTATAGTCGATCTCTGTATTGGAAATAATTTGTTCTCAAGTGTAGATCGGAAGCGGTGGAGTTTTAAGCTGTTGGAATTCGAATTGCAGATTCGTTTTCTTGGTGTTACAGGCGAAGATGTCTTTCATCGGATTGCGATTGGAGTATGGCTTGGAAGGCAGCTCGAATTATATTACATGGAAAGACAGGATGGAGGCAGTGTTAGATGACAATGGGCTGTTGGAGTTCATAGAGAAAGAAATTCCAAAGCCTACTTCTACGGATGCTGCTGTGATTGAAGCTTGGCAAAAGAAGACAGCAAGGTGTCGAAGGATTCTGTTGGAGGGCGTGAAGGATCACATAGTATCCAGCCTGCATGGTAAAGCTTCTCCATTTTTGATGTGGAAAGCTTTGACGGAATTTTTCCAGAGCAAGAGTGACCAAAGGAAGCTGGCGCTCAAGGATAAACTCAGGAAAATAAATATGGAGAAGAATGACACTATTCCGGTATACTTGCAAAAGTTTGTCCACTGCAGGGATGAGCTTGGGAGTGTAGGAGTTAGTGTGGATGATGAGGAGCTGGTGAGCTTGGCTCTCCTCGGGCTTCCAAAAAGTTGGCATGCATATCAGGATAGTGTCAATGGTCGGGAGAACTTTCCAGGATGGGAAAGACTGTGGTCTGATCTTGTGCAAGAGGAGATCCGGCGGAGTACCAGAGACGGATCTTCATCAAACGTATCTGATGAAGAAGACTGCGCTTTGGCTGCCAAAGCAAGGAAGGAGAAGGGCAAGAAGAAAGCTTCTCAATCCGGTGCGGATGGTAAAGAGCGTGACATGTCCAAAGTGAAGTGTTTTCACTGTCACGACAATGGAAATTACGCCACGAATTGCCCAAAGAAGAAGAAGAACAAGCAGGCTGCTGGATCTGCAGCTGGTGAGGCTCTTGCCTCGCAATTTGAGCTGGACTTCTCATTGATCGCATGCATGGTGTCTAGTGCATTGGGATCGGGGTGGTATTTTGATAGTGGCGTCTCCTTTCACATGACGATGACTAGAGATGTGAATCTGATCAGGGAGAAAAATTTGCATGCATGTTGAGTTGGGACAATGGACGATGCCAATGCTTACCCAACATTGGTACCATAACCTTTCTGAGGGAGTCATCAACCTATTCTTTTACAAGATGGGTCAGATGTACCGTGTTTAACAAAGAATATGATCTCACGCAATGTTAGAGGATAAAGGGTATGATGTTGTCTTCAGAAGGAAGTTTCCTTCAAGCACAAGGCACTGGGACAAGTCAAGAAGGTTGGGATTCGAGCAAAGAATCTCTACAGACTCTGAAGTAGATGGGATACCACTTTGAGCTTCCTACTGTTGGGAAGCAGAAGGAAGACATGCAACTGATGCTTGAGAGGGATCAAGTTTTGCATGCAGGTGAAAGTGAACCTCGGGGTGTGGAGCAGCCACAAGAGGATCATGGAGTGGGAGAAACCACTCATGCAAAGAAATTTCGTGCCAGATGGGCAGAGGGAGTGCATGCAGCTATACCACCAGGTGAGAGGTGGGGCGACATGCATGAATAATCCCAAGAGGAGATTTCTGGGCAAAATTCATGAGATGGTGTGGATCTCACGAGTTGAAACCCGGCTACGAGGTGCCCACATGCTGTGCCAGTGAGTAGATCACATGATTGATGCGTTGTGCAGATGAAAGTGACGTTGTCTGACATCGGGAGCTGGGATCGTAGTTGACAACAGTGCAAGAGTGCATGGGTGCAAGAGTTCAACAAATAAGAATGGTTCCTGATAATATGTGCAATTAAATGAGAAGCCAATATTTTGATGATAGATGCATCGACAATTGAGTTGTTTATTTCCATTCGGGCCGTGTAAGTTTGAGCAGATGCATGGAGTTGCATGGCGCATGCATGAGTTTGCATGGCACATAAAATATACAGCGAATGTAAGAGCGATGTTCGCATGCATGAGTCGTACAGACTTCGTGAAGGTCAAGTTGCTTCTTAATGGCCAGATTGACAATATGATGCAAAGACAATCCTTTCTTGTTGAGAGGGAGGCTGAAAATGGCAACAAGAAATAGTGAAGGAGGCCTCCTGAAACATCTTTCCCGATCCTAGTTGGAGAGTGATCACCTAAACTAGGTGGGGACCACACATGTGATTTTTGTCGAAAGGTCTATTTTTAGACTATGTCTATTTTTAGACATATGGAGCATGGTCTAGGAGTTGCGGGATGCTATTCTTGGATGATTGGTCAAGTTGGTAAAAATAGATGGACAACTATTTTTAGACATACAGGTCGAAGTCTATTTTTATACTGCCTGTCTAAAAATAGGTTAGTCAAATATTATTAGCCCTTAATAATATTTGGACTATAAACATTATATTTTCCTCTTGCAGCACTTCAGTTTGATGCCTGGATGTGGCACATGCAGCTGACAGAAGGAATTACGCTATTCCTAGGGTTTTATTGAGCTATTGCATGGTTGACTTCAGTTAGAACTCATGTGGCAGAGTTTGGTGGAGTTGATGAGATAGTTGATGGAGTTGTGTTCGGTTTAACTTAGTTGAACTAGTTGTATTTAGTTTAACTAGCTAATACACTAGAGATGAGTTATGTGAATTAATTATTAATTAATTCACTCATTATTCAACTAAAGAACACATCAGTTAACAACAGTGCATGGACAGTTCAGTGGAGACCAGTGTTAGAGGTGGGTGAAAGGGTGGAGTCTACTATCAATTGTGACTATAGTGTGCATGAGATTTGCACAATCATTGGAGGAGATTGCCAATGAGGATTGCACAGTTAAAGCCAAGGGAATTCAAATTCATTCTCATCTTGGATTGTGCAGTAGAGGCAGGCAAACAGTGGAGGAGTTTTGAACCCGTGACTTGTTCAAAACTGAGCTAGTTTGTGTGTAACTTTTGGAGACAGTACTGAGTACTTGTGAGGAGTATTGTACTAAGATTGTTACATGATTCTCTTTCGTTATAATATACAGATAGTAGGGGGTTTTCAGGCTGTAAGCTTTCCCCGGTATACATACTGTGTTTATATGTGTTGAATTTCTATGTGCGCATGCGAATGTTTTCAATACCGCTTGTTGTTTTTATTTCCGCATGTGATGATTAATGCGTAGAAGAGATTATGTGTTATGTATGAAGCTCAAATAGTATGTGACCAGGATAATATCGGTTGAATAAGTGATCTATTATTCAAATTTCTACAACGGTGTAGCCAAATTCAGCAGCTGAGCATCCCCTTCTTCAACCAACTTCAAGGGTTGATTTATATGCAGTTTGATCATGTGCTGCTTTTTGTTGTGATATGTACTATTTCTAGATCCTTGTTCGATGCATGTTATGGGATCTTTTTTTTGCTTCATGTGAGATTATGTCATGCTAATAGGAGGTCCATTTTGAGTGATGGTTCCTGTAGCGGAACGTCTCATGGAGAGACAAGCCACTCATGTTGAGGCATATCCTTGTATGAACATCATCTATGTACATCTTCCCATTTCGAGCACTTTGTGAAGCGGCCTACCCCATTTTGACACCGAGCCCGGATACATAGCCCACATTGGGTGAACTTTGTTATCAACGTCTCATGTTTTTATGTTGTTGATGGTTGTCTTGTTTCCCTTCTTTACAACATTCACATGTGTTATTTTATTTCCTTTTAAAATGCAATTCTAACAACATCACAAAAGTAAAAGATCATGGGTAAATCTAGTAGCTGACAAACCCAGATCAAAAGGACAAAGGGAAATGGCCCTTCTTGGTGGCTTTGTTAGGTTCCCGATAATCAACACAAATTCACCATTTTCCATTCTTCTTTTTGACTAAGACAAGAGGAGATACCCACTCACTGTTTGATGTAGGATAAATGAAACCTGCATCCAACAGTTTATGCAGCTCTTCCTTGAATATGTCCTTCAGAGCTGGGTTCATCCTTCTTTGGGGTTGTCGCACAGGCTTGCATCCTTCTTTGATGTGAATATGATGTCTGCATACTAAAGGATGCACCCCTTTCATGTCCTTGTAATCTTCCAGTAAATTTTGAAATAAATACTACTGTAGTTATCACTCAAGTATATGCAAAGAAAAAAACAGTAAGAAATACAAGCATAAGAGTCAATCACATAGATACAATTATTTTTGGACAATTTTCCCCGTAAAAACCCAATTCGGGAAAATCGGTGCATCAGATGAGGGTTTATATATTATTCTTCAAAAATGAAATTCTTTACAAGGAAAAGGCTGACAAACTTGATTGGAAAACACCTGAGATAAATTCTCACGAACCCTCTAGAGAATTTCTGACACCCTGGAGACTCACATCTCCTCTCTGCGTGTCTCTCTGCGCAGAGCCTCTGTGAGCTCTCTGCGTCCCTCTACGTGTCTCTCTGCGCAAAGCCTGTGTGAGCTCTCTGCGTTGTTGCTCTGTGCTGGCTTCTCCATCTTTTTGCATCCTTTCCTCAACCCCTATCACTATTGATGCCCTCTGCTTCCTCTGCCATGCAACTCTCCCTCTGAAATCAAATTATATTCTTTCATAATCGACTTCCTTCGGGTTACTAAGTGTATGCACGGATTACTTTCGAAATGACCCTCAAGCCTTCTTTTATAATCTTCTCATTGATGAATCAACGACACGGATTAGAAGTCTAATCAATGGCTAAGATTAAAACTTGACTTGATCTTCGTTCTCTAGAAGATTCACACTTTGTTTTATTAATACCCATTTATTATTTAATTTCCCTAAGTTTAGATTGAGCGTCTCCATTAAAATAATTAATTACTTTAATAGAACATGAACTGAGTGGAATCTACAAACAGTTTCTAGGTTCTTTGGAATATTGATTACCAAGCCTCCTTACAATTCATCAATTCACACGTCTTTTAAACTTAACCATTTCAAGACTACTTGAGTTGACTGTCCAAAAATCCATTGTCAACTTCAAAAATTCATAACTCACTAAGGACAACTTAGATTTTGAGGATTCTTGAAGTGTTGGGTTATCCTCACCATCCTCTGTCATCTCCATCCATCACATGTCCAAAATGCTCCATGGTTTCGACCCAAACATGGATGGGTGCAAAACCCCAACCTTGGGTTCCAAGCCCACAGGTGACTCTTGTGGTGCTCCAACCTCCAAACCCTGAACCCTAGGGCTTGGAGTACCTCCCAAGCTACTGAAAAATCAAAACTCCCTCACTAAGAGGGAGGTACTTCCAAGACTAAGAAGTAACTCATCATCATCGTCACTACTCACAACACTCGCCCAACTCTTGGCACTCACCATTGCAGCAATATTTGTAGTATGAACTACGCCTCTCTCGGAAGTGTCGTTGTCACTAAAAAATCCTTCTTCTTCTTCTTCTCCTCGAATGTCTTCCACTCTCTCCATGATTCCTTTTTGGCAGTTATAGGAGCATCCTTACTGCCCACTGACCATGATCTCTTCTTGGGTTGCAAAGTCTCCCTCTGAATCTACCAGCTGATGTTAAAAAGTGACTCCCTTTGAGCCTTTGGATCTTGGACCTTCTTATTTGGAACCTGTACCTGGCCCTTTAAAGCCTACACTTGCACATGTTTCTTTGGTACATGTACTTGGTCCACCTGATATTTCTTCTCATGATTTATAGGCTTTCCCATCATCCTATATAGTCCATGCTCTCTAAATCTAAGCACAATATCTGTGGAGCTAGAGCCTCTGGGTTTGAGTCTTACCTTCCCATCCTGGAATAAGACCTCAAATCCCTTCTTCTCGATCATCAATACATATATCATGCAATATCTAAGTCTTGTTACAAACAGTACATCCTGGACCCACATCACCCATCCTGTCTCCATCCTGAATGGCACAACTCTCGATCCTCGAATCTCCTTTTGACTCTTGTCTGTTAGGTCCCTATAATACTAGTGTAGCCCCTTATTGTTATTGTTAGTGAAGCTCCATTATTGTAATTATTGTGCCCATGTAGTCCCCATATTGTTATTATTGTGCCCCATAAGTGTAACCCCATTATTGTTATTGTTGTACCCATGTGGTCCCCATATTGTTATATTGTGACCCCTTAGACTCTTATATATATAAGGTATGTTTTGTCGTTTGTATCATAAAATAATGTTGAATTTTGGGTAGAATCGAATGTGCTCTAGATCCAAAACTTTATGGAGGGGCTAGAACACATGAGATCTCCAAGACCCATAAATCATTTGGAGAAATTCCACCCGGAACCTAAACTATTCAAAATATTAATTATTTAATGGAGACCCTAAGTCTAACTTTGAGAAATTAAATAATTAAAGTGAATTAATTTAGACATGTGAGTGAGAATGTTGTAAGTGACCATTGGGTATGTGTTATATTCTTTCCACGACTAGTTACGCACCGGGGGGGAGGGGGCGATAGACCTTTGTGTACGTTGTGCCGGGAAAAAAAAATTGGACCCTATTTTTCGATGGCCGGACCCTCCCATGGTTTTGTGCATGGGTTTGCACATGGTTTTAGGGCATGATGGTTTTCGGCCTCTGGTATTTTGTAGATCCGGTCAAGGGAACTACGGTTATGTTCTAATCCAGGGTTAATAGATTGGGGTTTATGTATGCTTCGGCATGTATATATATGTGTTGTAACACTAAAAGGAATATAATGAAAAATCAAGTTGGTCGTCCCGATTGGGATCCAGAGGAAAATCTCTGTGTATATCTGTTTTATGTTTTATGCTCTCACTATTGTTTATTTTCTGTTTTTAAGATTCGTTTGTAGATCATTTTTGTACAAGGTTAAAACCTACAGTGACGAGGATCAAGTCTTTTCTAATCTTAGCTGTAGATTAGAGATGAGATCACGACCGTTAATTGTTCAACGAGAAAAGTATTAAAGGAAGGCTTGGGTCATTTGGAGAACATACACATAGCGGTAGCACTTGAGCTAAGTCAAAATTCTAGTGAGTGGTTTGCTGAGAATTTTTGAGTGAAGCTTGCAGTGTAGTGAGGGGAAGTTTGACAGTAGGATTTTTGAATCTGAGGATGAGAATACAATTACAGAGAGGCAAAATTGTACTAGAGAGGCAGCAGAATCGAGGAGGGGTGACGCAGGCACACTGAAGTGTGACGCAGTGACTACGTAGGCACCTGTGGGGTTTCTTCATCCTCAACCGAATCAACCATATTATCTGTCTCCGGAGATAGAGATACATTTGCCAAGATTTTCTCTGTTGGGTAAACCACTGTTGGTACCCTAGTTTGTATTAAAAAACCGCATAATAATAAAACCCTCAAGAGTTGTTGCACCGGTTTTCCTGCATTTGGATTTTTCGGGGACATTTGTCCAAAAAATCTCGTGTGTCCTTTGTCAAATGTGGTTAATTCTTTAGTACTTGATCTTTATGTATGTGTAGGCTGCAGTGTGTTTTCTTCAATGTTTTTTGAATATTTCTGAAAGGAATTTGTTAATTTAAAAACACAAGTAGGAGAAGCAAACTAGATTTCTCCAGTAGAATTTTTGTTAAGTGAATTAAAATTTTTTCACATGGTATCAGAGTTATTGTAGATTAGGGAGAGTTGAAGCAATTAGAAAAGAGGCGACGTTTGCTGCAAGAAGGTGGTTGTGACAACATAGATCCAAGAAGAGGCAGTGCAACACCAGAGGGAAAACATCGTCCCAAGAGGGGTGACACAGATCTTGTCTAGCTCACGCATAGCTGACGCAATGACTCACACAAACCTAAAAGGGTGACGTAGAGCCAGTATAGCTCATGTAGAGCTCACACAAAGGCTCACATAGGCACAGAAGTGTGACGCAGTCTAATAGGGGTAACGTTGTGCCAGTTGTCAAGGTTGGAAGGGCAGTTTGGTTCTTCGAAAGTTGCTGGTGGGGTATTGTTTATGCCGGTGCAGAACAATGTCTAGTAGGGTTTAAAAAGTAGGGGAAATACTTCCTCAGAAGACTTTCTAGCCAATAAGTCTAAAGATCTGATCAGTGGAGTGATTGGAGAGGGCTGATTTGACAGCGGTTGTCCGAGGATTTCCGGAAGGGAAATCACTTGTCAGAGGGAACGTATTCTCTAGAGGGTTCCTATCGTCAAGAAACCTAGATCCGAGTCTCTTGCTGAGAGCATCAACAAAAGAAGGGAGAAGAGTATCTGCTTCAACATTTTTTTTTTAGCAGAGATGGATTCTTGTGGATTGAGGAATTAAGACAGGTTAGATGGAGCATCTAACTTCGTCATATGGAAGGCTAGAATCCTGTCATGTATGAGGAAGCGCAAGCAAGGGCAAAGTGCTTGATTATGGATGGGGTTAAGGATCATGTGGTCCCACACATTGCTGAGAAGAAAATAGCAAATGAGGTGTGGATGGCTTTGACCACATTGTATCAAGGAACTTCTGTCTAGAGGAGAATGCTTTTAGAAAATAAGCTTCGACTATTTAAGATGCTGAAGGGAGAGGAAATTGATCCCTTCCTCACAAGGTTGTAAGAAATTTGTGATCAGCTGGTTGCCATGGGGGCCACTCTTAACGAAGGTCTGATGGTAAGAACAACCCCTGAATGCAGTTTCTGAAGAGTGGGAGAAGTTTTTCCAAGGCATCTTGGGCAGAGAAAATCTCCCAATTTGGGAAAACATGTGGGAAGCTATTCATCGGGAAGAGATTAGGAGAATGACCAACATGAGCAGCAATAGCGGAGGACTCAAGATAAAGAAGGAGGAGGAGGAAGATGTGGGTCTCGCATCTAAGGGACAGCAATAACAGGGAGGGAAGAAGAAAGACCTCTCAAAGGTTTTATGCTTTAGATGTGGTGAACTGGGACATTTCGCCACAATTTTTTCCTTGAGGAAGAAGGGTAAGGAATATTTCAATTTAAAGGCTACAACAACCAAGGGTGATGATGGAAATGATGACGATGTGGCCATGAGTGCTCATGTACCTCAGGATAATAGGTGGGGCGACATAGATCTATAGATTGATCTACAGATGGTTAAGGGGCAGGATCCTTGAGGTGCCCAAAATCTTGGATTGCATACGAGCTATGGGAACCCTTAATGACAATAGTAGGATGACTGGAGTTAGTTGGTGCAGAGGATTTTGTACGTTGAAGACTAGAGTGTGAAAATTTATGAATTTACTAAACAGAAACCCTACTGTTAAGTTCTTGATTTACTTCTCCTACTTACATAAGTTATTAATATGAAAACTCCAACATTAACATCGAAGTAAATACATTAACAACCTACACATGCAAATATAAACTGAATAACATGCGCAAAGATAAAGTGACACACAAGGATTTTATGGACAACTGTCCCTGGAAAAACCCAATGCGGGAAAATTGGTGTTGCTAACTTCTGGAGGGTTTTTATCATTAAGAAGATTCTAAGTACAACAATCCTGGGCACCAAACTAGTTAACCTGACAGAGAAATAAACTTGTCGTAATACCCATATTCCGAAGACAAAAAAAACTAACTGATTCACACCCTCAAACAGTATTTACACAGCCCAACCCTTTCCGTCCTCTAGAAACCCTAGCGCTGCTTTGAAGCCTGTTGCGTCAGCCTTTTCTGGGCCTGTGTCAACCTTACGTGGCTCCTGATGCCTCTGCGCTGCCCCTGCTGGGCACTCGTCTGCACTGCGTAGCTGCTGCCTTTGTATGTTGCTTCTCTGCCCGTACTTCCCCTCACTGCAGCTGAATCACTTCTTAAATTCTTAGCAAACCACACCCTAGAATTCCAATTTAGCTTTAGTGCTCTTCCAATGTGTTTTTTCTCCAACTAACCCCAAACCCTTCTCTTATACTTTTATCGTTGAAACTTCAACGATTGTTATCTAATCTATAATCGATGGCTAATATTAGAAGTTTCATGATCCACGTCAGTTAAGTCATTCTCATCACATGTTTAATTTAATTAACTTTAATCTTTTAATTTTCCTAAGTTAGACATAGGGTCCTTAATTAAAAATATTAATTAATTAAATATCTCTTAAACTAGATGGAATTTATTAAAACGCTTTCTGGGTCTTGGAGATCTTATGTCCTCTAGTCCCTCCACAAATTTTGGGTGCTAGAGCACATCTGATGCTACCCCAACACCCCAAAATCTATACACTCCCTCTTAGCGAGGAATGTGCTCTAGAAATACACTTCACCCCGAAGTACTGATCTGATTTCCAGTGCTGGTATTTGCGTTGATGCTTGGCCTACTACCCTTCGTCATTGTGCTGCTACTTCTCTTCCATACTGCTACCCATGACACTGCCATTGCCACTTCTACATCTGTACTACTGCCCATGACACTGCCACTGCCACTACAACTCAGTAGCTGAGAGTAAGAAACTGAAGGACCCCTGCCTAATGGCAGACAAGTCAGTCGGGCTGCATCTCATCACTGAAACTCCATAGGCTACTGCTCTGCGATGTCCTCCTGAAGCCACTGCATTGTTGCAACTCTGCACTGCGTAAGCATGCCTCCTTTGCATTTCCTCTACGTTGTTGCCTCTACGTTGCTACTTCATATGCACTGCGCTGCTCCCTTTCTAGCATCTCAGCCTCTTCCTTTGCTTCATTTGTGATCTTTCCACCCACTCCTCCAATCTTTCCTTACTACTATCTTATGGCTCTCGTAGCACTATTATGATCCAAGAGTTGGGTTACTCAAGGATCCCACCACCACTCTGTAGCTTCTCTATAGATCAATATCGCCCCACTTTCATGGTTCATGAGTGCTCATGGCTACGTCATCATCAGACCCATTGTCTGCTACAACAACCTTGGAACTAGAAGCTTCCTTGTCCTTCTTCTTCTTAAGATAATTGTTGGCGAAATTTCCAAGATCACCGCACTGGAAACATCTTATCTTTGACAGATCATGCTTCTTTTTCCCTTGTTGCCTCTTTGATGTCGAGGTTGCATATTCCTCTTCCTCCTTCCTCACCTTGCTCAAACTAGTGGTGTACTGCCTCTTGGTGATTCGATGAATCTCCTCTTGTCAGAGGATAGCCCACATATTGTCCCATTTAGGAAGATCCACTCTACCTAAGAGAGTTTGGACAAATGTTTCCCAGTCCTCTCTGACAGCATTTAGAACGGTCCTCACCATGACATAATCATCCACCTTCATCCCATCCCAATTAGTTGATCCCGGATCGACTACAGTCTGGATAGGAAAGGATCGATTTCCTCTCCCCTAGACATCATAACCTTAGCTGGTTCTCCAGAAGCATCTTTCTCTGGATGGACTTCCCTCGATACAATGTGGTTAGGGCTTCCCACATCTCATGAGCCACTATCTTAGCAAACCATGACCTAGAATTCCATATTAGCTTCAGTGCTCTGCCAGTGTGTGTCTTCTCCAACTGACCCCAAGCCCTTCTCTTATAATTTTCTCATTGAAACTTTAATGGTCATGATCTAATATCTAATCGACAGCTAAGATTAGAAGTTTCTTGATCTACATCACTTAAGTCATTCTCATCACATGTTTAATTTAATTAAATTTAATCTTTTAATTTTCCTAAGTTAGACTTAGGGTCTTTAATTAAAAAGATTAATGAATTAAATATCTCTTAAACTAGATGGAATTTATTAAAACGCTTTATGGGTCTTGGATATCTTATGTACTCTAGTCCCTCCACAAAGTTTGGGACCTAGATCACATCATATGCTACCCCAACACCCAAAATCTTAAAGTGGAACAACAAAGAGAGGAGGCAACAACAATGTGGAAGCAG